>ML685763.1:12209859-12282769 GCA_007922175.1 Pelusios castaneus | reverse complement strand
GATGGAGCAGATGAATGGGGAGGCTGGAGGAAAAAACCCAGACCTGCAGCTGGAAGCAATAGCGACCAATTCTGAGTGGAGAAAGCTGGGTGAGGAAAGTGACCGGTGGAAGCATGTGACCAAGAGAAGCCGGCAGAGGAAAAGACCAGCTAGTGAAGGAGAAATAGAGCTCAGAAACAGGTTTGCTGGGTTAGCAAACGAAGAAGGAGCACAGCAGGTGGTTACTGAAGGTGGGAGTGCGAGAAAGAAGAGGAGAGCAGCGAGTTCTATACAAAGTGGACATAAGCCAGTGGAGATACTGCTAAATAAGAGCACTGGGAGGATTCAGGAGCAGATGCAGAGGATTGCAAAGAGCAACTGTAGAAGTCATGACTTGCAGCCAGAAAGAACTGGGGATAGGCTGGAGAATCACACCATTTTGAGGAAAAGACAAGTCTACGTGATGGGGAGTCCCTGCTGAGAAGGAGAGACAGGTCTATAACTAGGGCTGATCCAGAGAACAAAAGGGTGTGCTGCTTGCCTGGAGCTAAGATACATGATGTGGATCTGAGGCTGAAGAGGATCCTAATGGGAGCAGGAAAGAATCCTCTGATTGTCCTTCCTGTGGGTACATATGATATAGCTAGATTCTCATTGGAATGTATCAAAGGAGACTATGCCAGGCTGGGGAGGATGCTCAAGGAATTAGTGGCTCAGGTGATCTTCAGTGGGATTCTGCCTGTCCCTAGAGAAGGACAACAAAGGTGTGAGAAGATTCTGATGATCAACAGGTGGCTCAGGCAGTGGTGTTATAAGGAGGGCTTTGGGATGTATGGGCACTGGGAGGCATTCATGGACAGAAGACTGTTTGCTTGAGATGGACTTCACCTGAGTAGGGAGGGAAACAGACTTCTAGGAGGGAGGCTAGCTCAACTGATTAAGAGAGCTTTAAACTAGAGAGTCTGGGGAGATGGTTGGGAGATGCCCAGACAATCTACATGCCTGATATTAGCATTGAGAGAAAGGAAAATGAAATAGGAAAGGCCATAGAGGCAAGGAGCAGTATGGACGTTAGAAAGAAGGGAAGTAAATACTGGTCTTATAGGTGATGTTGGCAGTAGTACAACACTGCCACATTGGGTAAGGAATGTGAGTGAAGCCAAGCAGCAAAAACTAAAATGTTTGTATACTAATGAGAGAAGCCTAGGTAACAAAATGGAGGAACTGGAACTACTGGTAGAGGAAGTGAAACCAGATATTATAGGGATAACAGAAACATGATGGAATAGTAGTCACGACTAGTTATGGGTATTGAAGGTTCTGTGCTCTTTAGGACAGACAAATGTAATGGCAAAGGGTGGGGGGAGTGGCACTGTATATCAATGATGCAATAGAATGTAAAGAAATTCAAAGTGATGGAATTAGTAAGACAGAGTCTATCTAGCTTAAAATCGCATTGGGGAAGAAAGCTACTAAAGTTTGTCTTGGATAGTGCTTGTGGTGTGTTACAGACCACCAGGATTTGATTTGGACATGGATAGAGACCTCTTTAAAGGTCTTTAAGGAAGTAATCACACAGTTCCCAGTAGTGTTTATGGGAGACTTTAACTTCCCAGATATAGACTGGAGGACATGTGCCAGTAGCAATAAAAGGGCTAAGATTTTCTTGGATGTGATAGCAGACGAATTCCTCCACCAAACAGTTTTAGAACCAATGGGTGCGTCTACACTTAGAAATTAAGTCAATTTAAGCTTGCTTAAATCGACTTAATTTAATCTGCATCTACACTACACTTTACTTAAGTCAACTTAACCAGCTGCTTAAGTTGACTTAAGGAAAAATAAAGTCGAGTTTACTAAACCTCCTTTTAAGTCGACTTTGATGGCTAAGTTGACTTAAAGTCGATTTAGCCAGTGTGGACGTGGAGTAGCCCTAAGTCGACTTTAAGTTGACTTAGGGGGCTTTAGGGCTTCCCCATTGCCCTCCCTGCCAGGGTAGCTGGCACAGCCACAGCCTGGCATGCCCCCCCACAGGGCAGGTCTCCCTGCCCACCCTTCTCCTATGCCCTGCTAGGGTCCCTGTCCCCCTTTGCCCCATTATACCAAGGTACAATGGGGCAAAGGCTGAGCCCCCTGGCACTGAGCAAGGGGTGCCCCTCCTGCAACTGTGGACCTTTCCCAGGTCCACCTAGCCCCTACAACTCGACCTAGGCATCCAGTGTGGATGCTCTAGGTTGATTTGGCAGGGTCCCCTCTAAATCGACTTAATTTTTGAATGTGGACATGCTAAGTCAACTTAACAAAGTCTACTTAAAGTCAACTTAGTTGTCGATTTAGCTAAGTCGACTTAAATTAACAAGTATAGACATAGCCATTGAGAGGAAATGTTATCTTAGATTTGGTCTTGGTCAGTAGTGAGGACCTCATAGAGGAACTGGTTGTAGGGGACAACCTCGGTTAGCGTGACCACGAGCTAATCCAGTTCAAACTGAATGGAAGGATAAACAAATATAAATCTGTGACCAGAGTCTTTGACTTCGAAAGGGCTAACTTTAAAAAATTAAAGGAATTAGCTAGGGAAGTGGACTGGACCAAAGAACCCATGGATGTGAACGTTGAGGAAGCTTGGAATTGCTTCAAATCAAAGTTTCAGGAACTATCTGAACCCTGCATTCCAAGAAAGGGGAAACAATTCATAGGCAAGAGTTTTAAACCAAGTTGGATGAGTAAACATCTCGGACAGGTGATCAAGAGGAAGCACAAGGCCTACAAGGAGTGGAAGATGGGAGGGACAGGAAAGGAGGGCTATCTCTTGGAGGTCAGAACATGTAGAGATCAAGTGAGGAAGGCCAAAAGCAAAACAGAGTTAGACCACACTAAGGGAATTAAAACCAATAGTAAAAGGTTCTTTAGCCATATAAATACGAAGAAAACAAAGAAGGAAGGAGTGGGACCATTAAACACTGAGGATGGGATGGAGATCAAGGATAATCTAGGCATGGCTGAATATCTAAATAAGTTCTTTGCCTTTGTCTTTAATGAAGGTGATGGTGAGCTTGAGGATAGAGGTAGGGTAGCTAATGGGAATGAGGACGTGGAGGTGGAAATTACCATATCTGAGGTAGAAGCCGAGCTTGAGCTTTTTAATGGAACTAAATTGGGGATCTGGATAATCTCCATCCAAGAATATTAAAGAAACTAGCACATGAAATTGCCAGCCCGTTAGCAAGGATTTTTAATGTATCTGTGAAAATGGGTTGTACCGTATGACTGGAGAATTGCTTGTGAAGTTCCTACTTTCAAGAAAGGGAGTAAAAGTGATCCAGGTAACTAGAGGCCTGTTAGTTTGACCTTGGTAGTATGCAAGGTCTTGGAGAAAATTTTGAAAGAGAAAGTACTTAAGGATATCAAGGTTAATGGTAACTGGGATAAAATAAAACATGGCTTTACAAAAGGTAGATCATGCCAGACCAACCTGATCTCCTTTTTTGAGAAGAAAACAGATTTTCTGGATAAAGGGAATGCAGTGGACCTAATTTACTTAGATTTCAGCAAGGCATTTGATATGGTTCCACATAGGGAACTATTAGTTAAATTAGAAAAGATGGGGATTAATATGAAAATAGAAAGGTGGATAAGGAACTGGTTAAAGGGGAGACTACAGCGGGTCATACTGAAAGGTGAACTGTCTAGCTGGAAGGAGGTTACTAGTGGAGTTCCTCAAGGATCGGTCTTGGGACCAATCTTATTCAACCTTTTTATTACCGACCTTGGCACAAAAAGTGGGAATGTGCTAATTAAGTTTGCAGATGACACCAAGTTGGGAGGTATTGCCAATATGGAGAAGGATCGGGCTATCATACAGAAAGATCTGGGTGACCTTGTAAACTGGCGTATTAGGAATAGGATGAAATTTAATAACGGGAAGTGCAGGGTCATGCATTTAGAGACAAATAACAAGAATTTTTCTTATAAGTTGGGGACGCATCAATTGGAAGTGATTGAGGAGGAGAAGGACCTGGGCATACTGGTTGATCACAGGATGATTATGAGTCACCATCATGATGCAGCAGTGAAAAAAGCTAATGAGGTCCTGGGGTGCATCAGAAGGAGTATTTCCAGTAAAGATAGCAAGGTGTTAGTACCGTTATACAAGGCACTGGTGAGACCTCATTTGGAATATTGCGTGCAGTTGTGGTCCCCCGTGTTTAAGAAAGATGAAGTCAAACTGGAAAAGGTGCTAAGAAGGGCTACAAGGATGATTCGCAGAATGGAAAACCTGCCCTATGAGAGGTGACTTAAAGAGCTTGGCTTGTTTAGCTTAACCAAAAGAAGGTTGAGGGGAGATATGATTGCTTTCTATAAATACATCAGAGGGATAAATACCAGGGAGGGAGAGGAATTATTTGAATACAGTGCCAATGTGGACACAAGAACAAATGGATACAAACTGTCCATCAGGAAATTTAGGCTTGAAATTAGATGCAGGTTTCTAACCACCAGAGGAGTAAAGTTCTGGAATAGCCTTCCAAGGGAGCTGTAGGGGCAAAAAACATAGTTGCCTTCAAAACTGAGCTTGATACATTTATGGAGGGGGTGGGACGGCCTAGTTTGGCAATTGTCCATTTTTTTACTACTGGTGATAGATATGCCAGTGACCTGGGAAGGAGCATTAGATGGGGTGGGTTCTGAGTTATTACAGAAAGTTTTTTCTTGACTGGCTGGTGAGACTTGCCCACATGCTCAGGGTTTAACTGGGATTGGGAAGAAATTTTCTCCCAGGGCAGATTGGCTTGGGCACTGGGTTTTTTTGGTTTTTTTTTTGCCTTACTCTGTAACATTGGGCATGGCTCACTTGCTGGTTGATTCTCTGTATTTTAAAGTCTTTAAATCATGATTTGAAGACTTTAATAACTCAGTCATAGGTTAGAAGTTCATTACAGGAGTGGGTGGTTGAGGTTTTGTGTCCTGCATTGTGGGGGAGGTCAGACTAGATTATCATATTGGTCCCTTCTGACCTTAGAATCTATGGCTATGTCTACACTTGAAAAGTTAAGTCGACTTTATAAAGTCAACTTAATAAGGTCGACTTTAAGTTGATTTAAAGTCAACCTTATTAAGTCGACTTAACAGAAGTGGCCTTAACTTTTCAAGTGTAGATGTGGCCCCCTTCCAACCTTATTAAGTCGACTTATAAAGGTCCACCTAGGCACTACTCCGTGTTTCCACTCAAGTCGACTTAATAAAGTGGACTTAAGCGCTAGTTCAAATTAAAATGAGGTGTCATTAATTCGAACTAACTTTTCCTTAATTCAATTTAAGGAGCATCTTAAGTCGCATTAAGGAAAGCCCAGTGTAGATGCGGAGTAAATTAAGTTGACTCAAGCCTCCTTAAGTTGACTTAATTGGTAAGTGTAGACGCACCCTATGACTATGTCTACACTTGAAAAGTTAGGTCGACTTTATGAAGTCGAATTAATGAGGTTGACTTTAAGTTGACTTAAAGTGGACCTTATTAAGTCGACTTAACAAAAATCAACTTAACTTTTCAAGTGTAGATGTGGCCCCTTTTTGGCCTTATTAAGTCGACTTAACGTTGTAAGTCAACTTAAAAAGGTCCAACTAGGCACTACTCCACGTCTCCACTCAAGTCGACTTAATAAAGTCAACTTAAGCGCTAGTTTGAATTAAAACGAGGTGTTATAAATTCAAACTAACTTTTCCTTAATTCTATTTAAAGAGTAGCTTAAGTCAAATTACGGAAATTACTCTTTGATCCTGAAACAGCATATGGAGTAATTTAGAGCAGCATAGGGGCAGTTCTGGGTTGGCCAAGAATCTGGCAGCCCTCTGTGTACTTCACCTGCTGTCCACCCCTAAAATACCTCCTTCAGTTTCTGGAAATAAAACATTTCCCTCTGTCAGGGAGATTCCTTGTTTCAAATGGTTGTCTGCAGTGCAAAAAGCACTATTCCTCTCTAATATAACGTACACTCATCTCATTCTCACCTAATTCATGTACTTATTAGTTTGTCTAGGCAAGGATGGTGCTGAAGAAAATCTGTCAGCAGGCATTTGGGGAAATGATGAAGTAATTTGAAATTAGCTTATTTTTTCCTTCACCAGTGCTCTTACTTCCTGGCTGGTAGAAAATCAGTGCAAAGTATGTTCAAGGGGATGGAGGTAGGTCTGTTGTAAAGGTTCATCCCAAACTCACTGCTGAAGGCCTTAGATTGCATGATCTGTCTGACATGTGAGGAGTTGTATAACAGGGTATTAAGCCTACATATTGTGTGTAAAAAGCAAAGAATAAGTTTTGTGCAGCTATCATTTGAAAATGTTGCTTTATTTATTTCCATAGATTCATAAGTGCATGTCAGCTTCCAGACAGACATTGCCATGAGTAGGCACTGAGGGCACTCCTTATCTTTCCAGAGTCACTCAGCACCTTGCAAGTTTAGTCCTTAAGAGAAGCAACAGCTGACAAACAATGGGTGGAGGATATGAAAAGGGCAGGGGTTACCGTAAAGCTGATGAGCTATACTGTTTTCTCATGTACTTCTTTGAGCTAGTAGTCCCAGCTTGTGGCTTGTGTGAGGTGGATAAAATCCGGAATTATGATTCCAATGATATTTTAATGTTAAAGGGAGCAGTAATGAAAAACACTGTTTTGAGAAGTGATAAATCATCATCAGGACTGTGATTTGTTGCTGTAGAATCAGGTTTTTAGGCCAATTACAGTAGAATTATATCCTGAGTGCCTGTGCTGCACCTCTAAGGGTGCGTCTACACTTGTAAATTAAGTCGACTTAAGATTAAGTCGACTTAATTTACTCTGCGTCTACACTACACTTTTCTTAAGTCGATTTAAGGAAAATTAAGTCGACTTTACTAAACCTGCTTTTAAGCCGACTTTTGGCTTAAGTCAACTTTCTAAAGTCGACTTAAGCCAGTGTAGACCTGGAGTAGCCCTAAGTCGACTCTAAGTCGATTTAGGGCTCTCCAGGACTCCCTCACTGCCCTCCCTGCCAGGGGGGGCAGCACAGGGAGAGCCTGGCATGCCCCCCCACAGGGCAGGGCAGAGCCCAGCCCACCCTGCCCCTATGCCCTGCCAGGGTCCCTGTCCCCCTTTGCCCCATTGTACCCAGGTACAATGAGGCAAAGGCTGAGCCCCCTGGCACTTGGCAAAGGGTGCCCCCCGACCACTGTGGACCTGTCCCAGGTCCACCTAGCCCCTACAAGTTGACCTAGGCATCCAGTATGGATGCTCTAGGTCAACTTTGTAGGGTCCCCCCAAAGTCGACTTAAAATGTATGTGTAGACATGTTAAGTCAAGTTAAATTCTCAAGTGTAGACATAGCCTAAGAGCCACAGCCACAGAACTTGCAGGTCAAAGGAACGGGGAGCTAATATGGTTTTAAGCCACCCCTGTGCTCTCCAAATCCTGGGCTGCTTTGGAGGCTGGAAAGCCCCCAGGCATTACTGAAAGCCCTGGGGTGCTAAGAATGCAATCTCCTGTTTTTGATATACAGTGTTGGCAACATAGAGCTTGCATGGGGGTCCTTGGGATACAGCATTAAAGCTGCTTGCTGCCAAGTCTGCACCTGGCAGTGGCATGAACTTACTGCCATGCCAGCGGATTGCCACAACCAGCAGCGCTGCATGTGGAGGAGCAGCCGTGGACAGATGGGCAGGGGTGGTGCCCCTCCACCCGCAGCTTTTTGGGCGCATTTACACTTACAAATTAAGTCGATTTAAGGAGGCTTAAGTTGACTTAAACTACTCCGCATCCACACTGGGCTTTCCTTAAGTCGACTTAAGCATTAATAACACCTCAATTTAGGTGGATTTAACGCTTAAATTGACCTTATTAGGTTGACTTAAGCCAGTATGGTCGGGGATTAGCGCCTAAATCCACCTTATGAAGTGTTAAGTCGACTTAATAAGGTCGAGAAGGGGCTATGTCTACACTTGAAAAGTTAAGTCAACTTTTGTTAACTTTTCAAGTGTAGACATAGCCTTTGTGTGGCAGGGGCTGGGCTGCCTCTCTGCCTCCCCTCTCTTCCCCCCAGTGCTCCAGTTGCTAGGCAATTACAGCATCAGCAGGAAGCTTCCAGTCATGACCAGAAGAAGGACTGGCCAGGCTCACCTTGAAGAGTAAGGGCTGGCCAGAAAGCAGGAGCTAGCTATGCCCCTGCCACATACAGGGTTTTTAACAACTCTTTCACCACTCTGAGCCTACTTAGCATAAAAGGGTTAGAATAAGAGTGGGAGAACAGTCATACTATTTTACATTTGTAGGCACTCCACTGACTCCTATGGACTTTCAGTCAGGTCCTTATAGTACAATTCATCTAAGATCTCAAGGTTCTCAGAAGAGAGTGTAGGCACCCTGTACTTGAGAGGCCTCTGAACTTAATTGGGAGGTTTACAGATAAGATCCTGTATGCTACAAGACCTGCCTGGGAGACTACATCAACCATGTTGCCTTGGGAGAAGAGAGTGAAACCCTTTTTCTCCTTCAGGGAGCCTAGAACAGCATGGTGAACCCTATTTCAGGCGTAAAGGCATGGCCCATGCTAGAGTCTGCTGCTGAGAGCCTACTGGAGTTTTGCTCGAGCAGGTTGGAGGTATTGGAGGTTGGTGGTATTGCTCAAGCCAAAGCAGGGACTGAGTCTGGAGCTGATTGAAGTGGGCCTGCAGTGAGTGGTGTGAGTGTATCTTGCCTCCCGCCCCCCCAGCCCCTTCCCTATTTTGGAGCAGGGCTTGCCAAGGAAGGGACTCAGCAGAGAGACTTTGCCTGTGCCTGAGAAGAAGCAGAGCGGTAGTGTCTTCAACCCAGGGCCGGGGTTGCTGCTATTTGGTTGGGTCAACTCTAAATCTTCAGCACGATACATTAGCCGAACTGAAACACTGAACCAGCAGAGTGCTGTTTTGTCTCCTTCGTCAGACCTTCAGGCGCACCCACCCAAGCAAGAGTCCAGGGGGAACTCTATAGGAGCGTACACTCTCTAGGTGGTGTAATAGTGGCAGTCTAAATGCCAGTTAGATACATTTCATTACTGTAGTCTGTTAATTGATTTATTCAACTGCTCTTGAGGATTTAAAATTTGTGATATTTAATTTCAACCTGTTATGCCATATTTCTTTAATTTGTTAAGTAAAAGTGTGTTAACTCTAATTTAAGTATATTGAATCTATGGTATCCATAATTGGTGTTTTTGAATTAGACCCATGCCACAGATTATTATTCTTATTAACATGAGTTTAGTCCTGGAGGCTCCCAAGGCACACCCACTGAGCATGTACAGGATCCAGCTAGATGGAGGCACTGCCAATTTTATATTCCTGTAGGAGCAAAGAGATTGCAGCAGAGGGGTGGATAGAGGATTCCCATTTATCCAACATCACCACTGTGATACTCAGGATCTCTTTGTTGTCAGCAACTTTAGGCGCCTGTGCACACATGAGTGTTGCCTGCTCCCAAGTAACCCAGAGAGAAAAAGGAGGGGTTACAGGGAGTAAATCTTTTATCCCCATTTTACAGTTGGGGAAATTGATGCACTTAGAGAAAGACCTCCAGTGACTTAATTGAGTTTTGGATTAGGCCCACAGAGATTGTGACTTGCCCAAGGCCATACATGGATCAGTTTTAATTATAGCACACAAGCCTATGTTTTCTCCCTGGAAATAAAAAGAGCACAGTATGTTCCCTTATATAGTCCCACAGTATAACCTTCTGGTTCCTGCTGCTGAACTGATTTCAATGGTGCAGCATCTACATAAAACCGATTTGATACAACGTTGAATCAGGCCTGTATCACAGTGATGTATTTCTCTTGTTATGGGGAGGGAGAATTTTATGATAGTCACTATAAATGGTAATAGTTCCAGAGAAGAAATGGCTCGATGTCCCTTTCTTATTTAAATTATTTTATTATTCATTCTAAAGCAAGTAAATATCATTAGTTTCTTCCGTCATTCCTGGTCTAAGCATATTTCATTAAAAATGGTTCTCTAATACTAGTGGGAATCCCCCATAGCATGATTTATATTATTCAGGCATGTGCAGAATCTTAATACATTCAGACACAGATGGAAAGTTGGTTTTTAGTTTGGTTTCTTAGTCCCACTGTACAGCACCTGATTAAATACTCCACGCAGAGTACTGAACAAGCTTTTCTCTGGCTTTATAGATGAAAAACAGTCTGTTGTGTCAACTCCTCAGATGCCTATTTTTACACCTTCTGTTTGTTCTTAGTTTGATGCTGTTAATCACGGTCCCACCAAAGCTCTATTGTTCAGCTCTTCAAGAAGAATGTTGGTATATTGACTGTTTTTGCGTCAGTCCAGCTCTCTCTGGAGCTGGGCTTGGATGAAATTAGATAATTTCCATTAGTAGAACATGCATTATTAGTCCCCAGTGCCAAATTGAAAAGCGAGCCAAGATTACTATTTCTGGCTGTGTTCACCTCAGGAAGGAACCTTCTCAGCTTTAATGGGATTTTGCTATTGTTGGTTGCCTTCTGTTTGACTTCATGCCAACGGGGTTGAAAATTGTTTAGAAAGCTGCATGAAATATAATAGAACCCAAGCCATTTGCTGCAGCACATTCCAGCATGATGTTTATTTTGAAAAAAAGGAGGAAAAAATTATTGTCCTTGGCAGAAAACAACCTAGTAAATCGACTCTTAGAACATATGCTTCTTGTTGCTGTTGTTTTAAAAAAGTCACTGCCAGTATCAGTGAATTACATACAGAAGTGATAAATCTCTCATAATATTTATAATGATCTTCATTACTTGTAAAGACAGATTATAGATGGATCCTGCATCTTTATTGCAGGGAGAATCAGCTAGTGGGTACAAAGCCAGATCCAAAAATAAAAAAATGCAGTCCAGAATTGTTTTAAAAAAACACTGTGTCTTACTTACATCTTTTTTTCTGTGTTACCCATCTGTAATATGGGGTTAAAAAGATGTACCTATCTCCCAGGGAAAATAGAAAGATACTAGTTAGGTCCATGAAGTGCTGCATAGCTTCAGTTTCCCTTGAATACAATGGAGGTTTAGCACCTTCATCTCTTACTGAAGACCATGGAGAATGAGTGTGCTCACTTTTCATTAGTCCCTCAGCACTTCTCAGGAGAAGGCCCTTCATGCTCTAGCAGTGCTCTGAATATACAAAGCCATATTTAAGTGCTCCATATTATTATTAAGGTAGCCTTCTTTAGTTTCCTTTCCCTGCCTCTTTGCCCTGCCCCAGCCTGCACACCTTGAATGGACCACTAATTTTTGTCTGTTATTAGGACCATGGAGAAAATGAGCTCTTTCTCAACCTCCATAAGTCCCCAAAGATCTGTTTTTGCTCTGCATAGTACTGTTCTATTCTATGAATGTCCTCTTATAATAATTATTAATGAAAGCAGAGCTGACATGGGAGCAAAATTTTCCAGTTACTTGGCATGGCCAGCATACAAGCTAGCTAAGGTTATTAAAATGTGGTGCATTTTTTGGATGAGATTGGAATCCAAAAATATGCTTTCCCTCTAGTTTCCCTTAGAGCCCAAGGCCAGCTCTACCTTTATTGCACGTTACCTCTTGTTATATTCAAAATGGTGAAAAACAAAGTAAATAGAACAAAGTTGCCCTGCTTAAAATATTTTTTAAGTCTTCAGAGCCTACATACCTATCCAACAATGCATTCATTGTCTTTGAATAATTAATAATCCAGGACACTGGCCTATTTAGATGAACCTATTATTTATTTATTTCAATTTCAACCTATAGATTTGGAAAGGTCACCCACCACCCCTTGCTCTTGGCAACCTGCCAGATATTTAAACATACATTCAGGCTAAAAATAAAACTCCAGTAGCAAATGGACATCAGTTGCCCACACAAAGCAGTCCACCCACAATTACTGGTCTTCCTTATCTTACCTTGTGTACAATCCTAATCACTACAGTTAAAAAAAAAAATCCGCACCATGACCAGACCTCCAAGTCTCAGCCAGTCCTAAAATCCTGTCTAACTAGATGGGTTTCTCAGCATGCACCAAGGGTCACCAGACTATGGATATTTTGGACCAAGGAGGGGGAATTCATTCTGAAGTCAAAAGACCTCTGTGGAGAAAACTACTGCATTGCCTGTTCTTGTATACTAAGTGACTGGATTCCAATACTCCTAGCTTGAGTTTCCCTATTACATGGGGAGAAAGTCACTTTTCAAGGTAGGTGGGCCCCAAGCCATTTAGAGCTTTATGTGTCAGAGCCAACATCCTGAATCCCCCTGGCTGGAAGCCCACAGGCAATCAGAGCAGGTTCTGGAGCACTGATGTAACCTGCTCAGGATCAGATTCTCCGCTTACTTAATAGGCTATTGCCTGGTGCACCAGCTTCAGTTTCCAACTTGATTTAAGTTGCTGTTCATGTAGAGCACATTGCAAGAATCTAATCTTCAAGTGACAAAGGCATGGCAGTTAGCTCTGCATCTGAGAGAGGGGTGTTACCCCCGAATGAGACACAGAGAGAAACTTCCTAGCTATGTGATCACCTAAGAGTAACTGTGTGTCTAACCAGACCCAAGATTGCAAAGTTAATTGACAAATGGCACCTCCCTCAGAGGTACTGATACCTTCCAACGCAATGTAAGCTAAACCAGAAAAAAGCAGTCTTACTACTGAATGAGAGTGTCCACAGGGGAAGTTATATAATTACAGCAGTATAATGATACAATACCTTGGTCAGATGGAGAGATAGAATTGGATGTCATCAGTGTACTGAAAACACTTCATGACTCCTCAGTGCTCACTTCCACCCGCCCTCACAAATGCTTAGTAGAGAGGATGGCTGATAGACTAGAACCCCATGAGAGAGCCCTCAGATCACAGCAGCAATCACCCAAAGCTGCCCAGCAGAATCTCTATATAGGGTACATCTACACTTGTGCCTTAAGTCGACTTAATGACGCTTAAGTCAACCTACAAGAATGCTGTGTCCACACTGGGTGCTCCCTTAAGTCGACTTAATAACTCCACCTCTGAAGGTCTATTTAACGCCTTAGTCAACCTTGTTAAATTGACTTAATCCAGTTTAGATGGGGAGTGCCCTTAAGTTGACCTAATT
Organism: Pelusios castaneus; assembly: GCA_007922175.1. Taxonomy (NCBI): domain Eukaryota; kingdom Metazoa; phylum Chordata; order Testudines; family Pelomedusidae; genus Pelusios; species Pelusios castaneus. Next base: position 12,269,664 of record ML685763.1, on the reverse strand, counting down.
GGCCTCCAGGCCCCGGTGCAATGTAGGACAGCTACCCACAATGCACCCCTCCTCGGTCGACCTAGCAACTGCCAGTGTGGACATAGGCAGTCGACTTAAGTTTTTAGTGTGGACTCTCTAAGTTGACTTAACAAAGTTGACTTTAAGTCTACTTAAAGTCGACCTTGTTAAGTCGACTTAACAGAGCCTCTAGTGTAGACATAGCCTATGAGAGTAAAGAATGAAATATCTCATGTCCATTTGGATTTGCAAGCAAGAAACTTCATCAGTTCACAATAGGGTCTTTGCAATACAATGAGGCAATCTGTATCCCAGCACCCGCCCAACTTTAACTCTAGTCCAGGTCTGGCATACTAAAAAGATACACTATATCAGATCTAGTCTGGGGTCAGAAGACATCCTGCACTCTGAATAGTTTGTAAACCATTTAACCTTGCAGGTCTCCCTTCAGATCCTACTGCACTACTATCTGGCCAGTCTTGCAGTATCATCCAGATAGGTCTCAGTAAAAGGTAGCAAGATCAAGGGCTTCTTTGTTAATTAAAGATGGGCCCAACCCAAACTCCCAGGTGTGATTACTCCTGAACTTGGGGTCAGGTTCAGATCTGACTCTGAGCTTTGTGATTCAGGCCCATCCCTGCAAACAATCCACTAAGGTCTGGGCCCCAGGACAAGAGTCCTCCTTGGTTCATCTATAGGCAATTGAAATGAAGATGTGTAGCACCCTGTTCCCAAACCAAGGCCAAAATTCTGTGATCCTTATCAAAGTTTGCCACGTAAAGGTCTTCTTAAATGACTTCCTTCTAGGCATACCCTGCCCACTCCTCCACATCCCTCAAACATTTGAAAAGCATCATGCTACCAGAAAGTCCATCATGGTGGTAAGGTCATTAATGTACCTGAAATGCAAGTCAGAACGATGAATGTTGTCCCATCGGCTGCATGTGCAGAGGCCCATATGAATGAGATGGTCTCTGCAGTTAGTAGTGGGAATTCGTTCACTGCATAGGTATGTACATTCCAAATAAGCCCCACTGTAATCACCACCCTTCTTGGCAATAGCAAGCAGTGAGCCAAGAAATTTTTGCACATGTAACCGGGCCCCTCTGGGTCAGATTTATGGACACCAGCTGGCACTGTAGAGGCAAAGCTCACTTTGCGACCACTCACAGTGGCTACTTCTTCTGTGACTTCAATACTTCAGTCTCCAGCACTATCTATCCAACAACAAATTCTGGCACTGAGCCAAAAAATAAAACATTCATAAACTAGATTAGAAAAAAATGTCTATTTACAAGTATGGGAGAACTTCTCTGCACCATTGGCTTCTCTTCTCATCACGTGTTTGTCTTTTTGTCTTTTTTTTTATTTCCCCCATATTGTTAACTGTTCATTGCCTCTTGCTAAGGAAAAGTTGATAAGGATCTTGCTGAGAGTAGCATTAGGAAAACCCACTGCTCCAAAGAGGAACCAACCATTGTGGTTAGAGTACTTCAGAGTTATAACAGTATCGTGTTTTTGTTATACCAAATACATAAATAAAATGAGGATGAACAATGTGTTTTCATTTAAGGGTGAGTGTGGGAAAATCCATGTTGACACAGGATGGTATATAACTGACAAGCAGAAACTGTAAGTATTGTGTGTGCCAGTGGAAAGAATTTAGAGTTGATTGATAATGTATGGTAAAATGATGGTGTCAGTGTCATATGGGAACTACGGTCCCAATTCAGTTTCTTTTAGAATCAATGGGCTTCGCATTTAAAAAAAAAAAAAACAGGCAAAACCCACACGTTTAATGTGGTTTCATTGTGAAGCCATAAATTTGGCCCATGTTCACTCAAAGCTGGGCGTTGACATGAATTCTATGTGACTCTTAGCAAAGTTTTCAGTATATCTGGGCTATGTTTGCAGTTTGTTACAACTTTTTCCTGTCAACTGGGCAAGTTTTATATGGTTTCTTACTTTGTAATTAAAGTTCCCCCACAGCTGTTGAAGTAATACTATACTAAATGGCAGCGTTTTTGGACTGTTAGTGTGGAATACTGCAGTACTATGTTTATTAATGGAGTTTATAGTTAGGTACCGGATAGAGTAACGAGATAGCAAGTGTGAAAAAGCAGGAGGGGGTAAGGGGTAATAGACGTCTATGTAAGAATATTGGGACTATTCCTATACAAGCGGGACATCTGGACACTCTAATACCAGAGCACAGCGGTTAGATGATCATTACCTACATTACTTTCACTTATACTTTAGGATCAAATTCGTCACCCATAGGCAGAACATGAGTAACTGCCGTGCTCCTAGCTATCTCTGTTGACCATTTTGATTGTATACTGTAAGCCAGGGACTGCCTTGTACTCTGTGTGTGTGTGTGTGTGTGTGTGTGTGCAGTGCTTAACACAACCTGGGCCCAATCTTGGTTGAACCCACGGTGAAAATAATAATAATAATTGACCATAAAAATTTTCCTAGGGTTAGGGAGAATCAGACACTAGGTATTGACCCTAAAACCAAGCAGGCCCTAGAGACATTTAGCTATTAGCAGGCCTGGATTAAAGTCACTTGGGGGCCCAGGCTGACCCCCACTGTGGCCCCCCGTCTGTCCCTGCCCCCCCCCAGCCCAGTCCTGCTCCCAGATCAGAATGGAGCAAACAGGGCCGGCCTTCCCATACCCACCCCCAGGGGTGGCCCAGCCGGCCCAGGAATGGGGTGGGAACTGCTCAAGGCCAGGGCCCTACCTCCCCAACTCCCCTGCACCGCTGTAACCTCACAAACTGAGACTACACTGGCAGGGCAGGGTCTCTAGCAGGCCAGGGGGCAGGGGCAGATATGGCAGGGGCCACAGGGGCTGGAGTCTGGGGCCCCCTTTCAGGCTGGGGCCTGGGGCTTCAGCCCCTAGCCCCTTTGTTAATCCAGCCCTGGCTATTAGGACTTTTTGCTAGACATTAGAGAACTGAGGACTACTCAGGACTACTTCTTAATAGCAGCAAGACAGGAATGACCAGTATTTTGTGCTGGTCAGAGAGCCCCACAACAACAATCACTAATAGGCTGTAGTGAGAAAGTGGGAATGAGACACTCTCTCCTTTAAAGTTTTCTTCTATAGCTGGTACCTTTGTTTGTTCTTAGCTTGGGGAAAGGGGGAAAGCATAAGAGAGATCCCATCTTCTGGTGCTTTGGTATTCAATGCTGTTTTAATAATAATAATGATGATGAAAAAAATTACTGCACTATATCATCCTGTTTTTAAGCTCAGTGGGGAAAAAAAGACTTTCAAGTGCCAGTGGTATGAACTAGAAAAACCTCTATTGGATTCTAGTGCTTAAAAAAATGTCTGAGTCATGCAGACAGTAATAGACTCAGGGAACGTGTGGTTTCTTACAGCCTTTCTGTTGTGTCCTCGAATGAGGGGGAGGGTGAAGGAGCACCATGTTGTGTTTCTTTACCATCTTGTGCACATTAACTTTTTTTTTTTAGCCATGTGTTTTGTAATTGGCAATACACTCCTTCCTGGGAGGAAATATGCTCTGTTTCAGACTGGTTCTAAATTCACTGACTTCAACTTTTGATTTTCTAAAGAATAGAGCTAGAAATCACAGCACACCTGGCAAGGCAATTTTCCCCTAGTCTTCAAAGTCTGGAAAATGGGTGGTTGTGCTGAAGGAATTTTTCTGCATAGGTGATGACCATGGTAATTTTATTTCTTTTTCCAGAATTGTATGGTGATTAAGAATCAGTTTAATGTGGTGCACATACTTAATGTACATTTTCCAAACACAGGCTCAGGCATGGACCATCGCTGCTACTCTGGAAGAGTGAGCAGTACAGACAGAAGACTGAAAGGTCACATCAACAGAGGTAGCTGAGCAGTCTGTGTGTAGGTGTTAGTTAGCTGAATGGGGTGGCTAATAGATGTGAGGAACAGAGATAAGTATTTTACAGGATTCCAGATAGGAGCTTTTTTGCAGATGGGGAAAGAGACTGAGGGACATGTGCACAATCTAAGAGGAAGATTCTGTCTACTCTCCCAGTAGGGCTGGATTAATACAATTCAGGGCCTTTGGCAAACCACTGCATGGGCTCCATGCTCACAGCCTCTGTCCACCCTCTAACTGGAGTGGTGATAGCAGGGGAATCGAGTGACCTTCCAGCCCATCTCAGAAAGACCGGGCTTGTACTGGAGGCGGAGTGGACTTATCAGCAGTCAGGGTGAATATGCTTGGGGAGGTGGGCCAGGTCCAGAGACCTCTTCAGGGATGGTGTTGGCAGGGTCACTCACAGTAGAGGGTCTTGGAGTTAACACCCCCATTGAAATGTATGGGGCACTTTCTATCCTTCAGAGTTATTTGTTGCGGGAAAGCTGAAGGGCTCGGTTATATCTTGGGTCGTGTTTAAAGTTTTGCTTCACAACCATGGGGACTAGAAACTGACTGTTTTGTAAATGAACACTGAAGGTCTAACATAGTCACATGACTTGAGGAGCTGAGGCCCTAGATATGAGCTACCTCAGTGCATATGACTTAATACTTAACAGAGTGGCTACACTTTAAGTCGACCTTGTTAAGTCGACTTAACAGTAGACATAGACACTGCATTTCCACCAGCTGCTCTCACCTTTCTATCTGACACAGTTACAACAAACACAGCTCAGGTGTGAGCAGCGTGTCAATGGTATTAGCGCATCTGTCCCAGCCAGCTGCTTGGGTCTGTATCTTTGCATCCTAGGAAAGCCTGAGCAGCTAACTCATACTGGTTCAGCAGGTGGATATAAGTTCTTGGAGGACATGAGCACAGAGCTGCACCTGTAGTATATGGTGCAGTGCTGGGTTGTCCTCCTGAGCACTGAGAAGGTGGACTGTTATGTAAAAATGGCAAGGGATCCCATCTACACAACAACAGTGGTTTAAGTATAATTTGACGGAACCCTCCTAATCTCCAGGACCCCTTCCCATATTGTCTGGGCCCCCTTCATGCATGTGCGGGCCCCAGCCCAATAGGCATTTGCAACCACTTCTCAGTACCATATGCATTGGTTATCACTCCATAAAAATATTTATAATTTTATATGACGTTTATGTCTATAGCAATTATTGTCACAAACTAGCAAACACTGCATAACACAATTAATATTGTGATTAACAACGGTGGGGCATAGGACCTGCCAGCAGCTAGGGCAGGGCAGAACATGCGTTCCGCCAGATTTTTCTATTTTTAGGGGCCCCGGAACTCTGGCCCCTCAAATTTGCATTCCGGTGCGTTCCACCTTACTTTAACTCCTGCCCAACAAAATAAAACATTACCACTTTATTAGGGGAAGACAAGCATGGGACAGCCTGGGACTGGCAAAGGTCCAACATTGTTCATTACATTGGTGTTACGTTAACCAAGTGGTAACCATATGATATGTAGATCATGGTCTTGATCCTCACCCACTGAAGTCATATGAAGTCTTTCCCTGGATTTCAGTGGGCAGTGGATCTGGTTACCAGACATGTTAAGAGGCCTGATTCACCATCCATTAAAATTAATGGAGATAAACAATGACTTCCGTGGCTGCTGGATGATTACCATAGTGAGACAGAGTTAGTTTCCAGAATATGGGGCAGACGCTTGTCTAGCAATCCAAAGAAAAATTGAATAGAAAAAAAACTGGTGGTTATTTATCTGTATTTCCTTTACGTGTGTGCTACAGTACTTCCAGCATTGGACTCAGTTCAATAAATAAATGTTGGGGGGTTTTTCCTGGATGTTCTGGGTCCTTTGTGTATCTCTTGTTTCCCAGATAATATCTACTAAGTGACAGCCCATATCATCACCTTTTCCCTTTCATTTGCTATGAGATCACTATATCTAGCACCAAGCAGATAGGACTGGTTAAACAGTGTCTGTCCAAACTGGTTTATGATGGAAAATTTCCCTGGGGAAAAAAAGCAGGATTTGTGTCTGTGATCAGTGTGGGTTCCATTGTCTCTCATTAACCGCTATCAGCTCCAGAGTTTGATTTGCTTTTTAAATTGAGACTGAAAAGTGACTAGTGACAACTTGAGACACTTCAAAGGGGTCTGATCTTAGAACAGGGGTATAGCCACGGGTGGGCTGGGGCTCACCCACTTGTGGAAGATGCCAGCCCACTGCATGGGTGGCATGAACTTCGCTACCACAGCCGTGAGGCCAGCAAGTGGCCACAAGTTGAGCAGAGGTGTCAGCGCCTCTGCTCCACTCGCAGCAATCAGCTGCTGGCCCTGGCTGTGGTGAGCGGGCCTCATCTCACCACCTCTCCCCCTCCTAATACAACTCCACTTGCTTAGTAACAAACAGAGCTTTTCAAGCAGCTTCCGGTCAAAAGACAGGAAGCTTCTGGTGGCTGGACCTACCCTGCAGACTCAAGGGCCGGGCCAGAAAACAGGGGCTTGCTACACCCATCTTAGGCTATGTCTACACTTGTAAAGTTAAGTCGACTCTGTTAAGTCGACATAACAGAGTGGCTACACTTTAAGTCAACCTTGTTAAATTGACTTAACAGTAGACATAGCTGTCCACACTGGTTTTAAGTCAACTTAATAAGGTCGATTTAGCACTCTTCCCCGTCCACACTGGTTTTAAGTCGACTTAAGAAGACGACTTAAGGCTTAAGTAGACCTTCAGAGGTGGTGTTATGAAGTCGACTAAAGCTAGCTATGTCTACACTGGGGAATTTAGGTCAACTTCAATAAGTTGACTTTAATAAGTCAACTTTATTAAGTCGACTTAGAGAGTCCACACAGGACTCCTAAGTCGACTTAAAGGGGGCCTTACTAACTCGACTTAGAGAGTCTACACTAGACTCTCTAAGTCGACTAGTTTGGTCCAGGGAGAGCCAGCCCCGCATGACTTCTCAAGTCCCGGGCAGAAGGGAACCCTTCTAGCCGGGACCGCTCTGGTCCCAGGGAGAACTTCCCCGGGACCTGAGTGGTCCCGGTCAGGAGGAAGAGAGGGAGACCCGTGCTCCAGCTGCTGGCTGCTGAGCAGCTGGAGCGCAGGCTCGGACCACTCAGGTCCCGGCAAGAAGGGAGCCCCGCGATCCCTTCTCCCTGGGACCCGCGCTCCAGCTGTCAGCTGCCGAGCAGCTGGAGTGTGGATCTGGGGAGAAGGGATCCCCACGCTCCCTCCTAGCTGGGACCTTGCAGTCCCAACCAGGCAGGAGAGCGGGAGACTCGCGCTCCAGCTGCCAGCAGCTCGGCAGCTGGAGCTCAGGTTTCCCGTGCTCCCTCGTGGCCGCGACTGCTCGGTCCGGCTAGGAGGGAGCCCGGGGCTCCCTTCGGCCGGGACTGCTCGGTCCTGGCTAGGAGGGAGCCCCGCACTTCAGGGCTTCCCAGGAGCTGGAGCACAGCTGTGCCGGCAATTGCTTAAGTCGACTTAATTTACAAGTGTAGACGCAGCCTCCGTTATTAAGTTGACTTAATAACAGCCCAGTGTGGACGTGACTGTGTAGGTCGACTTAAGCATCCTTAAGGCGACCTAAGTTGCCAGTGTAGATGCACCCTTAGAGAGCAGGTGTTCAGCACTTTCTGAAAATCAACTCTCTGTAAGGTCTCTCAAGCTGAGCACCTAGAAATGGAGGCCCCTCAGATCAGTCACATTTGAAAACATGAGGTTTTTAAATGCATCACAAACACACAGGTGTGCGTGAAAGTTCAGAAGTGTCAGGGCTAGACCCAAAAGCTGAGAGTGGACCAGAACTGGGATTTTGCTCCAGGACTATCTAGCCAAACATATTGTGAAATCCTCCATGACAAAACACACTTTAAAATCGTGTCATTCATCAGGATTACTCTAAATTCAAACACATATTTTTATAGAAAACAAAAACAAAAGAGGGACGGGAGGGTTTTTAAAATCAATAAAACTGCCTTAAAGAAGCCTTCTTGAGCAAGTTCTGTTTGTTTGTTTTCTTGGATACTTTCAGCATCCTTAACTTCTTTTAGACACACAAAAGGTGAATGATCAAGTGGAAACTATTATCTTTGCAAAGAACATCTCTCCTGGCTGAAGGCCAGGGAAAATAAATGAGATAAACAAGATAGAGCTAATGTGTTTAACTTGTTCTGGCACTGATTAGCTGAGAACATTGGTTGTACTGGAAAGAGATCTCTAGACTGAGGGTTGCTAATGAGGCAGGGAACATTTTAGAAGTTGCTTTTCAATACAAGCAACTAAATAACCACTGGGGGTCAATTTTAGTCCTAAAAATGTAAACACTTGGTGTTCTGTAAACTTCAGTGCAGTTGTGGTTACTAACACCAGCGGTAAGTTTGGTACTGTTTTTTGTCTGAGTCATGCCAGCCGCCTTCTTTTCTTTTGCCACCCTTTAAAAGTAACTCTTAACAACAAAGAACTAAAACTAAATTAAGCCTAAACGTGATCAAGTTTGTTAGAGGATGTCTTGTCTATTTTTTAAAATTATTATTAACTGTATTTCAGTACTGCAGAGGAGCCCAGTCTTGTAGCAGTGTGCTAGGCACTGTACAAATTACACAGAACACAGAACAAAATGCTGTCCTTGCTCCAAAGAGCTTACAGGGTAAATCTATTAGTTAGAATGCTTGATTTTTTTGATTTGCTGTATGATGTTGCAAGTCAGTTAACCTCACTGTTCTTCAATTGTTAAATGGACAAATATTTCCCTGCCCCCCAGGAGTGCTGTGAGGCTTAAATATTTAATTTTGGATTGTGACTTCAAACCACAACCCCCAGGAAGGGGCAGAATGAAGGCAAAGTGCCAGCTCTGGAACTGTGCCTACACTTGGCAAATTAGGACCTATAATTTACCACCTGTAGACAAGGCACATGCATTTTTGCCATTATGTCATCAACTGCTGCTCTGAGTAGAGGTAGACGACAGGGTTAGAATCAAATGAGTCCAATTACACTATGGCTTCACCACGGCGCCCACCAACAGAGGGACATTGGTGCAGAACTATGAGTCTATTGTTTTCTTGGCGTGGGCTCAGCCGCTGCGGCACTAAGACTAGCTACAATTTGTAGGGAAGGTGCTGTAGGAATTTAAACTCTTAAAACAGGGTGTAGAGCATCTTTTGTGGGGGGGGTTTCCCCCAAAAGGAGGAGTTGGCGTCATCCTTCCTGGCCAAATTATCCTGACTTTCAAAAACTACCCTGTGGTCACAGAGCATGGGATGGCAGCCTTCCCAAAGAATCAGCCAGAGCAGATTAGAGAATTAGAAATAAAAGGCCCAGATTGCTAGCTGTGGCTAAAGAAGTGTGCAGCAGAATGCAGGGCTGGGGTTCAAAGATGGCTTTTAGTCATTTTGTACCCTTTTGATCCTGCCACGATAGTAAGCCTGGCCTGGGCACAGTCTAGCACAGCCTCAGCGCCGTTGTAAGGTGTGGTGACTGCTAACGGATCCCTTCTAACAGCCCGGGGTCATTAGGATACAGACACCACCAATATATCCTCATTTCCTAGGAGATGTCCCCTGCATTGGCAGCCAATAGAAGGCTTCCTTGACTTTCCTAAGCCAATGGAAAGTTGATCCGCCAGCTCTGGTGGGTCATGCTCTCTCTTTCACAAACCTGCATCTACAGAGGCACCAGTCCTACTCCAGTTATTCCCAGTTTTTCGTCTCCTAACACAAAGCTACAGGTGTCCCAGAACTGTTGTTTTACCAGGCATGTGATAAAACAGACATGTCAATGAGAAAATGCTGTGGTTTCTTGAGCCAGTGACATTCCCCTATTTCCTAGATTAGGATGACCATTGGTGCAAGCATTACATGTCCATTTCACATGGGCATAGAGTCAGCAGATTATTAGAGGGTCTCCATCTGGAGTCATTTTATAGCACTAGAGCTAGTCTACAACAACAGCCACCATCTGCTAACATAAAACTACTTGGGAGAAAAAGGAATACATTTTATTAGGTTGGTAGGAAAAAATATATAGCTATATTCAATGCTTCCATTCTCTTTTCTGAATATCTCCAAAGATATTTGTTTTTATAACGACTTTGAAGCAGGGAAAAAACTAGGGGAGGGAGGGGGCAAAGGGTGATAACCAAAATGGCAATATCTCACCAGAAGCAATGCTAATGTGTCTGAGGTCAAAGCCTACCCACCTTATTCACATGAATAGTATCACAGAGAGTGGCCCTACTCCAGGAGAAAGGTTGGTCTTGTGGTTAAACCATTGGGATCAATTTCTGATTTTGTCACAGATTTCCTGTATGACTTTGTCATCTTTGGACATCAGTTCCCTGTCTTTTTATTAGAGTGACGTTGTCTTGCCCACATGCCCAGGCGTCATTAAAAACACAGAGATTGCCAGACTGGATCAGACCCAAGGTTCATCAAGTCCAGTATCCTGTCTCCAACAGAAGCTAATGCCAGATGTTGCAGAGGAAGGTGCAAAAACCCTACAGTAGGCAGATGTGGCACAATCTGTCTCCCTCCCCCGACTCCCCAATATTAGGGCTCATGTTGTCTCTGACAGTTAGAAATTAGCTTAAACCCTAAAGAATGGGGTTCTATATCTCTTCCACAAAATTTGTTATCATTAATTATAACAGTGCTGGATTATCTCAATATCCATATACACATCCAATCTCTTTATAAAGCTTGCTAAATTCTTGGCTTCAGTGACATCCTATGGCAAAGAGCTCCCTAGTCTAATTAAAGTGTGTGTGTGAAAAAGTATTGATGAGATTTGAATTGGCCTCTGTTCAATTCAAGTGTCAGTCCCCTTGTTGTTGTGTTAATAGGCAAGGAGCACAGACGCACTTGAGCTATGGTCTTTAGACCAGTCATTAGTTTATATCCTTTCCATCCTCTTTTTAAGTAATGTTATAGAAAAAAACAGCTCCCCAAGCAAATGGTCTAATAAAAATGATTTAGTCCAGAGTGCTGCCTTGTTCAGCTATATGGCTATGTCTACACTTACAAAAGCTAGTTTGAATTAGTTAATTCGAACTAACTAATTCAAACTAATTTTAGTTAGTTCGAATTAACTTAATTCGAACTAGCATGGCCCCACTAGAATGCTAGTTCGAACTAGCCATGGCCATGCAGGGCACTTGCTTAGTTCGAATTAGTCAGTTGCAGGAAGGTCAATCTGCCGATTAGTTCAAACTAAGCCATTAGTTCAAACTAATATGGCCACGTTTGTCTTAGTTCGAATTAAAGGATCAAATTAACCATTAATTCGAACTAAGCAATCGAATTTATTAGTTCGAATTAAGGGAGATCAGAGGAGATTTGGTGTTTGAGGCAAAAAGGAGGCATGTATTCATCACCTCTTTCTCAACCCCTTTTGGATTGGGACAAAGGAAACTTTAAATTTAGGATAAGGGAGTATGAAGCCCTACCTGCCAAATCCAGGAAGTGTTGAAAGCAATTGGATGCCCTATTGCCCCTTTCCCCAACATCTGCCATTACATCCAACAATGAAAATAACTAATGTGCTAGTGCTAGGGTGTGGGGGCACTTGTGGACAAACAGAACTGCTCAAATCTGCATCTTAGACCTTCTACCACTATTAAGGTTATGCCTACATTACAATGTAAGCCCAAGTTTAGTGGGACTTGAGTCAGCTGACCTGTGTTAGGGAATGCTGGGTTTGAGCATCTACATAGTAGACATGCTCAAACCTAGAGCTCTGGTGCCCACCCTGCAGTGCACAGACCCAAGCCAAAGTTACCATATCCCAGAGTCCTTTGCACCCCAAAATGCAGCCACTTGAACCCCAGGCCCATGATGCACTGTGGGCAAACTTTATTGCTTCCACTGCACATTGCCAGGAAACCACTCACTTTGCAAAATGCTTGATGGTTACACTCTCTGTTGCAAACCCAGGAAGCTCTCTGACAGGGTCCTTGCAGATCAGTGATCAGAAGAAAATGGATTAGCACCAAGCTGAATTGCTACCATTTGCCAAGGTGGGGAGGGAGGGGATGACTTCCATTTTCAACAGTGGATTGCAGATTGTTGGGATAGAAGTTGTCCCATGAAGGTGTGCGATGTTTCCGGCTGACCCCTGGTACCTGGGGCGGGGGGGGGAGCTGCATCTACACTGCAGAGCAATAGGGCTTGGATCCTGGATCCCACTTTAATTCTCACTTGGACCTTCCAGCCCTACAAAGTTCTGGGACACTGGATCTGACTCCTGGCTTAGCGCAATTGCAGTGTAGAACAGGAGCTATGTCTACACTTGTAATTTTAAGTTGACTTAGTTCAGTCTACTTAGTGCATCTACACTTAAAATTAAAGTAGACTTAAAGGGGAACGTACAATGTCGACGTAGAGCATCCACACTGGACGCCTAGGTCGACTTCTAGGGGCTTAGGGGGATCTAGGGCAGGTCCACGGGGGCAGGTGGGGCACCCCTTGCCCAATGCCAAGGGGCTCAGCCTTTGCCCCATTGTACATAAGTACAATGGGGCAAAGGGGGTCAGGGACCCTGGCAGGGAGGGCATTGGTGTAGTCCTGGGGTAGCCCTAAGTCGACTTAGGACTACCCCACGTCTACACTGGCTTAAGTCGACTCTAGGAAGTCGACTTAAGCACTAAGTCGAATTTAAAGGAGGTTTAATAAAGTCGACTTAATGAAAATTAAGTCGACTTTATGTTCCTTAAGTTGACTTAAGCAAGCTGCTTAAGTCGACTTAAGGAAATTGTAGTGTAGACACAGGGTAAATTAAGTTGACTTAAGCAAGCTTAAGTCGACTTCATTTACAAGTGTAGACGCAGCCAGGGAGCATTAAGCTTGATCCCAGTCTGACATTGCAGTGTTGACATACCCTAACAGACAGTCTCTTTCAGTTCAGCTGGTAAGACCTTGTGCTCTTGGAGCAGGAAGCCCTAAATTTTCTCTCTGCTGCATCTGGGAAGTTCCCAAAATGCAGCAGAGGGACAAATGTGAATGGCAAGGTGGGGACAAATTTGTTACGATATAATGTGGGATGCCTTCCCCCAATCACAGCTATGAAATTATAAGTACGATTAAGCAGCCACAGTCAAGCCAACCCTGTTTTGAACTCTGAAAGCTTGCTTTGCTTTTTTTTTTTATTTCCCATTATTGCATATCTCTGCGGTTCTGCTTCCAGCTGGAAGTTGGAAGCACCAAAGACCATGAGAGAGACTGTCTTCAGTGTTCCTAACCCCGTGCACCAGAAAAACCTGTGAGAATTTGCATACTTATGATATATCTAGCCTCATTTTGCCTCATCAAAAACTCCAGGTAGTTCTAATAAAATTTAGAACTGTTATGTACTTAGTTGCAAATGGGACCTCCAAGCAGTTGACCTCAACCTACGTAAATTATTCCCAGGTGTAATCTCACTGACTTTAAAGGGACTAGTCACATGAATGAGGGTTTGAGTGTCAGGCCTCCTGGGAAGTTCACCCATCACCATCTATTTCCAAAAGTATTATGAAGCAGGGGGGATCTTATGAAACTTGCATCACTTTGTTTTCAAATTAAACAGCAGCTTATTAAAAATCCACTTGATAATATATACAATATACATACAGAGCTAGTGACATATGAAGATGGTAATACATTTCTTAGCTCTCAGGGCTCGCTTTCCAGCAAAAGGTTTGCTGTACTTGACTGCCCTCTATATTTGAATAAAGAAAGTACTGTATAAAGCAGACTTGGGAAGATAGGGCCCAGTAAAGTCAATGGGAATGTTGCCTTTGATTAAAACCATAAAATTAAACTTTAAAAAAAAGCATCAGGCCTTTAGAACATACTCTCTCTAGTTTCTCAAGAACTTCATGCCATGATGGCCCAAGTAGGAAAAATGTGCCATTGCAAATGTTTATAACTTCTGATTTAATGTTTTACAGTTTCTCTCAGCCATAAACCAGAACAAATACTTAAAGATTTATTACATCCTTCCCTCCAGGGACTTAAGAAACTGTAGTTAAATAATACAGTAGTTAAACAGCACAGAGATGAAGCACAGTCATTCTGCAGCCAGGATTCCTTAAAGGCATATTGTTTTCCATAGGGATTTAGGTCTGAAATCCTCAATGATGAGTGTCTAAATACACCCTTTCTCATTTGCACTGAATAATTGTATGCATTTGAATTTTTTTCCTTTAAGATAAATGTTACGTGTGTCTTCCTGCACACAGTAATTAACAGTTATCAGAGATTTTTTTTATAGCATAAAGAACTGCTCCTGCATCAGGTTCTGAACTCTGGATAGGACATGTATTTTGGGACATGCTTTATTGTAGTGTAGTTGTTCAGAATATAAATATAACCCTCTGTGCCATTATTAATAGTAGGAAGCATTTCTGATTTATTTTCCCCTTTTATGTCTCTTTTCTTTCATTGCCTTTGTTGCTTGGCCTATATATAAAGGCTGGAATTTTCAAAAGCACTCAGTGACACCCTAACCTTACTTTCATTTAAGTCCTATTCCTGGATTTTTAAAGAGGCCAGTGGATGGAAAGGAATGGTGCTTCGTTGATTAAATGGTTTTCTATTAATCCCAGAGGCAAACTAGAATTATATAATGATGTAATACAGCAGTAGATTTTATTGTGTTGGTATCACTAGCAGTCACAGATGCTTGAAGTGCTGTGCTACTCTGAAAAGGGAATCTGTAGAGGTAGAACGTTTGGGCTCTGTATTTATTGTCTCAGTGACTTCCAGAGCATATCTACACCTTTGATAAGAACTTTTCTAACCGCTAGCCCTCCACACAAACTGGAGCTAGAAAGCTGTGATCTTTCTGGTTCGTAAATCACTATTAGCAACGCAGGACCACATTCTGTCCTCTGCTTTTCCTGTGCAACCAATTCCACTGAAGAGGTTATGAAGGTATAAGTTGTGACAGAATGTGAACCTGCTTTTTGAATGTAGGTAATTTTGTTGATGCTGAAAGAGAACCTACCTCTCTCACTCAGCTTCCAGGCTCTGCATTACTAAGAGGAGCAGAAAGTAATAAAAACTTATTTTTAGTATCCCTACCATAAGCAAATATATCCGTGAATACAAATAAGGGACATTCTATTGAATATAAAGTGCACATTTTAAAATCACTTTTATTTCTAATTGTACTTCAAATTTTGGTGGTTTGCTGTCCACCATCACTATCCCTCCCCCCATTCCAAAGGATTGATACCATACATTGGCTAACACAGCAAGAGACATAATGAAAAGACAATGAACTAACACATATCACCATTCCCAGGATCTGGCATTAAAATGGGGCCAGATAAAAGAATCTTTGCATTTGTCTACCAAAAGGAAACAGAGAAATAAAAGCTTTTAAAAACAGCAGATGGAATTGTTTGTTGTAAAGTGTATTTTGCCAGCTCTGTCATGTTTCCAAGATTTCTTGAAAACCATATTGTCTATTTTTTTAAAAGTAGTGAATATTATGAGAAAGATGTCAGTTTAATTCTCCTTATATCCCCTTTGTTTCCTCAACAACATGCACATTTCTTCAAGCGATATATGAAAAATGCTGGGATTGTTTGCATCAAGTAGGTCATTACTGGTCTACAAAAACCATTGGAAAATTCATGTTAACAGCTATTTGACAATAGTGTATTTCACGCTACACAAAAAGCTTGGCGTGTATAGGCTAGTGCTTCAATTGAATTGAAATATAGCCTAACATTTGTCTTGGCTGCATTAACAAGATCTGTTTTACCATTACATTTATATTTATGACGACTAAGGGCAGATTATAGTTGTTAAAATTTGTCCTCCTGACATGAAAACACTACTTTGTCATTAATACATTTTGTAGTATACACTATGATGTCAGGTCAATGTAAAGGGTAAAAACTTTCCTAAAGTATGCACACATCATTTTTTTTAAAGCAATTGAGCCTAATGGAATAACAAAGGTCATCATAACAAACCATTACAGCTTTGGTCTTGGCAACTATGTCCACGGAAGAATCTCCAAGAAACAATCATCATTTCTCCAATGTTATGGCATTAGGACGACAGGAATGGTTCACAAATGAGTCATGTGGGCCCAGAAACGCAGTAGCTATGTGAAAGCTGAGCGATCAATTACTCATTTGTTTACCGAGAGCCTTCCTAACTGACATTAACCAGAACTTCTTGAAAAGAAGAGCTTTACAGCTGTCCTTGGGTGTCCCATGAGCCTGCACTCAGACACTAAAAAGATTGCTTGGTTTCTCTGTAAGTAATCTGGTATTTTTATTGAAATAAACAACAACATGTGGACAAATATACCGAGCTCAACCTGAGACCCAACAGGTGTAAAAATATCAGGAAACCATCATTGCATGGGAATGGAGATGGGGAGGGAAGAGGGATAGAGAGACTAAAAGCTTACCCCCCAAAAATTCATTTAGAACAATAAACCATAAACACACACAGGTCCTCATCCTACAACAGTGTATGCAGGTGTGTAACTTTATGAACTCGTTGAACTCAACGGATTACTTGTGTGCAGTTACTCACATGTTTAGGCCTGGTCTACACTATAAATTTACATTTGTATAATTACATTGCTCACGGTTGTGAAAAATCCACACCGCTGTGCGACACAGCTGTATCAATTGGATATGGACAGTGCTATGTTGAGGGGAGGGCTTCTCCCATCAACATAGCTACCACCTCTGTTGGAAGTGAACTAACTATGCTGACAGGAGAAGCTCTGAAGCATGACAGCAGCAATCTTTTAAGTGGAGGTCTGCCGTAGGTGTTTGCAGGGATAGGACCTAAACTAAAGGTGGTCTTTTAAAAAATTAAATTACTTTTGTCTGAAATTGTTAAGCTATATTTCCCAAATAACGCCTCAGCTTTTTAGTGAAAAAGTAGTTTAGAAAGGGGGGAATTTTTTTTCTGTTGGCTTACTTTGCATATGACAGTACTTTTCTAGCATGCTTTTAATAACATAATGAAAAACATTAACAAAAAGAGAGTCTCTTACAGTAAGAGGCCCTGATCTAAAAAGTATTTAGGTGCGGTGGCATTCAAAGTAAATTGATTTAGGAGCTTGAGCCTCATTTTCAAAAGTGTTTTAGGGACTTCGGAGCCAAAATCTGATTGACATTGTTTTATTTGCAGATAAATAAAAGGGTAAAATTCTCCATTTAAGAAGTATCTTCTACTATTCGATTATCTTATACACGAGGTCTCCAACCTGAAGTATTCCTGTCAATGCCAAAAGACTCTGGCAATTTGTAGATGTGCTTCATGGAAGGATCACACATACAAATTTGGGTAAACTGAGGACAAGTTCATAGCTGTATGGTATTACTTTTCTTGGTCCTGGTACAGGACCACTGGTCATGGTTTCAAGGCCAATGCAGGTTGTCTACTGGCTTCGGTCCAGCAATCTGCAGACGAGCAGACAAAGTAGCCTCCGAACTAGTCTAGTGGGCTATGCACAGAACCAAGAGAAACAAAATCCACCTTTCTTACCCTGGTTCTGACTTTTACTCTCTGGCTATGTCTACACTTGTAAATTTAGGTCGACTTTAGCTAAGTCGACTTAGCATGTCCACACCTAAATTTAAAGTCGACTTAGGGGGGAACTTACAAAGTCGATCTAGAGCATCCACACTGGATGTCTAGGTCAACTTCTAGGGGCTAGGGGGACCTTGGGCAGGTCCACGGGGTAGGGGGGCACCCCTTGCCTAGTGCCAGGGGGCTCAGCATTTGCCCCATTGTACCAGGGTACAATGGGGCAAAGGGGGACAGGGACCCTGGCAGGGCATAGGGGCAGGGTGGGCAGGGCTCTGCCCTGCCCTGTGGGGAGGGCATGCCAGGCTCCCCCTGTGCCCCCACCCCCCCATCAGGGAGGGCAGTGAGGGAGTACTGGAGTAGACCTAAGTCGACTTAGGGCTACTCCAGGTCTACACTGGCTTAAGTCGACTTTAAAAAGTCGATTTAAGCCTTAAGTTGAACTAAAAGGATGTTTAATAAAGTCGACTTAATTTTCATTAAGTCAACTTTATTTTCCTTAAGTCGACTTAAGCAACTTGCTTAAGTCGACTTAAGGAAACTGTAGTGTAGACGCAGGGTAAATTAAGTCGACTTAAGCAAGCTTAAGTCGACTTAATTTACAAGTGTAGACGCACCCTCTGTGACCTCGGCCAAGACCCTTAAAACTTTGTCTTAGTTTTCTACTGGTTAACTAGCTACATAATGGTTGACATTCAGGCCCTATTAGAGTCAATGGGGTTTTGCCACTCAAAATTTCACTCAACATGTGCAGTACCTATCTGCATCATGAAGGGTTTGTGGGGATTAATGTCCTGATGTTTCTGTGTATCATTATAGAAACTGCAGAGTGAGATAGGGAGAGGAGGTGGGAATAAATAATGTAAGCAGCAAAGATGAACAAAATGAGAAAAGAGGAAGCAAATAAGAGAGCTGGTACAGCAGAGAAGACAATTTAGTATTGGAAGGATGCAGAGGTTGAACAAACGATAGGGAAATAATAAATGGAAAAGAGAAGATCATAACTCTTTGTATCCGAGAACAGTAAATTTAGCTAGATGGGTGCTATTAGTCTTATGTTACATTCCCTCTGTTGCAGAGTAATTTCTCAGGGATAAAGCCTTCTATTTTCCAAGGTATAATTAGATGGAAAAGAAAGCAAAGCCATTCCATTCCTCTCATGTTCAAGAAATTATACACTAAATGAAGGTTTTAGTTATACTGGTCTTAAAGAAACATTAAGCTGTCACACCCTCCTGTCTCATCATGGCTTTGCCAACTATATATTTAAGGTTTGAAATACATTTTTGTATTAATTTTAGGTTTATTTTTGTTTACATATTTGTCATGGAGATTAGGTTACTGCTGTAAGGATGAAACATTACCTCATAAACAGGTAACATAATTTGAGTACATTTTGGCAACTCATAGGGACAAATTGAGAATGAGACATTTTTCAAAAGCCTATGCAATGCAAAACTAAATCCAAAAAGGGACTATGGCAGTGAATTTAGAAAGAATGATCAGAAAATAAATATTTGCAGAGAAATAAAAGGGTTAAATTCTCCATTTAAGAGGTATCTTCTACTATTCGATTATCTTGTACTCGAGGTCTCCAATCTGAAGTATTTCCTGTCAATGCCAAAAGACTCCGGCAATTTGTAGGTGTGCTTCATGAAAGGATAACACATACAGTATCTACAGAGAGGGAAAAGAATCAGTATTAGTCACTTATGGCAAAACAGACACAGTTGCTTTAAAAGCATGGTTTTAAAATGACATTTGCTTCTTCGAGTTAACAAAGAGGAGAAAAAGCATTGGTATCATCAAAGGGTTTGTGGAACCTTTCTGCAGTTCTTCTTGGAGCTACGTCACTTTACCTGTCAGGCGGTAGCGGGTTAAAGTTTAGTGAAACTGATCTTAAAAATCACTCAGAGGAATGACTAACATTGGTTCCTTAATGGAGGTAGATAAGCAAAGACCAGGGAAGTACATATGGAGATAATCTTTTACAAGATTGTTTAATATACGGATGATCTCTTGTACATGCTTCACTGTGTACTTTTCTTAGGGTTACAAGTGAACTGAAGTGCTTTGTAAAAATAAATAAATACAAACACTTAAGTTCTTGAATAATTCAAGACCTGATTCTGTTCCCATTGAAGTCAGTCATGAAACTTCCATTGACTTAAGTCAAACTTCCTCTGACTTATGGGGCATATTAAATAAATTGGCAGCTAAATTACAACAGCAAACAATACCACCTCGCTTAAATATTGTGCTTGTCATCATAGATCTAATAGTGCTTTACAATGGATGTCAGTATCATTATCTACATTTTATGGGAGTTAAAGTGGTTCCCCCTAGCCTTCTGACAAAATTCAGGTTCAGAATCCTCTGCTTTTCCTGTAAGACTTACAGGCATCACAAACATGTAAATACTGTAAGGAACGAATCATGTAATAGAAACACAGAATCCTGAACTCAGGATCTTTCAGGTGGATAAAAGAAACTATTTGCAAATGTGATTGTAAAGTGTATTTCTACTTCATTAATGATTTAGGATCTTAAACTCTGTATTTATTTAAAAAGCAGAACCATTGTCAAACAGCTGACAAAAAGAATAAAATACAGCTTCACTGTTCAGACATCTGGAAAACCACAGTGGTGGGGAAATTGTTTTCTGACAACCATTTACCTAGCTCAGATTTAGGATCCAATGCTGCCAAGTGCTAAAGATTCTCCAGCCAGCAGTGGAGGGCACTCAGCACCAGCTGAATCAGCTCTTTGTGGGATCAGAAAGGACTGCCTCTCACCTAAATTTTTTACTCCACCTCCCTGAAGCTTATACTTTATTATTATATGATCATTTAAAATCTCAGTAAAACACTAAGCATTGACTTTGCTGCATTGTGTTACAAAGCTTTACACAGCACTAGTCACAGTGAATTAGATAGATATAATTTTTAATAGTTCAGTATAGAGGAAGGTAACCAATTAGCTCCTTAGCTTTATTATTAGGCCCATTTTTGTACTCTGGAGACTTACGACTGCTCTTCAGTTTACTAAAACACATAAAATATAGGGAAAATTGAAGTCAATCAAATTTTGTCACAGTAAGAAATTCAGAAATGGGCAGGATTCTGATTATTGGTGCTAAAGAACTTTACACACATCTTTCTCTGTTTCTTAATTGTGTGTTACATGTACTTAAGACAAAGTGCTTGTATATAAAATACACATTTGTTTTAAGTAATAAGTTCAGGAAAGCTAATATGGAAGATTAAAAAGTTCAGCGAAAACTCAAGAGTTCTGAAAAAAGAGCAACTAAGCAGTTGTAGGGCATTTACCCAATGAGATATTGTAGAAAAAGAAAGAGTAAGTCAGTAGATGATCTTTTGACAGGAAAAAAAGCAAACTGAAATCACAAGCCAAATCCTGTTTGCCATACTCAAGTGAGTTGTCTCTTTACTCCTAGGTGTTGCTGCCTCCAGACATTGTACATATGGCTTCTTAGGGATTATCTACCATAACCTCTAGCATCCCTACGAAGATAAGTACAAGGCCAGTAATTCAGGCAGACTTTATTTAAATGAAGAGCGGCTGAAAAATGGAATGTGTAAATGAACCACAGAAAGCAGCAACAGAATGAACTCATTTAAAAACATTTTTTAGGGAAAACTATAAGGCTGGATTGTATCGTGCTGTGCAGTAGGTTTTGACAGTCATAAATGAAAACTAAGATGAAACCACAGAATTTTGCACTGCACAGAGTGGACGTAAAGTTCTACATAAATACTAAGGATTATTTTCATTGTGACCACAGATGGAATTTGTCCCAGGTCTTCAAAAGGTAAAAGGCTAGTTGAATAGCCACCTCTATTGCTTAGCCTTTTTATTACATGATTTTAAAATAGTCTCCTTGCAGAGTTTTAAACACAGACCATTCCAGCAAATGAAAGGATTTTTGTTTGTTTTTAACTACTTAGAGTAAAGCATCTAATTAACAAGCTTGAGTATACTGGGTACAGATTTCAAATGCCTTTAAAATAACCGTAATAAGCATACACATATTCTTTATTTAGGCCTCAATTCATGAAAGCAACCCTATCCGGAAAAGCACTTCCATACAGGCTTTAACAAATGGGGTCTTAACAAGTTCCAGAGGGGTAGCCATGTCAGTCTAGTTCAGAAAAACAAACAAGGAGTCCTGTGGCATTTTTAAAGACTAACAAATTTATTTATCACATGAGCTTTCGTGGGAGAAAATCCTACTTCGTCAGACGCTTTGGAGATGGGGAGCTTACAGAATGGGAGGAAAATAAATTCAGGGAGGTGTAAGTCATAGGATCAGGTCAGGATGTAACAACAAATCAGAGTCATTGTTAAGATTCAAACACTGGGGAACAGCATATAAAGGAAGGCGAGGTCAAATCACCTGTTGTAATGAGAAAAAAAATCCATAGTCCTTGTTTAACCCTGAGAAAACAGAATCGAATTTACATTTGTATTACAATTGTCACCATAGTCCCTAAACAGGACCAGCACCCACATCCAGTGCTTGGCACTGTACAAGCATATAAAAACATAGGGTATGTCTACACCGCAAAGAAAACCCCACGACTGGTTTGTGCCAGCCAACTCAGGCTCCTGGGGTATGTCTATACTAGCAATTTAGGTGACTTAAGGACCCTTCAGTCGACCTAAATTACTCCATGTCCACACTGGGCTTTCATTAAGTCGACTTAAGAAATTCCTTAAGTTGACTTAAGGACAGTGTGGACGGGGAGTAGTCCTTAAGTCAACTTTATTAAGTTGACTTAATGCCAGTGTGGATGCCTATGTCCAATGTTAAGTTGACTTAATAAAGTTAAGTTTGTTAAGTCAACAGTCAACTTAATGTTTTCTAGTGTAGACATACCCCTGGAGCTCAGGGTGCGGGGCTCTTTGATTGCAGTGTAGACTTCCAGGCACAGCCCAACAGCGCTCCCAGCCTTGGCCCTGGAGCACAGCCATCAGCACTGGACTCACACAGTGCTCACCATCTTTGCCCCCATCCCAGTGGCCTGTCTGGCGAGTCTCCTGCCCCACCCTCATGCCAGCCCAACAGAGCTCCCAGGGAGGGAGTCTCCGCCCCTGGAGTGCTGCCATTGCCCATAATCAGCCTATCCACCCCATCCCCGGGCTG
This sequence comes from Pelusios castaneus, assembly GCA_007922175.1. Taxonomy (NCBI): domain Eukaryota; kingdom Metazoa; phylum Chordata; order Testudines; family Pelomedusidae; genus Pelusios; species Pelusios castaneus. The sequence continues at coordinate 12,247,035 of ML685763.1, read as the reverse complement.
GCTGGTCTGTTCCAGCAGTCTGGGACATGCTGGGGCAGACCAGCCACTCCATGGGCCGTGGCCTCTGGCCCGAGGGCCCTGTAACTGCCCCAACCATCCCCAAGCACCGGCTACCCCCCCCCCCCCGGGCATCACTGGCCCCCCCCCAGCCCCCAGTGGCACCCAAAGCTGACCGGTCAGTGGGCACCACCACCACCTTGGGGGGCCCACTAGAGTAGGCAGCTCTGGGCCCCCAGGAGCCTTTATCCAGCCCTGGGCATCTGCCCTTGTAACTCCCGCTTCCCGACACACCTGCCAACCCCACAGCAAGGGGAATAGTGGGGGAGAGCAGAGAACAGGCCTACACACACACATACCTTGCAAGGTGCTGCCATTGATGGGCCCCAGGCGCCAGAGACCAACAATATGCCACTGTAACCTCTTTGCCTTTATCAAATTTCTTAACATGTTGTATTTCACTTTGCTTGTCTGTAAAATAGAGACAGTACTTAACTACCAGAGGCTTATTATATGACTAAATTAATGTGTCTAGCATTCACAAAGACCTTCAGAGAGATGGAAGCCACAATATTATTTCATAAGCGTAATTCCCAATTATATTTCAGAATAGAGTTCCTGGTCTCCCAAAGAGCTATGAAGAGCTATTTGAGTATATTTCCATAAGCTTGTTCCCTCTGCATTTATTACAGACAGAAAATCTATTAAATTCTCCCAATTGTCTATTCCTAATCAGAGTACATCATGCATAAAATTCACCTTAGTTTAGTGTTATGCAAGGAATGCTTCATACATACTTCACCACAGGATGGCAATGTGGTCCCTCAAAATGTGTTACAGCATCAAAGATTAAGAATTACTACAATCAAACATTTGACACCTCCTATGTTTTGCCTAATTAACTGTTCATAAGTGGTATTCCAAAATCATCAGTGAAAAAAGGTAAGGACTCCTCTGTAATGCTGCACTCACACAACAGAGTTGGGAAATTCAAGGTTATAGTAGCAACAGTAGCTAGCTCTCTCTCACACATAAAGTATATATTGTTCTAGTCCTGTATTTGCCGTGAAGTTTATGCCTTGCTATGTAAATGGACCATGTGACAGTAACCATTGCTGTGGACATTTTGAATAGGCCTGATTATTGGTTCTCAATCAGAATGCTAACTGATTTTTTCCTAACAGTTTATGGAATTTTTACTTCAAAAGAGAAAAAAGTAAGTAGTTGCATCTTGCAACAATAAGATAAAAAAGCTAAGTCTTTTCCATTAGAGTCCAAAAATGCATCTTAATAATTTTTTAGCACCTGAAGAAAACATTTTCCCACCTGCGATGCACAGAATTATACTAAAAATATTCACCTTCAGGCTGAGAATAAACTTGAAAAATCACAGTGCAAAGGGGAACATTTTCAAGTTGTTATGTACCTAAAAAGAGAAGCTTGCCATAAAAGTGCTATCTCAAGCATAAACAAAACATTGCTATTTGAGATTACAATATTTGCTTCACATTTCACTTAGCATGTACTAGCTGTAAAAGTGTGTTAAAGACTACAAATAAATGGTTTTACACGGTTTGAATTATTAGTTGTGCATTAAAAACACAACAGGTAGTGACAGTTTAGTCTTGTCCAAATCATATCATCTTAGAAAGACTTCCTTTATAGTCTTTATAGTCTGCTTATTTTTTAAAAAAAGGTTAATCGCATAAGTCACACTTACCTTTTGGATCTGCACAATTAGGCTGTGCCCAGGAGATTTCCAGTCACATTTCCAGTTTCCAGTCTCTGTTCTCATCTGATAACATGTAAGCAGGTGGTGAGTTGCAATTACTACCACATATTGGAGCGTAACTAATGTGAGGCCAATTTTTAAAAAAGGCTCCAGGGTGATCCTGGCGATTACAGACAAGTAAGCCTAATTTCAGCATCAGACAAATTGGTTGAACCTATAGCAAAGAACAGAATGATCAAACACATGGATAAACAGGATTGGTTGGGGAAGAGTCAACACAGCTTTTGTAGAAGGAAATCATGCCTCACCAATCTATAAAATCTATTAAATCATGCCCTGTTAGATTCTAATCTATTAGAATTCTTTGAAGGCATCATCAAACATGTGGACAAGTGTGATACAATGGATATAGTGTTCTTGGGCTTTCAGAAAGTCTTTGACAAATCCCTTCCAAAGCTCTTAAGAAAAGTAAGCAGTCAAGGGATAAGAGGGAAAGTTCTCCCATGGATCAGTAACTGATTTAAAGACAGGAAACAAAGAATAGGAATAAATAGTTCTAAAAATGGTGAAGGGTAAATAGTGGTGTCCCACAGGGATCTGTACTGGGACAATTTAGTCATAAATGAGCTGGAAGAAGGATAAACAGAGAAGCTGCAAAATTTGCAGATGATACAAAATTACTCAATAGTTAAGTCCAAAGCAGACTGAGAAGAATTACAACAAAATCTCATAGAACTAGGCAACAAAATTCAATGCAACAAACTGGTCAATAAAATTCAATGTTGATAAATGCAAAATAATGCACATTGGAAAACATATTCCCAACTATACATACAACTTGATGGGATTTAAATTAGCTGTTATCACCCAAGAAACGGATCCTGTAGTCATTGTGGATAATTTTCTGAAAATATTTAACTTAATATGCAGCGGCAGTCAAAAAAGCTAACAGAATTTTAAGCTCCATTAAGAAAGGACTAGATAATAAGACTCTAAATATAATGTTACTAAATAAATCCATGGTACATTCATACCTTGAATACTTCATGCAGTTCTGGTCATTCTACTTCAAAAACGATATCTTAGAATTGGAAAAAGTACAGAGAAGGGCAACAAAAATTATTTAGGTAATGGAATAGTTTCCATAGGAGGAGAGATTAAAAAGATTGGGACTTTTCAACTTGCAAAAGATACAACTAAGATGGGATATAACAGAGGTTTATAAAATTATGACTGGTGTGGATGAAGTAAATAAAGACGTATTATTTACTTCTTCACATAAAACCAGAACCAGGGGTCACCCAACTAAATGAATAGATAACAGGCTTCTTAAACAAACAAGAGGAAGTACATCTTCACACAATGCACTGTCAACCTGTGGAACTCACTACCAGCAGATATTGTGATGGCCAAAACTCTAACTTAGTTCAAAAAAGAATTAGGTAAGTTCATGGAAGATAAATTCATCAATGGTTTTTATCCAAGATGGTCTGGGATACAACTCCATGCTCAGAGTGTCCCCAGTCTCTGACTGCCAGAAGCTAGGATTGCCTTTTTCTGTTCATTCCCTCTGAAGCACATGGCGCCGCCATCAGAAGACAAGAGACTGGGCTAGATGGACATTGGTCTGACCCAATATGGCCATTCTTATATTCTTATGTGTCCGTACCAGCTTATTACACCCAGGAACTGTGCCACGCAGCTAGCCTATGATAAAACATCCTATTATTATTGTCACTCTGTGCTCCCCTTCCCCTCAGCTTGTTTGTTTCACCCATCAGATATATCATCTCTCTTAGGCTACAAGATCTCTGGGGAAAGCACTGTCCTCAGCGCTGTCCCATGGGGGGAGCGGGGCCCAGGGCCAACTGACCTAGGTGGGGCCCCACTCCCGCCCCCACACCTCCCTGTGCTGGAGGGCAGGCGGGCAGCTCCACTCCCCCAAGGAGCCAGCCCAGGTGGGGAGGCTGAGGCCGCCAGCGGGGAGCCAGCTCTGGGCCCAGCCCCGGAAGCGGGGGCCGCCGATGGAGGGAGCCGGTCGCAGCCGGGACCTCAGGCTGCTGTGGCCGGTGCCCCAGCCGGGGATCCGAGGCCGCCACCGCAGAGGTGGGCCCCGGCCACCTACTCCGCCCAGGGGGCGGGGAGGGCTAGCCCAGAGGCTGGGCTTAGTGCTCCCGGCCCGCGGAGCAGAGAAGAGTGTGGCTGTGGGGGGGCCGTGGAGCCCACGTAACCACGGGGCCCGGGGCAATCGCCCCTTTCGCGCCCCCCCCCGAGATGGCCCTGACTGTCCTTTACCATGTCTGTACAGTGCCCAGCACAAAAATGACCCCAACCTGGTTCAGACCACTAGGTGCAACTGAAACAAAAACAACAATGCACAAAACTGAAATAACTTGGTGGAAAAAGTAACTTTTTATTCTAGCCTTGAAAAAGATTTGGTTCAGGTTTTAGAAGGGCTCTGCGTCAATTATTTACCACTTGGCACTGATGGTAGCCAGAGATGTACTTTCCTGGTTGGTTTATTACACAGCAATAAATTTGAACTCCTGACTCCAAAGGAATTACAGATAAATGTAGTCACCTTATGCCAATTCAATAAGGTTAGAGTTCTATTCAAATATATACTGTTTCTACTTTGCATACCTCCCCCTCACTATATCACCTCTAAGAGGCAAATATGTGGGGGGTAGTTTTGGAATAACTAGTTGCAGGACTGAGCAAAAGCTCTCGTGTTTGTACAGATGCACTTTACATACAGCAAAATTTATAAAGCTGAAAACTTCTGACATCCTGATATAGGTCATCAGATTCTTTAATAATGATGATTAGAAAAAGATATGCTGAAGGTGTAAGGCCAGGATAGTGTATGTTGTTCTTTCAGGAATGTGAAACAGAGCTTTTTGTAGAGAGAATTTTCACTTCCTAGACAGTAAAAACTAGACACTCTAGTTAGTCGTTAAAATTGATGTATAGCTGTTTTTAGTGTCATTTACTAATCCCTTTACTGGAGGACACCACCAGCACAAAAGTACAACAATTAAGATGTCTTCATTTGAATATGGTATCAAATATTTCTTGAGTTTTATGTTGGTATGTAATGTGTTCCCGCTACAGGGTTTTGAGAGAGTGGGGTGAAGAGAAATAGAAATTTAAAAATAGAATCATAGAACTGGGAGGGTCCTGTCCCAGCTATGAGAGGTCATCAAGTCCAGTCCCCTGCACTTATGGCAGGACCAGATACCATTCTAGACTATCCCTGACAGCTGTTTGTGTAACCTACTCTTAAAAATTTCCAGTGATGGGGATTCCAGGGATTAAGTGACTTGCCCAGAGCCACACATGAATCTGTGGCAAAGCAAAAACCAGAACCCAGGTTTCTGGACTACCAATCCTGTACACAGCTCCCTCTAAATATTTACTATTCAAGCTCTGCAGCTTAGTTGTGACTAGCTTAATGAATCACATGGTGGTGTTTCTGGGCCCTGATTGATGGAATGTATAAAGTATTTTCTGCACAAACATTAATGCTTCGTGACTTAAAATTCAGGTTCCATGAAAACTTTTTGTGGATGGGCATGTTACTGTTGAAAAACGTATTTACATTTACAGAATAGCTGCCAGGCGTGTCACATGTTCATGGAAAGCAAATGTATCTGCAGCATATCCAGAGATGCAATGCTGAGTTGGGTTTTTTCATTTTGTTTGGGGTTTTTGTTTTGTTTTTGTCTTAAAAAAGGATGTAAAAAAAAAAAAAAAACCAACCTCAAGATTACTTAGGAATTGACCTACACCTTCATGCTTCAGGGCACAAATAAATTTCTAACAAATGTAGGTTAGGAAGAAATTTTAATTAGCAACAAACTTTTATAATTTCCTGCTGCAGGACTTTTTCTGTTTCTATTAAGCCTCAAAATATCCTTGAAAAAGTAGGTGGATAGTCCCATTTTAGAGATGTTACAGGGCAAGGGATTAAATACTTTGACAAAGGTTACTAACAAGCAATGGTTTATAGCTTATGTACACATAATGGCTTTCTGACAAAATATACTACCATTGTTTCACAGTGGCAACACAGGTAAGAAATTAGACTCCTGCAGCCATGGGTAGTTAACACTGTAATACAACCTAGCTCGAAGTTATAGTGTGGTTTAAAAATGTCAACAAGCTCAATTACCTTGAGGAGGCTAGGGCTCCTACCATAGGTGGAGCTGCACCAATCTTTCCAATCGTGGGAAAATTTTGCTCTAGCATATTACACAGGAGCCATACAAACTTGGTTAAAGGAGAGTTAATATTTGTGCTCACCATCTATATTGATTATGTTACAAGACAAGGTGGTAGGGGCCTGGCAAGGCCTGGGGGGTGGGGATGAGGTAGGCCAGGCCCAGGGGAGGAGGGGTCAGCAAGGCGGTAGGGGAATGAAGAGGGTGGGGAGGGGCCCATCCTTAACTTTTGCTCAGAATCGCTGAGACCACTGCTGCTGAGAACAGGACCATAACCACACCTTTTCTTTCTCATCCTACCTCCCTACTGGGCTGGCCCTGCCTTTCGATGCCCTCCCAGCCTCTCCACACCCTGCAGGGAAAAGCCCATGGGGAAGGCCCTGCAGCAGCAGTGGTGATGAATAGGGAGCAGAGCTGGGGAGGGGTGTGGGGTGGGATGGAGTGGGAGGGTGGGGCAGAGAAGGGGCACAGCTGGGGGTGTGGTGGGTGGTGCATGGGGAAGGGTCAGGGGTGGGACCTGGATTGGCTGGGGAGCTGCCTTCCCCAGGGGAATCTCCACCAAGCACCCATGACTCCAGTCCAGCTGAGTGCATTCACACCCAAGCATCAGCGTGGTGCAGCTGGAGCCCCACTGACTTAGTGGCAGAGCCCTGAGCTGGGACACAATAGAGGTCCCACAGTGTCATAGGTTGGTGGCCTATTGCAGGAGTGGGTGGGTGAGGTCTTGAGGCCTGCATTTTGCAGGAGGTCAGACTAGATGATCGTACTGGTCCCTTCTGACCTTAAAGTTTATGAGTCTATGAGTCACGTGAGCCTGTGTCTCCTCCCCCCCCCCCTTCCAATCATTTGGACTGCTGCTACCCTCCTGATCTGCAGCCACTGAGGGTCCTAAGCAGGTGTGCTCCCTGCCTGGTAACTGCAACTATTTACAGGCCGGGGCTACAGACCCCTTTGCCTGCCCTGCCCCACCTGGGAGGGGTGGGGGCTGCTACAGATTCCTTTGTCTGTGGGGACAATGGCTAGGCTGCTGAAGAACCCCCTGCAAATCTATTTATTCTGTAATTAGGGCTCCTTTGAATCAGACTGGTTGGGGCTACAGCCCTCCTCTGAGTCTGGGCTCAAGGAAGGGCCTGAATGCCCCTCTAGGACAGACCCCATCCCCTGCCTACACTTTTATTAACCAGAGTTTGGTACTAGGTTTATATTCCACGATTAGAAATTTAAATGTTAGATAATGTTTAGGCCAGACCCCATGTAGCATTGGCGCACGCAGCATAATCCCCGTATGTCCACACATGGAGATGAAGGATTTAATTTGATAAAATACTGCGCTTGATCTGAGCCTCAATCGCCTCCCCCCCACCCGCCACCCCAGCACTGACCTTGCCTACTCCCAGCCCCCACATACAGCTGTGGCCCTGCTACCCCCTCTCCATCCACTGCAGAGCGCCACCTGCCCCCAGGCAGGGTGCTACTGGGGTGGGGGAAGCCCACAAGAGTGAGCAACCCCAGGCAGGGGCCTTAATCTGGCCCTATGGCCAGGACATGAGACTGTCTAATGTTTTATTCTTACCTAGTGCTTTTATCTGTGGAGCTTAGAGCACTGTGCTGAAATAAGTAGGTTTTATTAATTTAGCCAATTATAAAACTAGACTAGAAGCAATTTCTGGGAGAAGCTCTGTGGTTCCATGGATAAAGACTGGATCTACCACCTCACAGAATTCTGTTCCTAGCTCCGTCATAATTTTCTATATATGCAAGTCACTTACATTTTCAGCCCCTCATTTTGTCTGGAAAACAGACCTGTGTACATGTCGCACACGAGAAGGGCTGGAAATGTAGAAAGAGTCATTTTTACTAAGTCCTAGCATTTCCTTTCACTTTGAAAAGTTGACCAGACTGCTATAGAACAAGAATGTGTTTTCCCCTCAACCCCCATCTACTGGCCCTATTGATAAGGAATCCCAACTACTTTTCCAATAATAGTAATTCCTCAAACATTCTCTGGTTTAAAAAAAAATCTTTGACTTTATAGATGACCAAAATAGGAGAGAGAAGCATAATGGAAAGAGTGCCTTTATTAGATAAGCAACTGAACTACATTAGAAAAGAAGGGATGATTTAAAACAAAAAAAAAAAAATCTATCGCTAGATCAAATTTGTAATGTGATTATGCTGGAGAGTTACAAGGGTAAAACTGCAGTACTCTGCAGTATCAAAAAAGGTGCTACTTTGGATTTAATGACCAAAATTGCACATTCAATTAATCAAAATGTGTAGCCTTTGTTTTAATTGGATTACAGTTTCAATCTTATCTATGAAAGGTTGCCACTTCTTAGTAAATCACAAACCAATCACTATAAATCCATTACTGGAACCGTGGTCCTACAACACCATATAAATAAACAAAATAAAACCCAGACCTCTGTCTCTGGCTAAGCTGCAATCAGCTGATAGATAACAGATGAATCACTCTCCAGTGGGACTTTTTACCACTTTTCACTTACACTGATGCAAGTAGTTCTGGGCCCAAACTATCTGCAACACAAGTTAATAACTTTACTTAATATTAGTTTATTTTCTTCAATTATAGACATCACATCTTTACAGCTATTTAGCAAGATAGGGGACTTGAAGGGGTAGAAACAAACTATTTTGGACTACAGGAGAGTCAAGGAAAAGTTAGACAGAGGTCAATATTTCAAAAGTCAGAGAACTTTCAGGGCAAACAAGGTTTTAGCAAAGAGGTACTAAAACAGGGCTTTATAATAGTCAAAATCTATATGTAAGGGTTCTGCTCAGTGGACATATTTTTTTTTCCCCTATTGCCTCAACTCCCATTAACAGAGATTTTATTGTAACAAAGGGAAAGGCCCACCATAGGCTAAATGAGAAGTCTTTTTTTCTAGCTAAGGGAAACTGCATCAAAAACTCTAGGTAATTGTTATTGTAAATAGAGATGTTAGGAGTTCTTTAGCAATTTGGAAGAGTTATCAGCTACAGTAATTTGTGGTCAAGCCAAACAAGACTAATAAGGCTAGCTGTGCATTAAGAGCTTGTATGAGATTATGAACCCTAGGAGGCCATTCAACTTAATCACCGTTTTGTTCAACACAGCCATTTAAAATTATTTATACAGTTTCTTAAAGTGGCTGTTTTTATAAGTAACATCTTTTTATGGCTGATCCATTTCTGGTAACTTAGGGTTTTGTGTTTTAGCCTAAAACATTACACTCACTTTGTACCAGAAAAGCATAAATTGCCTTTAATTCCTGAGCTTTCAATGGTAATTGCGCTCTTTGTTATCTTATAATAAAGTTTCCATCAGTCTTGTGTTAGTTTAAAAAACAGTTCCTAAGAGCATTTCCTATAGCACTGGAATTACAGCCAGAGTTTGTAAATAGAATTCCTTAGACATGGTGCTACATTTAGACCATCTGGGGACTCAGAGACAATCTCCTCTGCAATCCCCAGATGTAAAATACTTAGCAGCATGTTCTTTGTTGGCATCGCTGTTGAGTTCCAAAAAAATTATTAGGTTTTTTCAATGCAAGTTTTCCCCCCTCTGACATCTGACTTTGCCCACTGAAGTTCATGTGATAAATACATTTGTTAGTCTTTAAAGTGCCACAAGATTCCTTTTTTGTTTTGCTGAACTAGACTAACACAGCTACCCCTTTTGGAATTTAAAAAATGTAAAATTATTGACATTTTAAATAAAGGGGAAGAGTTCTTATCTCTTCTATTTGACATCAGTAATTTTCTTAATGTCTTTCCTGGTTTCCAGCTGGTCATCCGCATTTTCAAATAGTGACAATACAAATCAGACCTAGGAAATCCTGAAATAGGCATATACATAGGACCAGTTTATACATTTATTCATCTAGTGTTTGTTTAAATATAACAAGTATTTCCAAATGTTGCTACAGAAAACCAAGTTAGGTCTTGGAAAAAAACAGGCTGAATTTTCAGCAGCTATTAGCAAATTCTAGAGAACCTCGGTGAGGGGAATAGCATAGAAGTCCTCAGTTCGTTCACCTCTAAGAGCCATAATGGAAATGCTGAAGCAGACAGGAAGGAGGGCCAGTAATAGAATACTCATAGGGACACATCTCAAAGAACTACTCTTACTGCACAGAGTGAGCAGTCTTCCTTCTTCAAGTAGCATCCCTGCAGGTGCTCCTTTTCAGGTGACTCATAAGCAGTAACCTCTATCACGTCAGCAAGTGAAGTGAGAGGCTGTAGAGGATTGCTGATGGTATAACACCAAGGGGTCCCACTGAAGCCATTGAGAGCAATTATATAGGATAGGAGGAGGCATCCAAGAGTTTGCTTACCACTGGGACAGGGCTTCAGGATGTTGCTCTCAAAACTGTCTGCCATCTTTCCTTAGGTTGCTATGACAGCGAATAGGAAAGGCCTGGATGACAATTCAAGAAAACCAAAGAGAAATCCCCATCATCATCTATCAGTAGAGTACCTCTACAAAATGCTGGTCACTCTGTCGGAGACAAGTGGAGGCCCAGAGACCACGTTGGTCTAAGTACTAAAAAAAGGTTGGTACCCCGCAGATGAGAGTGGAAGCCTCCATCATGATCCGGTCTCTGGCACATCTAAATTCCTAGAGCACCGCAAGAGCCATCATTAGTAATAGCCTGAGAAGAGAGGTTTGTCAAGGATTTTGTTCACTCCAACAAGTGCCTGGAGCTGGTTGACCACTTCGTCTTCCGCAGCACAAAGGTGTGAGGTTCTCCCCAACGGTGCCCATCTAATGAAGGCAGACTTTTTTCCTTGTGGCCTCAATCAAATCCTATCAGAACCAATGTCTGGCTGGAGACAAGTTCCTTAGAGCCCAGTGTACTAACAGCCCTGCCTATAACTGAAGAACCTGCAGCCTCCACAGAGAACTTGACCACCTTCAATGTGGTTGTCTCAAGAAGAGACTGAGGTTTTTTTCAGTGCAGGTTCTCTATGGGGAGAGTCAAAACACCTTCTTCTAGAGACTTTTTGAGAGAGTCTCTCTCTTAGATGATCTAGGAGATGAGGGGATTGTAGTGGATCACTCACTGAATACGAGTCAAAAATATGATGCAGTTTAAGAGGCAAATATTGCTCTGTATTAACAGGAGTGTCGTATATAAACTGCCTTCAATTATGTTAAAGAGCTGTTATAAAGGACAATAATCACTTGCTCTCCATGTCCTCTAAAGATAGAACAAAAATAATTGGGTTAAATCTAGAGAAAGGGAGATGTACATTAGATACTATGAAAAACTTTTGAACTACAAGGGTAATTAAGCACTGAAGTAGGTTACCATAGGAGGTTATGGAATGCTCATCACTGGAGTTTTTGAAAATAAGTTAGACAAACACCTATCAGGGATGCTCTAGGTAAACTTAGTCCTGCCTCAGCACAGGGGGCCGGAGTAGATGATTTCTCAATATCCCTTTTAGTCCTATGATTCCATGACTGCATTGTAATTCAGTTCAACTAGAGGTAATACAAAGCTAACTAGAAATTAACTATACTGTGTATGTAAAGGGATGCTATTCTTTGAGAGAGGCAAGCTAATCAAAGGCAAAGTTCAAACAAAAAAAAGTTTCCCTGTTTATTTTTCTACATAAAATACAAGATCTTCAACCAAGAACAAACAAAAACTCAGAGCACCAAACCACACCCAACCCACAAACAATTGGGGGGGAGGGTTAGTGGGAGAGAGGGGGGATTCAAAATTCAGATCTTGTCAACAGGCAGACTCTCTATGGATAACTGAATAATCTGTAGAAAAAGACAGATACAAGAAATGAAGACAAACAGTAATAACAGAAGTAATTTGATTGACTTAAGAACAGTTAACACAGGTTTAACAAGCCATACATAAGAGAAAAAGCAATGACAAGTCACTATTCAGTCTGCTAATCTCTTTCTATAAGGAAAGCTCATGTGATAAATACATTTGTTAGTCTTTATAAAGGCCACAAGACTCCTTGTTTGTTTTGCTAACTCCTGAAGTTAAGCCTGGAGAGCCCCATTAGCTGGTGTGTACTCCGTGTCCTCTCCCACCCTCCATTATAGCACACAAGAATTCTATATAGCTCAGATAGACAATATGACTGTATACAATTGTCATTGCTGTTTATGGCCCTGATCCTGAAATAAGCCATCCATACACCACTTTCTACTCTTTAGTGTTTGATATAAACCCACAGCTGTTCATGGTACTCAAGCACACAAGTTATGACCTGTGGAGCACTTGCTAGTCACCTAGCACAGGCTCTACCCATTTCTAATCCAGAATACACTTTCCTAAGGTTATTTGTCCCTGTAGGCAGGTGGTGTAGTTGCCAAATGGACACTGGGCACCTGGGGTAGGACAGGTGGGCGGGTCCCAGAACTATGAAAATATTAGCAACCCTCTGCTCCCGTTTCCTGATCACTGTGTCTCCTCTGCCAGACAGAGCAGGCTAAAGCCGTGCCCAACGAATAGTAACGATATTCACCAAGAAGGCATCACTATATATTAACCCAGGGTCAAGGTGCAAACCTCCAGCAACAAAGAAGGGGGCTGCTCCACAGCAAGAGGATGATTTATATTAGACCAGGGGCCGTGGGGCAACAGAACAACCCCATTCACCACCAGCCCAGAGCATCTCCTTGGGCCTCACTGGCTAGGATCTCCATGCAATAACTCTGCATCTCCCCACTCCACAACTACAGCTCAGTCACCACTCACTGCACAGCCCCCACCAGGCTTCACAGGATAGATGAAGAGGCCAGACACCATCACCACCTGCTGCAGGTGGGAGCTGCTAGCCCACCTCTTGGCTTGGCACCAGACTGCAGCCCCAAGCAGGAGGTGCAGGGCCAGCATGAAGCCAGGTGGCCCAGAACTGAGGCAGCAGCAGGAGGCTGGTGCCCCACAGGGCCCACTGGATGCACACATGGTAACAGGACCTGAGAAAGGGGGTGATGGCATCAGGGTTTCCATAGTCTCCATGCCACACCACCCCATCCCACCTCAGGCCTGTACCTCTCTCCTATCAGGGCAATAAATTCTCCCCACTCCCCAGAGCCAGAACAATTCTGTCCCCTAGCCCCACCCAGAGGGATTCTGTTCCTATGCTTCCTCAACACACGACTCTCAAATCTTCCCCTGCAAGTTAAATCTGCATGTTCAGCCTCTATAAACAGCCTCCTGCACACTGCACAAAAGCTATCCTCTCATCCCAGTCCACTCTCCTATATATTTACAGTCACTGCTCTCCATGTTTCCTCCCAATTTGTCATCTCTTGGAGAGGGAGCGGGGAAATCAGTGATTAACGTCTGACAGGCTGTGGGCATTTTCTAGCTTCTACATTTTTTCTGTAGGAATTGCTCCTGTATGACGAAGGGAAAAAGCAGAGCACTTCTCATAACTTTTATTATACCAACAAATAAAAAGTATCATATTCATTACCATATCCATTGAGTCTCACCTGAGAGCTCTAGTGTTAAAATTGGCAGCAGATATTGCATTCCTCAAGCAGGAATAAGCAACTGTGACACAGGTCAGAGGTAGCAGTTTACAAGAAGTTACATAGTTTGTTCAAGAGTTCTCTTCAGCAAACTGCAGCCAGATAGGAAAAAGATATAATTAATGATTTTAACAGTTAGGGGTCAGTCCTGCAAATTAAGTATATGCTTTTTATGCATGTGAGGAATCTTAATGGCTGCTTTAACTTGTTCCCAGAAACACACACCCCCATCCCAAGGATCACAGGATGGAGCAGGGAGCATAGAGCTAGCTCACACTAATCAAAGATTCACCCAACCCAGCATTGTCTCCTTGTGCTAATGGACTAGTGAAAATGGGCTATAGCAGGAGCCATGACCTAGTCTACCTTGAGTCTTGGTTCTTATCTCCATAGCACAAGTTAACCCAGAAGGTACCTCAACTTTGTGTCCTATGCTGGAAGGATTGTCCTGCATCAACATGTGGCTTCCAGCTTCAAGGACGGGCTGTCTGGCAGTATCTACACAGACCCAGGCTGCTATCAGATCCCAATGATTCTTTCCCCACCTCAGAAGTCTCAAGACTTATGTGCACTGAATCCTTTCTCCACAGCAATGCAAAGGCACTTTGGATACTGGGTTTGTCATATGCTTCTTGAACAAGCCTTTCACTGTTGCAATAAAGAAAGAATAGAGGAAGTGCCTTTTGTGAAAAGCAGAAGATATATGAAGCAGCAGAGAAATGACTCAACGCCAAAATAGGTAGACTGGTAACATCAAATGGCAAAGCCAAGAAAGCAATTATCTTAAATTGTACACCATATTAAACAGCAGTTGGGACTCTGCAGTCGGTTATATTTTGATTTACCGTACATTTATTTCCAGTGTTAAAATGGGTTTTACAGTTTTAAACACATAATTTTAGAAAACCATTGTTGAACTGTCTGATTAGCAATGATTATTCCATCAAGTTCCCCATGCTGCTTCAATAAAACAATTACATTTTCATCAGTTAAAGAAGTTAAAACATTTATGTTAAAAATATTCATATGACCGTATCCACCCCAAAAGTTCAACTTTAATTACTGTCATCCTAATGGATTTAAATTTTGTTCAACTTCATGTTCTGGAGCATGAGCTTTATAGGGATCAAGAATTTCCAGTCATGGGAATGCTTGTTTTTCCATTGCCTGCCACCATTCACTGCTCTGTGCACTAATAATGTTACATTTTTTCAGGGGTAACACTGGGACACATATAAACGATAAGTATTTTGGCAACACAGCACTTTATCAACATCAGTGTGAGACATGTAGGCAGACATTATGTGCAACAAGCGTGATAAAGAGTTTGCCCAGTTCTGTTAACTGAGTCAATCGTAGGGCAGTCTTGTTCTTCACTTTACGCTGTTATTCAAGAATCTTCAGCAACATCACATTTTAATATTCACAACAGAAAGTCAAGAATCTAAGCTCCAAAACAGTCTACCTACTTTCTGCCTTGTGTGTAAGACTGAAAATCACCTTATATCTGATCTAAGGCACCTTGCCTTTTACACTCCAATGAAAAACTGAAGATTTACATGCTAAAGGCACATTAGTGGACTGACTGATTTGAGAAGAAATTGCCACTTCACAAGATCTGTGGACAATCAAAGACAGTGTACTTTACACAGTCCCAAGAAATGCAATACTGATATTCCCTTGAAGTAAAAAATTTCTAACAGCTGTTTCTGGCTCTGTGCTCACAAACAAAAAAAAAATTGCATATAAAAATGAACAATTATCTTCCACTCAAAATGCATCTTCCATCATTGGACTATTTTGTACACAGGGTCTCCAACTTGAAGCATTCCACTTTTATCGACTCCATAATACCATCCAAACAAAGGGTGGGATTTGTATAGCTGTCGCTCAGAAGGGTCGCATGAACGGTAACTGCAAAGAGAAAATAATTATCTTCCATCACTTAAGGCAAAATACAACTTCAAGAATAGGGCAAAACAAAAGGGATCTCTGTTTTAATAGGATGAAATGCAGCAAAATAGTGAATTTACATTAATACCCAGATTCTGTGTATGCATTTAAGACACAAATGGAATCTGCAGACATTATGTCCTAGGTAACACAGGTTTAATGGGGGTTTTGCTTTTGTTTTTAAAAGATAACATTAAGGGATGTTATTAAAGTTAAATTAGCAGTAGATCACATTCTGGGATACCCTCCATTCATCTTTCTTTATACCACTCCTGCTTTTCAAAAAAACTGGACAAAAACCTAAACACAAAGTATTATATAGATATGCAAGAAACCCATCACATATGGTCTGCCCAAAATAATAGGGCCAGAGGCAGTGAAGGAAAATAAATAGTTATAAAGAAACAGTTCTCTTTCAGGCTTCCAAAGAATTAGAAAAAGAAAAGAATTTCTGTTAAGCAGTTTTTGTTAATGAAGTTCAATGAGATGTAAATAAAGTTATGGTACCCCCAAAACAGATTTTCTTTTGGCAAACACAACGCACTCAACTCAGTGAGACAACTGTTGTGAGTAAATTATCTCTCACATGCACAACAGTTTTCAGGATTGGGGCCTAAGAACCAGTACAATTTAAATAGCAGCAAACTAGTTAAAACTGCTGGAGGAAGATTATCTGGATGTACTGAGAGATCAAACAATTCCATTTTCAGTTCAGTGTGCAGAGGCTGCAAAGAAAGTTGATAAAATGCTGTCTGTGTTAAGAGTCCTCCTATTGGGTATTCGACAGTCTTTAATTACATGATCACTAATATTTTTTCTTCCTCCCATCCCACTAGTTCTCAGTCTCAGTATACATCAGCGACTTGCCCAATTTTAGTTTCCTCCCTCCCCCATCAATTAGGCTCCCAGTCTTCCTTCAACCCATTTCCTCCCTAGCTCCCAGCTGCAGACTCCTTGCCAGCCAAATGCAGTCCATCCACTTCCCCCCTTACTCCATCTCTCTGCCCAACCAAACTCAATCTGCTCCCCTTACCAAATACCAGTCCCTTTCTCCTACCCCACAAGCCTCCAGTCCCAGTTTCTACTCCCAATTCCCACAGGTCCAGCTTTTGTCCACTCAGCATTCAAATTTCAATCAGGTAGTTTTCTCCTCCCTGATGCCTTGACCCAGCAGGGGTTCATTTAGAGCGAGAGAGAGAGTGTCTCCCTGCTCTTCGTTTAGGAACCCAGACCTCTGTGCAGGCACAGCCCACTGAAGTCCAGAGCTTCAGCTGCACAGGAAGTCCTGCTCAACACCAGGCTGGAACACGACTAGTGCAAAAAGACTCTTCAGGGAGTTTAGCTGCTAAAATTCTAGGAGGTCTCTACTGAGTATGTACAAACTGCAATTTTCCAAAGGCTTATAACTTGATCTCATATGGGAGGATTTTTACAAACACAGCAAGAGGCAAACCCCTGAAATAATGGCCACTCCTTTTCAAATCTGAAATCCCTTATCCAAAGTAAGGAAGAACTAGAGCTTTTCAAAGAAAAGGTCACCAAATTTGGGGGGGGAGTTGTTGTTTTGAACATGAGGAAAATGTTTTTCCCTAGCCTCATTCTCAGAAATGGCCGAATCATTAGCTATAATTCACTCCATACCACCCAATAATCAGCAAAGAAAAACAAAGTCTGCCTGACGCAGACACCTAGCATGGAAAACTTCTGTCCTTATGATTAAAAATTAGCAAAGTTATAAGTAACTGAAAAAGGACTCTTCAAATGGGAAGTGTCAGGCAACCTTAATAATAGATGGTGCTAATTGCCCCATCTATAAGGTCTCTCTCTCTCTCTCTCTCTCTCACACACACACACACACTATAGTTTTTATATTTAAAAGGACAGATATAAATGATTAGCAGCTACAATTAGGCAGATGTTTTAAAAATAAAGAATGTGAAACATATGCTATATGTACTCATGCAATTTAAAGGTTATATACTTTGGATTCAGTCCTTGCTTATACTATACCGGTGCACTATACTGAAAAGAGGTCTATATATAGTGGTCCATGAGGTCTATATATAATAAGGAGGAGAAGCAGAGTTTTCCTTTCAACCCAGTGCATTTGTATACCAGAGACAAGGACTGAACCCAATAAATACAATCTTTTAAATTCCATAAGTACATGCAGCATACATTTCAAATGCCTTGTTCTTAAAATAACAAATTATAGCTGGGCAACAGAGTCCTGTGGCACTTTTAAAAACTAACAGATTTATTTATCGCATGAGCTTTCGTGGGAGAAAATCCCACTTCGTCAGACGCTTTGAAGATAGGAAAGTTACAGAGTGGGAGGAAATTAAATGCAGGGGAGTGTATGACATAGCATCAGGTCAGGCTGTAACAGCAAATCAAAATAGGTGTTAGGATTCAAAACACTGGGGAACAGCACATAGAGGAGGGGGAGGTCAAATCACTTGTTGTAATGCGAGAAAAATCCATAGTCCCTGTTTAACCCCAAGACAACTGAGTCAAATTTGCATACAAGTTCGAGTTCTGCAGTCTCTCTTTGAAGCTGTGATTTGTTATTCATCTGTTTCAACACAGCTATTAACAAGTCGTCAAGGGAGTGAGCAGGGAGACTGAAGTGTTCTCCTACAGTATTTATATTTGTCTTACAAACAGCATACCAGACGTACTACCATCTTTGCTACCTTTTCAGGGTTTCCAGTGGCTCCTTTCTGTCCATGATCCCAGTTTCTGGGTCAACAGTTGTTAAAATACACCTGTAATGACAGATAATGTTAGATAACAGCAGCTACTTACCATTTATTTTTCCTTCAAAATTATTAATTCCTAAACTCTTACCTGGGGCAAGCCATTGTCCCTTTCATCTCCACGCTACCAATTTGTATCTTATTCCAGGAATCCTAAGGGAAACGTAAATAAAAGTATAATATTATACTTTCACAATATTTGCATTTAACCATGTTCCTGAAGTTGGCTTTGAACATGGCTGTTTCTATAAAACGAAGCATCATTTTAGAGGATTATTGTTTCTCTCATCCTCACAGTAAGGGCTATAAGAAATACACTGTTATTTTTAATAAAACATTATCACTGCATTTGTCAACATGAGTATATTAATTGTCTACTCAAAGTAGTCAAATAAGTTTTGCAAAAGTTAAGGGTCAGTTGTATGAATTACCAATTTGCTTCAGATACACTTCATTCAAAGACAAAAACCTGGTCATTTAAAAACGTACCTGTCTGATAGGTATACCATAAGTGATTTAAAAAAAAAAAAAAAAAACCACAATTTATCAAACACAAAAATGCAGGGTAAGGCAAAAAGGGAGAACCCCCCCAAATTTTTTTTTTGCTGGTATATATTTTCTAGTCATTAGTATGTTGGTTCTGATTTCACAATTAACATTACATTTAATCTAAGATTTGTTTTAAGTTAATATTTTTGTGAAACTTCACTTATGGGTGAAAACGAGTATCTATCAGCCCAAAGCTTCCTATTGCAATCTTTCTTGGAATATAGAAGCCCAATCCTGCAGTGGGGAATTCTGAGTGCTCATGAACAATAAAGCCCATAAAGAGCAACTCTCTAGCAAGAAATCAGAGTGAAATCAAACATGTAAAATCTGCACCATTCCACCAGGTAAATGCATACTCATCTACACTAATGAAATGTAGAACCAATAGAGAACAAATAAAAATATGGCAGCCTGAGTACTGTGGAACAAGCAGAATGAGCTTTATTTATTAATCAAATGTAATAAATTATTATACAAACAAATTCCCAAATCCCTCCCCCTCTCTCATTTTTAGATGTCATATACTGTGCATAACATTTCCTTTTTTAAGCCTAAAAGCAAGCATGGAGTACCAGCCTTACATTTTAAATGCGTTCATTTTATCCTTCATTAAGCTGCATAAATATCCACAAACCAGTTATCTTCCTTAAGCTTTGCACACATTTATAGTAGAATCTCTAAGGCTTTATTTGTGTCTAGGATTCAGCTACTGGTGTCCAGATGTTCCAGTGCAAACTCCGAGATAACGGCTTTCCTTATGTACATTTCAGGTTTCTACTATTGCAGCTACACCTGTCATTGGCCATTGATAGCTATATCACAGATAATCCCAAGTACAGCCAAGGCTTTAGATAGTCTATGGACTCTATATCTCAAGGAAATACGGTTGTTAAGAACACGTCAAAGACTCAAAACAAAGAGCAATTACAGTACTGTATATCATTTACCTCTTCAAAAGGATTGCAATCCGTAACAAGAATATTTGGTCTGAAGTGCTGTATTTTTACTTTCTTCTCCATCCTAGTATTTAGATCTTCCAGTGACGCTTCTGAGAGGATCATGACTGGACTGCAGTCAGGATAGGCAATCTACAAAAGTGAAAATAAACAAACCCTAATGCTCCCACAAGACATACTTCTCAACAGCTGAAGCTGCAGGACCTTAGATGGCCAAGAAACAGGTAACTGTGAACTGATGGCCATATATAGCCAGGAAGTCTTATGTTGTAGTCACTTGCTTACTATTCAGATACAGTATTTTTGAGAGGTAAAATAATTTGTACCTTCCCAGTACTTTCATCATTGTGTACTGTATTTGGTCAAACGGTACTATTAAACTTCCATTTTCAAGTTGTTAATAAATAATATATAAGCATATTACAGATATGTTACATGTTGCAGATTATCATAAATACTATCAGTAGAAGATATTACAGAAGCAACACATTGACTTGTTGGACTCCATGACAATCTATAATAAATTTACCATTTAATAAAACATCTGTTAATTATTTACTACTATTTCACTATTTATAAATGGAATTTTCATATCAAATGTGACCTGTATTTAATTATCAATAAAGAATGTCCAAAATCATTATTTTTTCTGCAAGTCAAGTGTTTCAATCTACACACAATCCTGTTCCTAATTCATAACCCTTGGTCAGCATGAAACGTATTTGCCTATTTATGGCTCTCTGTCTAGGGACACTTAAATGCATTTCTCTGGAGGGTCAGAAATAACACCATTTCCTTTCCTGTTCCCAGTCCTGAGAAGTAAACCAGCCATGTTTTTCAATATTTCCTTTTTCAATCTCCATCAAATAAGATTTTTGATAGACTAGCCACTCTTATCACAAACGCTGGGAAAGAGATTTACTCAATAATCAATAACAAAATTAGGCTGTAATTGATTATCAATGGTGCTGACTTTTCTCCAGGGAGGCTACCATTCTGGCAAAATGCATCACTGAATAACACTTTAAGAAAACTCTCTCTGACTCATTAGTAAATGGAACAAACATGAGGCTGTGAAGGCAGTTTTCAGGAGAGCTTCAATGCATGTTGAGGTTCTCCCTTTCCTCCCAAACTGTACTACTCTGCCTTGCGCACACTGTACGAAATCTATAAAATGACAGCTAGTTTGTACCCTCCCTTTCCCAAACAAAGTGAAAATACACAGCAAAATATATTTACATTGCTCTGTCCACCCTGTTAACCCCAGTACCATCACCACCACTCAGTGGGTGTGTCTACACTTGTAAATTAAGTCGACTTAAGCTTGCCTAAATCAACTTAATTTACTCTGCGTCTACACTAAATTTTCCTTAAGTCGACTTAAGCAAGCTGCTTAAGTCGACTTAAGGAAAATTAAGTTGACTTTACTAAACCTGGTTTAAAAGTCAACTTTAGGCTTAACTCGACTTTCTAAAGTCGACTAAGCCAGTGTAGATCTGGAGTAGCCCTAAGTCGACTCTAAGTCGATTTAGGGCTCTCCAGGACTTCCCCACTGCCCCCCCGGCCGGGGGGGGGGGGCACGGGGGAGCCTGGCATGGCTCCCCACAGGGCAGAGCAGAGCCCTACCCACCCTGCCCCTATGCCCTGCCAGGGTCCCTGTCCCCCTTTGCCCCATTGTACCCAGGTACAATGGGGCAAAGGCTGAGCCCCCCGGCAATTGGCAAGGGGTGCCCCCCTGTCACCATGGACCTCCCCCAGGTCCATCTAGCCCCTAGAAGTCGACCTAGGCGTCCAGTGTGGACGATCTAGGTCGACTTTGTACGTTCCCCCCTAAGTCGACTTAATTTTATAGACTTAGCTAAAGTCAACCTAAATTAACAAGTGTAGAAATAGCCAGTGCGGCCTGTGTATGCGCATCTGTCAAACCAACCTTGTTTGGCCACATACATAGAGTACCTTCAGTTTCAGTGAGTGCTGCTTTGAAACCAATAATCCTCTTAATCACTTGTTACTTGTCAAGACAATGCAAACAGAGAGAAGAGATTTCAACGTAACTTCTTATACATGTTTTCTGTTTGTGCAACACCAGGCAAAATGCCAATGCTCAACAAATAACACCACTCACACGTGCAGGGTACTCAATCTGCGTCTCCCTGAACTACCAGAGCCACTATGCCACAGTGGTAACACCTACCTGGAGAAGGAGAGACTGAAGGAACTAGGCTTATTTAGTCTACAGAAGAGAAGACTGAGGGGAGATTTGATAGCAATCTTCAACTACTTGAAGGGTTGCTCCAAAGAGGAGGGAGTTAGGCTGTTCTCGATGGTAACAGAGGACAGAACAAGGAGCAATGGTTTCAAATTACAGCTGGGGAGGTCAAGGTTGGATATTAGGAAAAACTTTCTCACTAGGAGGGTGGTGAAGCATTGGAATGGGCTATCTAGGGAGGTGGTAGAATCTCCATCTTTGGAGATATTTAAGGCTCGGTTAGACAAAACCCTGGCTGGGGTGATTTAGTGGGAGTGGTCCTGCTTTTTAGCAGGGGGTTGGACTAGATGACCTCGTGAGGTCCCTTCCAGCCCTATTATTCTATGATTCTAAGGAGAGATACTGTTTCCCACACCATACTCCCATGTGGATTTTGCTGAGGGCGGGCAAGATGGAGGATGGGAATGAGGGGGAGAAAAGGTTCATTGGATCCGAGCCTAGGGAGCAGAGGCTGCCAAAGGAATGCACTGATTTAGCACATCACCTGACTTCCCTGCTCTTGTACTGCTCCAAATACGGTGGTGGCAGACCCACTCCAAGGGAAAGGGAACTGTGGGCACATAACCCTCTTGCTGCCATAACCCTCTTTCGTATGGGTTTCCTCAACAGAAGTCCTAAATCTCTGATTTACACAGGACTCAATCCAACCTAGTATCTGTAAACCAAATAGTCATAAAGACTGGTCCTATTAGATGGAGATGGAGAGAGCACAGGGAGTTTCAGTACACACTAATTTTACCAACAAACTGCCTTCAAAAACTCCAACATCTCATTTGTTAAAATGTAGCAGGAATTCCCTTTAGTCATGTGCTATGTCACCTCTTGTCAAAATGGCTGTCTTAGATTCACTAGTTGTTCATGTTCAATAACTTCAATTGATTTAAAACAAATTTTAAACAAGCAAACAACCCCCCGATAGTCGATGGAAATGCTCATATGCTTGAAGTAGGTACTTAAACGTGAACGCCACCCCTTCTTTTCCCTCCAACCCAGGTAACAAGCAATACAATAAAATAAGATGGTTGGGTGGGAAGGAAGACACCCACACAAAAAAAAAGGATCAGCAAGGACAACTTTCATCTAACCTCATCTTTGGTTCGGAAAGTGGTAAATAAGTCCCTTGACTTCCTTGGCATCATGTCTTCCTCAAAGTGCACCAGTCGATATGACTGTGTATTCAAGAAGGTGCAGAGCCACTGAGCTGCCTCATCTCCACAGTCCCTGCCTTGGATATCCAATCCAAACAGCCTAAAAGAAGCAACAGTTAGTTTGAAAGCTGAGAATTCAAGTGTACTTATTTCTATCCCAACAATTCAAAAATCAAATGTCTTGCTTTAATAAAACAAAGAAAAACATGCTGTCAGTGAGCTGAGTGACAGTAAAAAGATTAATATGGAACTTTTGGACTCTGGCCATTTCTAAGTTAGATTCTGTACTAATTAATACAGTGTTTAAAAAAATCCAAACAAATCCAATACATGCAATGCCGATTCATTGTAGGCAGGTAATCAGAACCATGATTCTAATGGAATGTCCTTCCCGTTAGGGACTAAACAAGATAACTCAGTACAGTAACAATGTACTGTAACACACAACATCCATTTGCCATGCTAGATTGAAAAGATAAAAATGTATTCTACACATGTCAATAATACCAAGTAGAATTCCCTCCAGTTCTCATTTTTAGAAGACCAGAAACCTTTACCAAAAGATACACTGATTTAAATATGATTAATTTAAGCCTCCTTTTGAAAACCTCCAGTAAAGAAGCATCCACAACTTCCTTAGGCAGTCTGTTCCATTGTCCTACCCTTCTTACAGATAGGAAGTTTTCCCTGAGAGTGAAACTAAATCTGTGATGCTTTAGTTTGAACCTACTGCCTTTAGTCCTGCTCTCCGTGGCAAAAGAGAACAACTTTTCTCCATCTTTTTTATGGCATATAGCTGGAGACTGCTATCACATTTCCCCTTATTCTCCTCTTTTTCAAACTAAACATATCCAGTGACTTCATCCTTTGCTCAGATGGCTTGTATTCCATCCCTTTGATCATCTTTGTCACTCATCTCTTGATCTTTTCCAGTTTCTCTAATCTTTTCTATACATGGGTGGCCAAAATTGGACACGATACTTACCTAGTGTCCGTCCCCTCACCTTGCATGTCTTGACACCCCCTTCATCCCTCTACATATGAGTCAGTCAGCTTTCTCCTTCTCCTCCACACTGCATGGATTCCAGAAGGGGGAAACACAGAGAGGACCAGAGAGAAGCAACTGCAGAAGTCCTGCTCAATCCTTGCAGCCCAAGGACAGAATATGCTCAGTTACTTTACAGGGACGGCACATGCGCAGTTCAATCAGCACAAAGGAGCTGTGATGAGGTTGAAGCAGACTCAGTGCAGTTGCAATCTTTTAAGTTAGCTGCCAAACTAATAAGTTGTTAGCTGAACATATGCAATCTTAGAGTTCTTAAAAAGTGTACAGTTAGCCAAAATTAGGCATTTTTTCATGATACTAGCAAAACGCATATTGCTGATTAAAGGCAGACTTTGTGCCAAATTTTAAGTTCCTGTTACAAACCACAGAGGCCTACAACTTCTCAGCAATACATCTGTAAGAATTTTTAACAATGTAATTTTTCCTAATCATGTTCTGGGAAATAGCTGAATCATTCAGAAAGAGTCAACTTTAAGCAGACACCTGGATGGAAAAATTCAACCAAAACTATTTAATTATGGCCAAATTATATGCATTGAAAACAGTGGTTTTTTAAGCTCCCATAATGCCATACACTAACCAAGTTAGCAATTTTTAAACAGTTGCACAAACCAACATTAGAGCTAATTTGGATTCCCCAAATCTAGTATTTACAAAGCTATATATGGGAGGTCTTAGCTAATGGAAGAAGGAAAAATAAATTAGTCTGAAATAAAGCAGCACAATCCAGTGGCTATGACATCTAATTGGGAGTCATGAGACACGAGTTGTTTCCATCTCTACCAATGGCTCACAATTTTACCTTTGATAAATCACCATCTCTATGGTTGTTTTCCATACAGGTAAAATGGGGATTGTACTTTTAAAAATACTGAGACCTACAAGTGAGCAATGCAACATAAGTGTTTATTGTTCATAATTCTGATTTATGCAGCTTGACTATTTTAAATGATCTTTCCAATGTCACTATCCATTTTTGGAAAACAACAAGTAAACCTCACCGTTTCTCAGCTCCTGCAGTCTAGACTGAGCTCTGGACTTTACTCTAATGGCAACCAAAGCCCTCTGACACCATTTCCCAGCTGGCATGGAGGCAGGGTTGGGGACAGAAGGAACTAGAAGTTCCTGTGCTGAGGCTTGTGCATGCATAGGTGGGTGAGCTGGACAAGTGACATGCAAGGGCTGGGCAGCTCCCAGCAAGTGGACAGTCTGAGACATTGTTTTAGTTTCTGTTTTAAAATCTGCATTTCAAAACTGTGGGAACCACTGCACAGCTCCTGAAATCCCCCTAATCTCTCACTCCAGTGTTGCCACCCACGGTGGAGCTTTTTTATTGTTTTTTTTTTTTTGGGGGGGGGGGGGGGTGTTGCTAGTGGGGCTACTTTTGGAAGGTCATCATATATACATGGAATTGGTGACAGGGATCTTTTGGGGCCACAGATTACCTGCCAGCACTGAAACGTGGACAATTTTACCTAGGCTTGTGTACAGCACCCAAAACAAATGGCTAAGTGCCTGCTAGTGAGAGGGGCGTTCATGCAGAGCGCTCCAGCATGGCGTTGCACTACAACTGTCCCATACAGACACAGTGAATGTGCTGTAAAGATACATAATTCACATAAATGTCATCTTGTGGAGCAGGTAAATGGCAGCAGGGTCTACACAGGACAGTCAGAGTGCAGCACCACATTGGACTGCGCTACTTTGCACTCTCTCAAACCCCCTAGGCAGGGGAATCCCTCACATTCCTCCAGTGGTGACTCACACACCAAAACACAGGCAGTAACAAGAGCCTGAGGCAGAGTGGAGAACACACACTGGAACCAAGTGCCTGAACAAAAGGAGCTGGGGAGAGGAAAATCTCTACAAAGGGATGACATTGCAGATCCAGATGACGGCACCTCTACAAAGGGATGACATTGCAGATCCAGATGACGGCACCTCCTATTCCGACACACAAAGGAATCAGAGAGAAGGAAGACCCTTCCCCCCATTTCAGCAGGAAACTTTGACCTTTAAATGTCCAGGTCACCTGCCAAGTGCAGCTCACCCATCACTTCCCAGATGAGCCAGGCCACCCCACTTCCACTGCAACCAGCAATGGACCAGCAGAGCCAGAATAATGCATAGGCAAAGTAGGCACATGCCTAGGGTCCACATTCACTGAGGAGGCCCCAAAAAGTGCAGCATGGGGTTTGTTTTGTTTGATGTGTATGAGGTTTGTAGTGTGCTTGGTTTTTGGTTTTTTTTTAAATACATATCATTGTAGAGTCACTCCATTCTGACAGAATGGTAACCAAGTCTGTCCTTTCAGTTCACGTGCAAATCTTTACCAGTGGACGAGTGAGCAAAGACAGTCCTCACGTACAGCTAAAAACCTACGTCACCATTGCCAACTGAGCCAAGCACAGAAGATAGTGGGTAAAGAAACCACTTACTGTTCCAATACCAGTCAAGATGGGATGGGAATTTACTACAGCAGCAGGTACAGGAGAGAATATCACTGGAGAGAGTTCTTATTCAAATTAGGAGACGGGGCTCAGATGCACATGTTCATAACTAAGGTTAGTCCAGCCCCAAGCTAAGGATGGAGGGGGTTAGTATAGCACAAGCCCTGGAGTGGGTCTGGGATGGAGACCACACAGAGGAACAGGAACCTACAGGGACTTCTCCCCTCCATCAAGGCAAGGAAAGAAACCTATAGGGACCCCTCTCCCTCTGCAGGAGGAACTCTAAGGACGCACTTTGTCCCAGTGCAGTTCTGAGGGAGGTTACTTAGTAACTTATCTTTCCAGTTATTACCCTAAAGACTCCAGCTCCAAATGCAGTTGCAAAGTAAGACTTACTTGGCACTGTCACAGGGCTTTCCCAAGGCAGGCTGCATGCTGCAGATCTAAGGGTCCTACAGCCCTAGCTCTTTGCCCCTCCCCCTCCAGTGCCAGCAGTTCCACCCACCCTTCCCCTATTTCACGCTGCAGGACATGGGGTCCCAGCCCACATGCAGCACAAGGAGTTTCCCTTTGGGTGGATACAAGCAGCACACAGGAGTTTCCAAAAGAGCCTTGCTGGTGGTGGCTAGCAGCCTTTGACCTACTTTTTCACAAAATCAGCAAGCCTGTGAGAATTCAGGAGAGGACCCTGCCTCACACTGTGGTGAACGGTGAAGATAAAGTAAGAGAACATTTTTTTGTTTATGCTGGCCAACAACACAGCTTCATGTGGCTGAGAAGGTGTCAGAGATGGGGCTGAGTGATAGGATGAGTTGTGAGTGTTAGGAATTTAGGGACTGATTACTTATTTACATATTATTTCACTTTAACCCATTCTTTCCTCTGATCCTATTCTCCTGTACCCAATAAAGTCTCCCCTTTGTTTTATTATTTTGTGTGTGTGTCATTTCTTTGCAGGAGTTTGTGTTTATTTTATTGTTCTTTGTGTAGTGGGCTTTATATTTCTTGCCAGCTACCATTATCATTAATATTCTCAAGGAACAGAACTCCTGTGCTGGGATCAGCAACAAGTCACCTTCACTAAAAGCACCAGGCACCAGAAAAGAATCCAGAACCCAACCCTGGAAAAAAAGGGGATACCACTCCAAACAGTGGTGATAGCAAGAGCCAGAGAGAAGGGAGGGAGCTTGAATCACAGCACAGAGGAGGGGCTACAAGCATTTTTATAATGACATTTCTAAAAAATGAAATAGTTTGGATTTTTTTTTAAAAAAACAACACTACTTTCCCCCCATGCTACCATTGTAAACACAATCCTTGCCCATTTATATCCATTTCATGTAAATTAAAAATACCTGAACTACATTAGTGATCAGTAGTTTCCATGGCAATGATATACATATACAGCTGGCAAATACAGTTCTTTATAAAATTGCTTCATCCTCAACTTCAGTAGCTGGAAGGACTGGGACTCTAATCTCTGCTGCTATCCAAAAGAGAAACCCTTAACACCACACTCATGTGGGCTACCAACATTTACAGGTGCCACAATATTCTTAAACGCAAACACATTTTAATAGGGGGAAAGTGTTCTTATCATTTCTGCTAGGTACTGGCCATTTTCCAAGGTAGATTTCATTACAGATAAAATACCTAATGTCACAAAGTCCAGTTTAATCAGTTGTATGTGATGATACACATCACACAGAATTTTCTTACTGGAAGTCAAAAAATAACTAGATACATGACCAAGACTTTCAAATGCAAACACCCTGTCAAGCTAAATGCAGAAAAGACAATAAATATGCACAGGTAATTGGATAGTGTACTATGGCTCTAAATGTCATCACTTATTTGGCAGATATGGTGTATAATCTCCTAAAATCTGACTTTTGTAATAAAAAGAGATTTATTTAAGGAAAATAAGGCCAGAAGGGACCATTAAAATATAGCCTGACTTCTTGCATAACCTAGACCATAGTTTTTCACCCACTAATTCCTGCATCAAACCCACTAAAGGCTGAACATAAGTGAAAGTCAGTACTCCAAAAAGAAAAATCTTCCTCTAGTACCTGCAACTATGCACTGGATTTTTCCTGGAGAGTTTGATAGGAACACGCAGTTCCTTCATTTCTTGAGCATTCAGAGTTAAGTAGCCATTTTCACACTTTACAGAAACCAGAACCAGTTGAGGCTCCTGCCGAGCAGTGACCATATGTCCATCGTCCTTAATCACAAGCCAAAACCTGTCATTTGAAAGGGAAAGAAATACATTAAACATTTTACTTACACAGCATCATCAATGATCAAGGTACTGGAGTACAGAGACAGATAGATTCCCTGATGCCCAGAGCTTAGAAATTTTCAACATAGTATCTTAACAACTCAAGATTTTCCTTAGCAAGTCTGATTTTCCTCCCCTTTGTGCCCCTTCATATAAATCACTGATATTTCTCATTCAAGAAACCATTACTAAAGCTAATAAGCTCCAACAGAACTTTTTTTTTTTTTTTTTTTTAAGTTTTCTTGCTCAGAAATGCAGATTGCTGCACAACTAACTTGTGACTCCAAGTAGTGCAGAAGTTCATCCTTCTAGATGCTAAACATGAGTTAGCATAGAGGGATGCCCTGAGTTTTATTCGGGATGACCTTGGGTGAATGGACAAAAGGCAGGGGAGGTAGTATCTTTTATTGGACCAACCTCTGTTGATGAGAGACAAGCATTTGAGCTATATAGAGCTCTTCTTCAGGGGGCAGTATATACTGCCAGGGGGGCTGTCAGATACAGGCTGCAGGATTGAGTGAGCAAGCAGCACAGATCAACCTCAGGTCTGGGACAAATACTTGAGTGTCCAAGATGAAGAGTCTTCCCCTGACTGCAATGGGCTTACCTGGCCACCTCCCCAGGTATGGTCCCTTAAAGGGTGGGTGCACAGCCCATCCCTCACCTCCCTGGGGCAGGGTTGGGGAGACACCAGCCCGGAGACGAGGGAACCAGCCGCCTGCACCCAGCACCACCAACTCCGCAGCGCTGGAGCTAACCCCCCGGGTACGCAGCGCCCCCGCCCGGCCGGCTCCGGAGCTGCTGGCGGCGAGCCCGCCCCGTACGGAGGGAAAGTCCCCGGCCCGGCCGGACTGCACCTGTCCCGCATGTCTCCGCTGCGCAGCCCCATGGCCGTCACCTCCGCCCGCTGCACGGCCACCGCGCGGCAGGACTTCACCGGGTAGATGAAGAGGCCGCCCACCGTCCCCACCCGCTGCAGCCGGGCGCCGCCCGCCCGCCGCCCGGCCCAGCGCCACACCGCGGCGCCCAGCAGAGCGGCCAGGGCCAGGGCGGCGGCGCCGAGCCACGCGGCCCGGGGCTGGGGCAGGGGGAGGCCGGAGCCCCCCAGGACCCCGCTGAAGCCGATCATGGCGACTGACACCAGGCGGGGGTGGCGCAGCCGCGGCAGATGAGGACGGGGCGGGGCCGGGCTGCTCAACCCCGCCCCCGGCTCCCTGTCGCGGCGGGGCAGTGCGGGACCCCGCCCCCGGTCCAGGCGGTGCTGCCGCAGTCCTGGTCCGGGCCCCAGCGGGGAGACATTTAGGACAACGGCCGGCAGGCGGAGGCGAAGTGGGAAAAGGCTGCAGGGCAGGCGGCTGTCGCTGCCGCCGCCTTCCTCGCCCCTCACCCTGGCCTCGGAGCTGCTGGGACAGCAGCACCCACTTCTCCTTGTAGGACCGGTGGAGTTTGCGCCGATCCTCTTCCCTGCAAGGAAGGCTGGCCTAAGGGGTTTTGCCCTAGGCAAACTATGATTTTGTCTCCCTCCCCCCACCTGGTATAAGAGATAACATATTAATATATATTTTACAATAGGGAAAATAATTCACTTCTGTCTAATTTAGCACCTTTTAAAGCCTGGCATTCTGGGTGACTGCGTAGTTCACCTATATGGTAGGGCCGGCCATGCCTGCAAGCAATGGTCCCTCTAAGCTGGTGATGCAGCTGAGCAAGTTATGGTACTTGCTGAGCAGCAATTTGTGAGGCATGGTGCCTTACGGGCAATGGTTTTTTGGCACCGGAAGCATCAGCATCCCTAAGTACCTTAATTCAAAAGAAATGCATAGATGTTGTCTTTTTGTTCAATCTTTAATAAAAAGATGTTAAACTGAAATACTGTAGTTTTATTAATTTACTAAGCAAATGTGAAACGATACTTGCTGCCTATCTAGCTTCTGCACCTCACAGTTTTTGTCGCCTGTATTTTGCCATATGGTCATGAATGTCTTTTGTGCTATGAATGGGGATAAACTTAAAATTTTAAAACATGGGAGTTGGATTGGAGAGAAGTGGAGAGACACAGGGATCAGGCTGGGGAGAAGAGACATGGGGTCCGGCTGGTCCCTTCCTTTGAGCCCAGAGAAGCACGAACTTATGCAACTGGTCTTCTCTAGAGTCTGGGAGAGAAATTGCTGGGAGGGGGAGGTGTGGAAATAGTTAAGGGTCACTTTCTATAGCCTCTTCTACTTGGACACAGGCAATTTCCCTGTGTAATACAATGCAGACCCTGTCAATCTTAAATTACACTAACTCCCATTGCACTCATTCCAAATACCTTGACTCAGGTATAGGTAGAACAGGGCGAGTCACCTTGCTATAGCAGATGTGAGGTTTGTGGGACACTTCATAGGTTTTAGCCCTCTGTACCTATGCTGCAGGCTTTCGGATATGCCCTAAAAACTGCAAGTTTTCCCTCCACTTCTTAGGACATATATGGACAAGGATGCCCTTTTGCTTGGGGAAATAAAATTCCATTCCTAAGTTCCCTAACTACACCACAATGCAGAATGAAATCTGTGGCCTTGGTTCCATTCACTTCCCATTCACCATTCATTTGGCCTTCCAAAATGAGTTTATCTGAGACAGCATGAACTGGACCAAAAAAATGCAGTATTTGGCTTGTGATGGCTGCAGAAGTGAAGATTGGGATGAACACAGGTACTAGATATCTATGTTTCTCTTTCTAGTCCCTTCTCTTCAGCTATTGTGCCATAGCACTGTGATCTAATGTCCTGAAGTTCATACAAACTTAGATCATGATGTGGCTGGAGAGAAAAAGACACAGCGGGGAAAGGGAAAGAAAGAGACAGCGGAGGTCGGGGGCTGGAGAAAGGAAAAAGAGACAGCGGGGACCGGGGGTGGGGGAAAGGAAAGACACGGCAGGGATCAGGGGCCAGGGAAAGGAAAAAGACATGGCGGGGATCAGGGACTGAGGAAAGAAGAGAGACACGGTGGGGATCGGGGCTGGGAAAAGGAAAAAGAAACGGTGGGATCAGGCTGGGGAGAAAAGATGGCGGGGATCAGGAGCTGGGGAAAGAAAGACACAGCAGGGATCAGGAGCTGAGGAGAAGAGATACAGCAGGGATCAAGACCCGGGGAAAGGAAAAAGATGTCGGGGATCGGGCTGGGGAAAGGAAAGAAACACGGTGGGAATCGGGCTGGTAGAAGAGATGCTGCGGGAATCGGGGGCTGGGGAGAAGAGACACGGTGGTGATCAGGGGCTGGGGAAAGAAAAAAGATATGGCGGGGATCAAGGGCTGGGGAAAGAAGAGAGACATGGTGGGAATTGGGGGCTGGGGAGAGGAAAGAGATGCAGCAGGGATCACAGGACTGGGGAAAGAAGAAAGACACGGCGGGGATCATGGGTTAGGGAAAGAAAAGAGACAAGGTGGGGACCAAGGGCTGGGGAAAGAAAAGACGTGGCAGGGATCAGGGGCTGGAGAGAAGAGACACGGTGGGATCGGGGGCTGAGGAAAAGGAGAAACACGGGGGTCAGGCTGCGCAGGCTTGTGTGATAGGTGCGCAGGTGTGCGACTGCCGCTGCGCAGCCGCGCACCCATGCAGCTTAGAGAAAACATAGCCTGCAAACTGGGGAGGGGATGAAGGCACCCTAATTCCACTTGCACAGCCAGGATCCCCTGAGAGAATCCTTCATCACTGTGGGAAGGACCCACCTGGGTCTGGGGCTCCTTGACATGGCATAAATTAAAGCCACCAGTGACCCTAGGGCAGTCAATAGCTTTCTGAGGCAATGAAACTGAAAGTCTGGCAGGTGAGACTCAGATCCATGCAGAGGTTTCCCCAGTTACCCCTCTGTCCACCTAGTCTCAGCTGGGACCTCTAACATTAAATGCTCAGCTGACACTTTATCATTCAGCCAAGAGATTTAAAGAAAGCTACAGTTTTTGAAAATGCAGTTAACTATGCCAGAACCTATGTCTTTGCAAGGTGATGGATTGTATAGTCAACCCTCGGCACTTACTGCAAAATAGCTTTACTATTGTGCAGGGGTTAAAGTAAGGGGGAACGCACCGGAATGCAGTTCCAGGGCCCCCAAATTTGAGGAGCCAGAGTTCCAGGGCCCCTAAAAATAGAAAAAAGGGCAGAACATACCCTGACTCCTGGCAGGTCCTATGCCCCACCATTGCTAATCACAATACTTATTGTGTTATGCAGTGTTTGCTAGTTCGTGACAATAACTGCTATAGACATAAACACCATATAAAATTATAAATATTTTTATGGAGCGATAACCGATGCATGTGGTACTGAGAAGTGGTTGCAAACATCGACCTAGGCTGGGGCCCACACATGCATGAAGGGGGCCCAGACAATATGGGATGGGAGCCCGGAGATTAGGAGGGTTCCGGGGCCCGTCAAATTATACTTTAACTACTGCTGTGGTGTGAAGTTTTCACTGAGAGACCAACACACTAAATAGTCGATTTCTCTATAAAATTTCCCTTAGTCTTTAATTTTTTTGCACTTTAAAATTGACTGTGACAAATTTCCAACCAGCATCCCATTAAAGTTACATATAGAGCCAACCTGAAATAAAGGCAAAACCTGCCCTCCTTTGAGTGCTCCTTGGCTTGGTCCTATGCCCAGTGTTTCCAAAAGCAGGACCAGGGGGAGAGAAAACAGATCACTGTCAGATTACAATGCCAAATTTTTCAGCATTGATACACAGTTCAGTTATGGAGAAGGATTTGTTCCTCTGTTTCAAGGGGCAGATTAAGGTTAACTGGCTCACGAATCCACTGAAATGTTGGGATCTCTAGAGCTACTTCTTCCCAACTCTCCTCCATCACTTTCCCAGCCATATTCTCTCTCCTTGTTGTATACTATGCAGCAGCAAAGACGAATTCTACAAACATGCTATTTTACCTGCTGCTATCATTGTCTGGCATTTTATTTGCTGGTGCCATGTCCTCAGTGATCAGGAAAATGTTCAGTTCCTCAAGGCAAAGTAGTCTGGATATTGACACAATTATGCGATCAGGTTTCTTAGAGTCTGGCCAAGATTTTTAAAAATGGGTGCCTAAAGTTAGGTCTCTAAATCCCTTTGGGTGCATAAATCAATTGTCTGGTTTTCTAAAGTGCTGAACACCCAGCAACTTTCATTGCAGTCCTAGCCTGAACCATATTATCCACCAAGCATTATTCCTGACACACATACAGTCAGTTTTTTTCCACCTTACAGAAGAGTTCAACACCTCTACCACCTGAATATTAAAGAAAAAGAGCAAAGGTGTCAAAAGTAAAGATTGTATACATACCACAATTACTGTCAGATGCACTTAATCAGAAACAAACTGTATCTTATAGAAATAAAATGAGAATTATTTTCGCTTCTGCCATAGCTTTACAAAGTTAATACTCTTTAATGTAGGTTTCAAGGGTGATCAAATATACCTTGGTGGATGGACAGGATGGTATGACTGGCATGGATTAGGCACTGCTATAGGAGAGAGTAGAGTGCTGACATGTTGACTGGCAGCATGTGGAGGAAACTGAGAAAGCTGGATTGGTACAGACAGGTCACTTGCTGTGAAAGAGGTCGTGTAATCACCATATGATGTTGATTATGCTGTAGGGTCCCCCTGGCTGCAGCAGGGAAACGGCACGCATCCTGTAGCCCCATGCACTCCACCGGGACCCCTAAGCAGTGGCTCCCTTCTGCAGCCTGGGGAGTGGGAAGTAGGTGCTCCCCTCCCTCTGGCTCTAGCAGCGATCTAGCACCTGTGGACCCAGGCAGCACTTTGTCCTGCTCCCTGTCATAGCCAAGGGGGAGGGGAGTGTTGATTTCCAGTCCCCTTGGCTGCAGCAAGAAGCCTGTACCAGTCTTGCAGTTCCACAGCAATGTGCTGCACCTGGGTGCTTGGGCAGTGGCTCCCTTCTGCAGTCTGCAGAAAGACTGGGGTCCTCTTTTGGCCCAGGAGCCACAGATTGGGAATCACTGGTCTAGATGATGCTTGGTCCTGCCTTGAGTGCAGAGGGACTACACTAGAAGACCTCTGGAGGTCCCTTCCAGTCCTACAATTCTATGAAAGGCCTGACAAGTGATAGGATGGTCTTGCCTCCTCTCCACTTTCAACTTCAGAGGAAATGTAGATTCTCAAGGGGCAGAATCTGATCGAATATTTACTGAAAGAAATGGAATTTTTAAACACCTTCAATGACAGCATTGGGACTTCTGCATTTTCATTTTGTTTGGTCAGCTCTGTACATCCATCTGCTTTCCCTTTTCACTCTTCCACCACCAAGTCGTGTGATGCACAACATAGAGCAGTTTCCAAGTTCTTTGGAGGCCCTAATAAAAAACTAGGTTCATATGAATGACCCCTCCTGGCAGTAGGAAGTGGGAACAAACATCTTGTTCATTTCTGGACATTGGAGGAATAAAGTCAACTTTTACTTTAAGATAGATATGACATCATAAAGGCCTACAGGTTGTGATGGCAGATGCTTTTGACATCACAAAGAACTCTTAGCAACTGTTTAAGCATATACATGACCGTTTCATGATGGGGATAGATCTTCCTTGACTGGCAAAGCTGGAGCAGTGTCTACTGAACCTTTTTGATTACTCAGCTAGAACACTCCAGCGCCTTCAGCTCAAACTCTCAGCTCAAAATCACTAGGGTCAGCGTGAAAGACCCAAATCCTGAAGCCCAGAAGACAAGCAAGGAGGTAATAAGTTGGCAGGATGGGTGACTGGAAGAGCTACCTCAACACCATTCTAAAGGACAAGAATATTGAAGATGTAGCTATCGTTGGGCACAGTGACAACAAGTCAGTGTGGGCTTCCAAGCCAGGGGGCCTACTGGCTGCCATCTCACCTCAAGAAGTCGGGGTGATCACGGGCCAGGACAGGAAGGCTTTCCTGCAGACTGGGATCACCATAGCTGGCAAGAAGTGCAGCGTAATCCGTGACAACCTGCTTGTGGAAAAAGATGCTGTGATGGACACCAGAACCAAGGGGGGTGACAGCAAGTCCATCTGTATTGGCAAGACCCCCAAAGCCCTGATCTTCCTCATGGGCAAGAAGGGAGTCCATGGAGGAGCCCTCAACAAGAAGGTGCATGAGATGATTGCAAGCATGAAAACCCAGGGTAGCTAGAGCAAAAGACAGAGACATATTCTTCCTGGGCCCATGGGAAATTACCTTATTATTGCTCGAAAAGAAAACAAATTCCTGATTTCACTTAACCGTCTCTTTATGTCTTTCATTCAGTTGGGATGGAATGGAGTGAAGGAACTTGCTATTATACTAGCAACCTGCCTGACCATCTCTTGAGGGGGTGTTGAGCAAGGCTGTTACCCTTGCTGTCCCTAGTCCCACTGGTCTGCCTTGAAGTCATCATATCGGGTACCTGCTCTAACTGTTTCCCACACTCCCAGCTCTTTGGGTGTGTCTACACTTACAAATTAAGTCGATTTAAGGAGGCTTAAATTGACTTAATTTACTCCGTGTCTACAATGGACTTTCCTTAATTCGACTTAAGATGCTCCTTAAGTCAAATTAAGGTAAAGTTAGTTCGAATTAATAACACCTCATTTTAATTCGAACTAGCGCTTAAGTTGACTTTATTAAATCAACATAAGCCAATGGAGATGTGGAGTAGTGCCTAGGTGGACCTTTTTAAGTTGACTTAAAATGTTAAGTCGACTTAATACAGCCAAAAAGGGGCCACATCTACACTTGAAAAGTTAAGTCCACTTCTGTTAAGTCGACTTAATAAGGTCCAAGTGTAGATATAACCGTTGTTTAGCCAGAGCTTTGAGAAAAGGGTGGTGGTGGTCTCTTTTACCTGATAGTTCGTTATTGTCCATATTGGAGTTAATTACATCCTGCCCTTCTGCTCTTGGTAACTGGAAAGGGTTGGGAGATCCTTGCTCCTACAAACAATCCCCAAAACCTAAGGAATAGCAGGGGTATTTGAGACAGTAAATTTCTATTTTGATTTTGATGATACTCCATTAGGCAATTACTAAAATGAACTATTCATTTTCTTTCATATTATGGCATTTTATTAACAAAAATTATGGTTAATTTTCCATTCTTATAAATCATAGAGGGTTTATTAAAGTCAGAATGTATCCAGTCCAATTAGTATTTGAACCCAGCAGGGTTGGGTGCAACAGTCTGCACATGATACAGCCAGAGTTTGACCACAGGTATAACTGGAATAAGCCCAACTAACTAAGGCTATGTACACACGATCACTTTATTGC
>ML685763.1:12182432-12194198 GCA_007922175.1 Pelusios castaneus | reverse complement strand
AATCCTAACACCTATTTTGATTTGCTGTTACAGCCTGACCTGATCCTGTGTTATACACTCCCCTGCATTTCCTCCCATTCTGTAACTTTCCCATCTTCAAAGCGTCTGATGAAGTGGGATTTTCTCCTACGAAAGCTCATGCGATAAATAAATCTGTTAGTCTTTAAAAGTGCCACAGGACTCTGTTGTCTTTCTACAATAGACTAACACGGCTACCCCTTTGGAATTTGACTTCAATATTCAGTAATCCCAATTATTTGACCATATTCAAAGTCATCCAGAGATGGTGAGCAGCCTCTAATGGCTAGGATGAGACCCACCAGAGACAGGGAAATCATAAAGATGTAGGACTGAAAGGACCTAAGTAGGTCATCTAGTCCAGTCCCCTGCACTAAGCAGAACTAACTATTATCTAGATAAGAGTTTCCCAACCAATGTGCCATGGCACACGGGTGTGCCCTCAGGCCTGAGCAGGTGTGCCACAGAATTTTTTGAAAAACGAATCGATGAGTTCTGGATTGGCTTGTGAATATTCATGAGTTCCTTTGGAGACTATCTGGCGGTATGCCTCAAAATAATTAGAGGTATTAAAGTGTGCCATGGCAGAAAAAGGTTGGGAACCACTGATCTAGATCGTCCCTGAGAGGTCCTTTTCTAATTGTTCTTAAAAAGCTCCTATAATGGAGTTTCTACAACATCCCTAGATAGTTTGTTTCAGTGTTTAACTATCTGTATAATTTGGAAAATTTTCCTAATATCTCATCTAAATCTTCCTGGCTGCACATCATGTCCCTTACTTTTTGTTCTTTTCTTGATTTATAAGAACACACGTGATCACCCTCCTTTTTATAATAGCCTTTCACATATTTAAGACGTATGTCCCAGTAGGTCATGTTTTTTAGATCTTAAATCATTTTTGTTGCTTTCTTCCGGTGTGTCTCAATTTGTCCACATCTTTCCCAAAGTGTTGTGCCCAGCACTGGACACAGTATTCCAGCTGAAGCCTTTTCTGCATTGAGTAGAGAGGAAGAATTACTTCTCATGTCTTGCTTACAGCTCTCCTGCTACTGCATCCCAGAATAATATTCAGTTTTTGCAACAGTTTGTCATGATTGATTCATATTTAGTTTGTGATCTACTATAACCACCACTCCCCAGATTCCCTTCCACAGCACTCCTTCCTAGGCATTCATGTCCTATTTTGCATTTGTGTAATTGATTATTGCTTCCTAAGTGTAGTACTTGGCATTTGCCCTTATTAAATTTCATTCTGTTTATTTCAGACCATTTCTCCAGTTTGTCAAGATCACTTTGAATTCTAATCCTGCCCTCCAAAGCATTTGCACCCTCTCCCAGACTGGTATCATCTGCAAACTTTATATGTGTACTCTCTATGCCATTATCTATATCATTTATTAAACCTCCACTTTAATTTGTATACAGACAACAGAAACTCCCACCATCACTGTGATTCTAGCTATCAAGACCAGAAGAACACAGCTTATTTTACTACAGCTTGAAGTAAGGACGTTATGGAGAGCATCAAGACGGCAAGACACACTTTGGGTATGTCCGCTATAGCCATTACAGCAGACCACCAATGGCACATCAGGTGTACTACTGTACCACCATAGTGTAGATGTGTGCAGTGATGTCCCTAGGGGTGGGGGCAGGGCTCAGAGCCAATCGACCTGTGAGGGCCCTCCAGCTTCCCTGCTGGTGCCAGGAGGGGTGGGGCCGTCCTGGGCCAGAGGCCAGGCTTTCCACTCCCACCCCACCCCTGGGCCGGCACATGGTCACTCCGCTCTAGGGGTGGGGTCAGCTGGAGTGCTCTATGACCTCCCATGCAACCTTCCAGGGTCCTTGGCCCCACCCCCTGGGGCCAATCCTGGCCCAGGGCTGTCGCTCTGGTTGCCCCCCATAAAGATGGCCCTGGATGTGTCCTACATTGACAGAAGGGATTTTTTTCATTGATGTAGCATGTAAATAATCCCCCTCTGTGAGAGGCAATAGCGAGGTCAACAGGCGAATGCTTCATCCTCCCTGCTGCATCTACCTTAGGGGTCAGGTTGACCGAACTCTGTTGCTCAGAGAGTGAAATTTTTCACAGCCCTGAGTGATGTAGCTAGGTTGACCAAAGTTTTAGGTGTAGGCCAAGCCTTAAGATGCTTGCGTTGGTGTACTTGCCAATTCCAGTGTGGAGAATTGCATTCTGCAAGACCAAATTCCACTTCAGTTTTAATAGTATGTCGTAGTCTACATTTCCTACCCTCAACTATTGTAAGGATGTTGGGCTCCATCCTGGGAAAGTTACACTTGAACAATGTGGGAAACAAGTCCTATATCTCCGTTCCCTGCAGTGAATCTTCATTAGTTAATGTTTGTAAAGCTCAGCAAGACCCTCAGATGAAAGTGCAATGCATTTTTAGATAATTAAGAAAAATACAATATTCCTGCCTCCTTACATTTAAAAACATTGCAAAATAGACATTAAGATGTTGAGTTCAAACAGATATAAGCAGCTGACATGCACTTCAGAGGCTTGACACAGACAAAAGATCAACCATGACAAACAACACTCCTTACTCTCTTTGTTAGTCTTTGAAAGTGCACCAGGACTCCTTGTTTGTTTAACTGCAGTATGGTACCTGTGACGAATCCTTGCTCTAAGGAGGTACCACAGAATAATGATAGTAATTGTTAAGTCACCCAGATGGAACTTTGAATTCCTCCCAGCACGACACTAAACTAAAGGACAATTTGCTATACAGGTTAGAAGTAATGAACTCAGCACTGTTCTCAATCCATTGACACAGCTTTCATTGAAACCCTTGCAGTGTGCATGTTGCTCACAGCGACTGAAGGCACAGCATGGCTCTGCGTGTCTGTGTATGCAGCCAGCTAGAGTCAGAGATCCAGATATTTGGCTTCTTAACCCTCTTCCTCAAGAATAAAAATGACATCTTTGGTTACCAGAGTGAGTAGCAGTATGGCAGTGATGATATGATTCAGGAAGAAGCCCTACCACTCCTCATGCATTGGAGCTCAGACTAAATTCCTCGTCCCGAAACAGAGCTGGCAGCCATCTTCTAACATCGCTTCTTACCCATGCCTGGTCCGGAGGAGGAGAATTTGCGTCTACTACATCATCTCATTAAATATACAGACTCTTTTAGCCTTCTAGTGCTGCCAGAAGTAAAAATGTCTCCAAGGCAAGCCTTGAACAGGTGACTTGAGAAATCTATAGATCATGTAAGCACTATGGGTGTGTCTACACTTGCAAGTTAGGTCAACTTAAGGATGCTTAAGTCGACCTAAAGAACCCCATGTCCATACTGGGCTT
Organism: Pelusios castaneus; assembly: GCA_007922175.1. Classification (NCBI taxonomy): domain Eukaryota; kingdom Metazoa; phylum Chordata; order Testudines; family Pelomedusidae; genus Pelusios; species Pelusios castaneus. The sequence goes on along the minus strand of ML685763.1, from coordinate 12,190,855 downwards.
TCATTAAGTCGACTTAAGTGTTTCCTTAAGTTGACTTAATAATTTCCCCTCTTTAGGTCAACTTAAGGCCCAAGTTGACTTATTAAGTTGACCTAAAACCAGTGTGGATGCCCTAAGTCGACTTAATTCCCTAAGTCAACCTAGGGCTGGGGAGAAGGGAGCCGTGGCTCCCCAGCAGAAGGGAGCCACGGCTCCCCCTGGGGACAAGGGAGCTCCAATGGGACGATGATATCAAGAGAAATCAAACCCCAAGCTAATGAGAGAGGAAGCAATTTTAGACACTGTTTAAAGCTCTTAATCCTCTTTAACCTATTTGATCATGCTGAGACATTGCCAAATCTTGTAATTTTACTGAAAGTCTTGCAATAGTTGGTGTTTTCTTAAAATGCTTGGAACTATGTTACTACACAACAACCTCAGATTTCTTCTGGAGGAGGAAAAGAGTTCTAGCCCTTATGGATGCAGAGAAAAATTTAAAATGTCACCTGAATGCATCCTAAAGGCTCACTCACCAGGGGTACGTCCACACTGGAGCCTCAGGTTGACTTAAGGATGCTTAAGTCAACCTACAGAACTCTGCATCCACACTAGATGCTTCTTAAGTGTATTTAAGCGCTTCCTTAAGTCGACTTAATAACACCATCTCTGAAGGTCGACTTAAGGATTAAGTTGACATTATTAAGTTGACTTAAGCCAGTGTAGACAGGGGATGGCCGTTAAGTCGACTTAATTGGCCTCCAATATTAATCAACTAATAAAACCAGATCATCAATCAATCAATTAAATTAATTAATTAATTACTATATTAATTAAGTGATTAGCTACGGGTTGGGCTGGAGAGAGGAAAAAGAGCTGCACCCATCAGGACCCCAGCCCGATCTCCCCAACTGTGGCTCTTCCCTTTTCCCCATCCTGATCTCCCTAGCCATGGCTCTCCCCTTCTCCCCAGCCTGATGGCTGCAGCTCTTTTTCTTCTCTCCAGCCTGACCCATAGTAAATTAATAAAACTGCAATATTTCATTTTAACATTTTTATTAAAGTTCAAATGAAAAGACAATATTTATGCATTTCTTTTGACTTAAGGTACTTAGGTTTGCTGATGCTTCCAGTGCCAAAAAACTGTTGCCCATGAGGCACCATGCCTCACAAATTGCCGCTCAACAAGTAGGATATCTTGCTCAGCTGCATCATCAGCTTAGAGGGAACACTGGCCCCCTCCCAGAGTTCCTGGCTCCTCCTCCGTTGACCTAGCACCTGCCAGTGTGGGTGCAGGCAGTCGACTGGAGTTTTCAGTGTGGACGCTCTAAGTCGACTTAATGAGATCAACTTTAAGTCGACTTAAAGTCGACCTTGTTAAGTCGACTTAACAGAGCCTCCAGTGTGGACATACTGCAGAAGACAAATCACCCAATGCAGTGTTAATTATATTTCATTATTTTTAAGCCAATCTCATGATTTTAGGGGCCTTCCTTATTATATATGAATGCTTGAGGTTAACCATACTGCCACAGCATTTACTCTAGTACAAATGACTAAACAGAAACTCAAACTCCTGATACTTAAAGACAAGATCTCTTTGCAAAAGCTTCATTACCATTACCCCTTCAATAAGTGGCTACAATAATTCCCATTCTAGTTTTCCGCCCCTCTTTAAAGACTTGCCATTCCTGTTCTTTTAAAAGGTAAAGATCCTCAGAATATTTAAAAAGCTATCTTTCAGCCTATACATTATCACAAGAAAGCCAAAAAAGAGCAGAATATTGTCCCCCTTTGTAGATCCCTTTTCAAAACTTAGGCCTGGTCTACACTACAGAGTTTTGTCCCCAGCAGTCAGCTTCCCTAGAGTCATGAAACTGACAAGAAAGCCAAGCAGCTCCTCATGAGAACACATAGCACTGACCCAAGAAGAGTACTACGGACATCAGCCAACGCAGTAATTAATGCAAAGGCTGTACATTTACCTATCATAGGATGATTTATCTTGGTAGTGTAGACAAGGCCTAAGATGTCCTTTTACTAATTCTTTTTATTTACAGCCACTTTTCCACTGTGCTGGCTCCAGCTTTGGATTCATGCAAAACTAGGATACAGCTGATTGAGTCATATGGCATGTGGGCATCTCTTTGCTATCTTGTTTTCAGTTTCAGAAAAAATCATTCAGGCTAGCTAGCTGTTATGTTTGTGAAGAAACATGCATTTTTTAGGTTATACAGTGCAAAGAGCCTGGAAAAATAGCTTCGAGAGGTATCAACTGCCTCATTTATTTCAGTAAAGTGTTAACTTAGATGGCCAAGGATAATAATTTAAGTCAAGCTTGTTTACTAATTCATTCCTCTTGTCAGAAAGGAGGAGGATCACCGATCTGTAAAACTGACTATGTGTTAAGTCTTGTTTTGATGCCATAAATGGGTGGTGTTTAGGGAACATTACCATTCCCCAACCTAGAATGAGTCAAATCAAAGAAACTAGCAGTGCACATGGGTATATTTAAGCCATCTGAAGAGATAGCCAAGTTCAGGGAGCTCAGAGATCAAATATTGAAAATCTACACAGTCCAATGTGAGAAGTTTCTCCTTTTGGTGATTCACATCTGGGCAGAATTTGTTTTATGGACAAAGCTTGGAAGAACACCCACCATCTTTTTATTTTCAATTCAACCCTTGTATGGGTTCAACTCCTTGAGCTGTAGCATGCCCTCCATAGTAAAACATCATGGAAGACGAGTAAAAATGTCAGAACAAACAATACAGAGATGGCAACCACACCACACAAACTTACAGACATGTCAGGTAGAGCAATGGGTATGATACGAGTCCAAAACAGGCACAAGAGACAGAAGAATTAGAAAAAGCAGATGTACCAAAACCAAATATTCTCAGTGTGTCTATCCATTTCCACAAAGGCCGTCTTTGTTCATTACACTGCCTTCTTCCTGAACGGCTAAAAGGGCACACGTACAAGATGCCAGACCTATTAGACAGTTTCATCTTAACAAACCATTCAATATCCCCAAACCTACTTTGCTCCTCCTCTAGTAGGCCATCTTTGATATTTCTAGGTCACTGTATTTAGGTAACAGCAAGCCTCAGACCAACATCTAGATATAATCCCAGGCTGTTCTGGTGATCTTGCCTGCAAGTTGGGGTATCAATTTAGAGCCATTCCCACCCGAGCACAGGCCAGCTGGCATCGTTTTGTTCATGAATCAGGAAGTATTAACACGCTGCGTCTCATTCCAGCTCACGCTGTACAGAGGCCATTTTCACTGCATTTTCTGTATACTTACTAAGGAAACGACATGCTCCTAAGTGAGTGGCAGCATCTTCCCTCTTTCCATGGTGCCAGCTCCCCATTATAGTGTTTTGCAGGAGTCCTGCAGAGTTCCACAACTCTGCTTTTTCCAACTGTAAACATTTCAGGGCCTGATTATCAGAGGTGCTGGGTATCCAGAGCTGTCTACAGGTGGAGCCAAGGCCCTGTGTCTTCCTGAAAATTAGGCCCCATGCCATATAATCGGTTTCTCCATGTGTTGGGGTTTTGCAGACTGCATTTTGTATCACGCTTCTTCAATTTGTGCTATTGCTATCATCAGGCGTTATCAAGTCCTTAGACTGACTTTATGTTGAAAGGAGGAGGGAACCAAGAATGTTGGTTGAGAAATCCAGATAAGCGTCCACCACTGGCAGCCTCAACAAGCAATGAACTAGTTGATTTCAAGAGAAAAAACAGCCTTGACATGAGTCATTGACAATTTACTGGTAACAGTATCAGCTGTTTAGCCTCTTGCTCTTTCTCTCTTTGGCGTCTCACTGGTTTTGGTCTATTTTCAAGGTACCATTTAGCATGAATTTCTCTTGCCAATAAGCCTCAATCATTTTTCTTTGTAAGCCCACCACTAAAAACACGATCTCTAGCCCCATTTTGAAAATGCATTGATAGCAATGAACCTATTCCATAAAAGCTGCATCGGACAGAGGGAGATCAGAGTTCAGTACACAAAAGTATGCAGTTACCTTTCGTTTCCATGAGGCTGAGCAGATTACAAGCTAAAGTTCATATTTACCTTTTGTGGAAAGTCCTTTGTGAGTTATCCATTAGCAATCAGCTATTATATTTAGATGTAAGAACAGCTGGCTGGGTACAGAACATACCTATGGAATAAAAACTGGCACATGAATCCCTCTTGCTGCGCCCTCCCACACCCAAAGACTCATTAGTGTCTCAGGAGGAAGCCACACAGAGCTGTAAGAAAAGGGGGGGGGAGGGGGAATTGATCCAGACATATTTGGTGATTTATGTGAAGATTGTGCATCTTAGTGCAGCTCTGAGTGGACAAGAGTTCACATCACAAAAAAACACCATCACAACTGGCAGTCTTGTTGGAAGTTTGAGCTGACACACCAAAGACAATATGGTTGCTGGACCCTTACCTACTACCTCTCAAACCTAGAGGTGGTTTCTCCATGACCGGGCGGAGGCCCATTAACAAACTAATGTGGGGAAGCTTGCACTACAGCTGCTCATTATATACCTGTTCTGTAACTAAAAACTTACTTTCATTTGTGCACTTAAAAATAACATTAACAAAAACAAAAGATGCATTTTTAGCTTTATTTATAGTTCGATTAAAAAAGAATATAAACATGTCTTTATCTTTCTTATCATCGTTCAAATGTACAATCTGGCTTTTTAAGAGAAGCAATTCTAGTTCATTCATAATAAGGCAAAAAGAAGAAAGCAAATAAAATTTAGTTAAAAGACTGGCAGAAAAGCATAATTTAGAATTCCAGATATTAGCAATCAATGAAAATTCTTGATCTCATGTTAATAACAGTTCTGATTCGTTTCCCTCAAAGTGTGATGCTAGGAGATCTCCATCCAGATTTCTTAGCCCAGACATCTGAAAGTTTCATTTTGATATGCTATAGCTACAATTTTCATAAAATGAAATGAATATGGAGTTAGCTGAATTCTGCCCAGTAATGGCTTTTTACAGACAGTCTTACAATATTTAGTATTTTTCTTAAAACCCCAGTTATCAAACAAGTGATTACAATAAGATTCTCAGCTTTCTTTTTTTAAAAGTAATTTTCTGGCCTTCCCAATTGCAGAAAAATCTTGAAAACATGCCTAGAGAGAACCCTAAAGGCTCGAATTCCAGAAAGCAAGCAAACAAACAAAAAAGTATGTTCTTAAAATCTTGTGACTTTGCTGAGCTCAAGGCCCGAATTTTCAATGTTTGAAGTTGACAGTACTGAGGAAGTAAAGTTTACCATCTCAACCTAGGCTGAGCCCTGCATGTAGTATATGAGCATATTTATTTTAGCTATCACTGAAAAAGCAATAAAATACACTAGTAAATCAAAAACTATATATGAGGCTACCTTTTCCTGATACCTTTACTATCTCAATTTCCTTCCATTGTTTTGACTATTCCTCCTCTTAACCAGCATCAGTTCTCCACAGCTTTTCCCTCCTTATCCTGCTTCTCCATTCATACCTCTCTCCTTCTACTTGCTTTCCCTTCTCCTTTGCTCCGTCTCACACATAGCCTCAGGCTTTAGTAAATTAATTCACTTATAATTACATATTCTGGCTCAATTAATCTACCATTATCTTCTTGGACTTGCACAATCTTTCACTTGATCTGATTTTAATAGCTGTGAAGCAGAGAGATGTTTGCAGGAAAGCTCTGTGCAGAAATGTGATTGTTGCATTAGAATACTCCATCACGTCAGTGTCTTCTTTGTTGAACAGAGTTTCCAGATACACGTTAACTCAGCAGATCTAATGCTAGGTCAGTACAAATCACCGTATTCCTCTATGAAAGCACATTTCTTCTTTTTGGGGGATAGGCAGAGCCCCTCTAGCGGACCAATGATACTACTGAAGTTGCCATTCCAAAGGGTGCAGCATACGCAGTTGCTAATCCTTGCAGACCAATCACCAAATAGCGACATCCTTTCTGGAGAACTTTGCCAACATTCTGTTATTATAGAAGGGGGGTTGGGAGAGAGACAACAGAAAATATCAAATTAAACAGTTTTGGGAGCTCATATAAAGGGTAGCCATTTTAAATGTCCTTCTATAATCTCAGACTATGAACAAACTGACAGCTTCCTTAGGGCTTGTATGCAGGGGAAAGTTTTACCAATTGTACCTGTATATTCAACTGATATACTATACCAGTAAAAATTGCCTTGGGCACCCTTTTATTCTGGGTTCTTTTCCCAGCTGAGAACATGGGTTCTTTTCCCAGCTGAGCCATGGATCTGCTGTATGATACTGCACAAGTTACTTCTCTTCTCTGTGCCTCTTTCCTTCCTGCATTTTGTGTGCCTTGTCTACATTTTTGCCAGTTTAACTACAGGAGTATCATAAACAAGCCAAACCTTCCTTCTGTAGCTGCAGTTATGTTGGTATAAAAGTATGATAGGAGAACTCTCCTGTCAGCATAGGTAGTGTCTTCACTGAACAGCTGTAGCAATGCATCTGCACCACTGCAGTGTTTTAAGTGTAGACAAGCCCTAAGTCTTAGACCAGGAATGGGCAACTGGAAACCAGTTCCACATCATTTACTTGAGGTGCTCATAGGTGGCTAGTGAAAATGCTTTTCTGTGTGGGGAATGAGGTAGGCTGAGCAGGGACATGGCCATGGCTGACCCAGATAGCACCCCCCAACCCACCCAAATCTGAGCACCACGCAGAAATAAAATGGACAACAGTTATCGAAATTACAAAATTATTCAAAAAGAATGTTACTTTCAGAATAGTAATTTTGATCTAAATGGTAATAGTTACCAAAGTAAAAAATTGTTACTTTTGCCTCTTAAAATATGCAAATAACTTTCAGGGACACCTTGACTCTAAACTGATCATTTTATACATATATATGTATGGAGTTATATTACACTCTTTTTGTTCCTGCAGTAAAAGAAAAAACAATCTACTCCCTAAAATGTGTCCTTAATTGGAATGATGTCAAAATAGGAACACTAAGATAAATGCAGCACAAAGCAATATAAAGTCTTCACTGCACGATAGTGCAGTTTCCAGACTGAAATGACAGATTTTCTATCCTTTGATCTGAGTCAGTTTCATTCCTTTTCTAACAAGACTGGTTTCTTCTGAACCAAAAAAGGAAGTCAGCAGGCTACTCCTTCAGATTTAACTAATTGGTTTTCAAGCAGGCCTTTCTCTTTCATACAGAATGGCAGCACCATACTTTAGATTTAACTAATGAATTGTCTTTCAAACAGAAACATTTCTCTTTCATATTGAATAGCAGCACTGTACTAGAAATCCTCAAAATATGTATGTGTGAGATAGTCAGGGATGTTTTTAGGTTAGTTTTAAGTAGGTGATCTGTTGGACAATTAATATTAGTAACTATATTGAGCTGAGTACTCGCTACTTTACAACAATCTTAATCTTCTATGCAAAGGCAGGGTTGCAACCATAGGATAGTGAGTATTTCTTTTTAGCAGCCTGTGCTTTACCTCCTAAGAACAAGGGAGGTTGGTGCTTTTATGACTTATATTTACAACTTCTGATGTTACAATAAAAAGTTTGAGAAGTAATTGTCAGCTACTTCCTCATCCTTTCCCTGAGACCCATGTAGGATTGTTAACTATGTGGCATTGTGGTTAAGGCCCAGGACTACATGTTAGGGTACCTAGATTCAGTGCTTATTTTTTTTTTTTTTTAAAGGTGCTGGTACTCAGCCAGGAACCTGGGACCGGGTGCAGTGGGAACTGGGTCTGCATCACTGTGAAAAAAAAGTTGCCAATACTCTACCCCTGAGTACCATCACAAAAAAAGTCCTGCCTAGATTCTGTTCCCAGCTCTGCCACTTATTTCTGGTGTAACCTTGGTCACATCACTTCATTTCTCCATCTGTAAAATGGTGTAACAACTCGCAGGAATTTAGCGGGTTTTCTAGTGCTTCACGTCTAAGTGTCTTCTAGTGCTGTCTGTTGTTTTATTTTCCCCTCCTGCTCATCTACGTACTGTAACTTGGCTCCTATCAGCACAATAGCTGAACTCTTTCCATTCATTAATCAATCCTTACAGAGCCTTTGCACATTAGGGAAGTATTGCCCTATTTTACAGATGGGGAAATGAGGCACAGAGAGACCATGTGACTTTCCCATGGCCACATAAAAAGACTGTGGTACAGCCAGGAAGTGAAGGCAAATCTCCTTATCATCTTTCACCACACAGACTTTGCTCCTCTGGTTTTATTTCCTGAAACAAGCACTTGACCTCTGTAGCAAGGCAGTTATATTTGGGTTTGTCTGGCGTAGTCCTTCCTTTTTGCATGCTCTGCTTCTCAGTTTGCACTCCCTTTTCCTCTGACTGTTGAATAGGACTTTTCTGAGATTTCAGTTCACTCCGATGATGATGCGATCAACTATTTTAAA
>ML685763.1:12063589-12182032 GCA_007922175.1 Pelusios castaneus | reverse complement strand
TGTTGTCCAGAGTAGTATGAGTGAGAGAAGAGGAGCTTGGCTTTTCATTAATAAATGAGAGGGCAAGAGGGAAAGACTTCGCTTTAAAATCTGCATTTCCAAGAGTCAGGCTATAAACTGGGAGTTGCTGACAGGTCCAGCAGTATTGCATGGTGGGGAAGGTGGAGAATGCAGTTGAAGTGATACAAGGGGGCTGTAGTCTCGCACCTAGAGAGGAGGAGAGGTTATCCCTCGCGACCAACCAGGTCGCATCAAAAGCACAGCGAGAGCAGACAAACCATGGCCGGGTATTCCTGCACGCACTAAAACTGGGACTTGCGAGGGAGGAAAGTGGGGTGGGGAGAGAGCGTGTTTAGCTTCCAGCCCAGGCTCTGCTACCATTGGCTGCTGCGCGTGCCTCAGTTTACCCGTCAGGGGCATGGCCGCCGATCGCTCGCGCGCCCCGCCGGAAGCTCATTAACCCCTTCCTCGCCCCCGGCGGCCGAGCCTAGCAGACTGCACCGGGCGGCCCGCCACTTCCGCCCATCCGCGCGCCCATCCCGTCGTCGCTGTGGCCAGCCAGGCTCGCGCCGCCGCAGCCGCCCGCGCGGAGCAGCCGCGTCCCCCCAGCGCCTGGCGCCGGCAGGGGCGGGCACGACCCGCAGTGGGCGGCTCCGGCCGAGCTCGCTGGGGCGCAGAGCGGGGGAGTCGGCTCCTCACCTTGCTGTACTTCTTCAGCTTCCTCTTGCACTTGCTCCGGCCCCCCTCGGCCTCCGGGAGCAGGGGCTCGTAGCGCTCCGGGAGGACGGCGAAGCGCACTTTCTTGGGGCGGGGGGTCCCCCCCTCAGTCGGGCTCTCCTCCTCCTCCTGCTGCTGCCTCTCCAGGATGGAGACTTTGTCCTCCCCGGGCCCCAGCGAGGAGAACTTGGCTTTCACCTTCCCCCCCAGCCTGCCCCCTACGGTCATGGTGCTGTAACCCTCACCCGGTGGTGCCAGCTAGGAACCAGGCTCCAACTTCGATCCCTTCCTCCTTCCCAGGCACGGGACGGGGCTTGCCTGGCAAAGGAGAGCAACAGGTGGAGCTAAAGCGATGCACATTTACATCCCCTACGCGATTGGAACCTCCCCTGGCCAGCCCAGAGCCAGGCAGGGCCCAGCAGCTACTGAGCCATCCTCCTGCACAGGGCTGGGGGCTGATCCCTGCCCCTCCTTAGGCCAGAGGAAATTAGACCCAAAGGGGTTTTGGTGGAGATTTGAGCCAATCCCTGATTGAAAGTGGTGTGTTCACAAAGCTTACCCCCAGCTTTTTAAACCCAGTGGCCAGGCCGGAGTAGCACTCGGGCTCATCACAGAGGCAGGCAGGCCTTAGGATTGAAGACGACACAAGCAACCCCTGTCCACAGCTCTTTGCTAAAAGCAACTGCTGCCTTGCCGTCCAAACCTGAGCCTTGGGTAAGGCTGAGTCTGACAAAGTTTTCCCTACTTTCCTGCAAGCCCTAGGCCTCCTCCCCTGGACTTTGCTTCAGGCCCTGCCCTGTGCAGGGGACACATTACCTAGCAGCTCCTGCAACGATCAGAAACCTTGATGCACTGCAGAAGTGTGCTGAGGCCTGAAGGGCTTGGGCCCTGAGGAACAGAGCATACGTACATCAGCTGTAAATTATGAACAATATGGTGGCCTCCTTGCATCAACAGTAGCCCCCTGCAATTGGCCAGAGCTGTCGGCCTTACTATTTCCAGTTTTAAAGTGAGCTAAAGTGTTGATGTTCTAACTCTTGGTTGTCCAACCGCCAGCCGGGGGGCCAGAATGTGGCCACCAAAGACTTCTAGCTGGCCTGCCGGGTGCAGCAGCAGCACCCCCCCACATACCCACCCAGAGCAAATGAGCAGCCCCTCCCCTCAAACTCAGTGCCAGCTAGGAGCATCTCCTCCCTGCCACTCCAGGCACTAGCACTGCCCTGCCCTGCACCAGCCACGACTCCGGTGCAGAGATGGCGTTTTGCAGTACCCGTAAAATCTGTTTGTCTCCAGTGATGTAGAAATTAACTAGGTACAGTCCCATTGTGAAGAAAATTGATGAACAGGATACAGCACTACTGCAATTGTTATTCAGACCAACTGCCAGAAGAAGGTTTGTGTCAGTTTATGGCATGAATGTGCTAGGCAGTTTAACACATTAAAATATTCAAAGCAGTTTAAGACCTTAGACATCTTCCATTAAAATGTATATGTCTAAATCTTTTGGGCCACTTTAGGTGATATGGCTGAGATGTTGCATTCTTACTGAAAATAATGATTGCTTCCCCCGAAAGAACTGTGATGTATGTGCAGCGGCAGTTTTTTAGAAGGCCAATTGCCACACAGTCAAAGCAGCTGAGCCACTGTTGATGGTAGTGTTGATCCTGCCAAATTCCTGCCACTGCTCTCATTTTGAATGATCGTGTCTCCTTTGCTTAAAGAAGCATTGTCATGCTCAAGGAAACAAAAATTGCTACCAAAAACCTCATTGAAAAGTAATTTTCCTATATTCATCATTTTTGCTGGTTGCCAAGCTAGAAATAAGGAAAAGAATGAGGCTAATGATCCACCACCACTTCCTCTCAGTAACAACTCAGCACTTCTGAAATTCAAAATCACTCCTGAGAATTATTTGACTGTGAAGTGACCTCCACTGGCTCATGGATCCTGTTTCCATTTCCCCACTGTGGCAGGCAGGATCAATTTCTTTAGCACTTCCCTCTGCTGGGAAGTATTTTAAGTCCAGCCTCAAACATCCAAGGAGGATGCAGAGCCCCTCCTGCTGGCTTGTTCCACTGCCAGCTCTTTTTATATATAGTGTTTACCAATATTTCACTTAAGATTGTCTCTGCTTCTGCTTGTGCAGACCTCACTGCACTAATGAGCCTCAGTTAGCTTAAGCACATTCTTAAGTGATTTGATGATAGTTGATAGGTTTATAGAGCTACCTCCCCCCTAAAACATCAAGGCTCTTACAAAGATAAATTAAGGCCCAGTCTACAGCCTGACACGTTCTATTGGCATAATTACATTGGTCAGAGGGGTGAAAAATACATAACCCCAATGATGCAGTTATGTTGATATAACCCCCAGTGCAGATGCAGCTGTGGCAACAGAAAAAAGGCTTCCCTGGACATACTACCTTCTTCAGGTGAGAAAAAACCCTTTCTGTTGGTATAAGCTGTGTCTATAGGGTTAGGGTTATGCTAATATAGTCTCCACAAAATAGACACATCTAAAGTCTTGCAACATCTCTGTAAGGAGAGATTGAGGCTTGTCCTCCAAGCGGGATTTCTTTTATATGTTTGCACATCAGAATTTCCTCTTGGTTGTCTTTTTCTTTACAAATTTGCGGTCTGGCCAGCATCAGCCCCTGAACATAGATAGTACCTTTTTTTTTTTAAAGAGAGATCCCACTGGTGGGTCATATTGGCAGGAAATGGGGCCGTGTCTGTGGAGGGTGCTGGGGTTTGAGCTCTTTCAAACGTTTTCATCTTGTAAAAGAAAGATATTTTTCATGCACTATGAGCCTGATCTAGAGCTCATTGCAATCTATGAAAAGACTCCTGTAGACGTAGGTGCTAGAAGTAGAGAGGCTGCTGCACCTACCGGCTCGAAGTGGTTTCCTTCATATACACAGGATTTATAGTTTGGTTCTATGGCTCTCAGCATCCCCCCTATATTGTTCCAGTGCCCCTATCTGTTGACTTCAAATGAGTTATAGTTTAGGTCCTAAAGCAATTACAAACCACTGTATGTCACCTATGACCTCCTCTTCTTACACCTTTACATCTTAGTTTGTCTATTTTTCTGGTTTAAACATCTATTCTCTTAAATTGTCAGCATGTTAGTATTTAGATTACAATGCTCAGCATCAGAGTATTTTGAAATGCATAAGTAAAGAGCTGAGAGGAAAATACACTGTTCCATCTGCTACCAAAGGTTATAAACTCTACCAAATATGACAGTCTCCGTCACACATTCAGATACTGAAACTGGGGGGAAAATTTTATGATGAAGCAAAGGAAAAATTTAGCTAGTTTTTGTTTGTTTCACAATGTCCTCCCTTATAAGACATTTGAAAAAAAACATTTTAAGTTTCAACAAGGTGGTCAAAAAGTGGAAGATGTTCATGATTTCTTTTTAAATTCAAAATTTGAAATTCCCACAAACTTATGAAAAAATGTCAACCAGCTCTAACAACCATATTTGTTACCAAAGAAAGCTTGTCACACAAGTGATTTCACTCACACAAGTAATCCCATTGAAGTTTGTAGGATTGCCCAGTCAGCAAACCAGCAACGTGGTAAATTTGCATTCTTCTAGGACTGACTGTGTGACTTTCATCACTTTACTTAGTAAATAGTGACAATTTCTGTCAAGCAGCTAAGTAACCAAAAAGCATGTAACAAATTGCAATTTCCTTTAATGAGGTTTTGCTAAGCAAATTACTTGAATAGAGATATGTTTCTTTACACATTAGGCACCGTGGAATTAAATGTGAGGCTTGTGTTCTGAACACTTCTTTGCATTGAGATATCCTCTGCCATTACATTACTTGCAGTACTTAGTGATTAGTTCAAGTGCTATAGTCATTTTGGGCTCTATGGCAGACCAGCAGTGTTCAGTGGACAGATGAGAAGTACAAAAGAGTGTCATACAAAATTGCCCGATCTTTATATATGTAGGTCCATAAACATGCCACCTTCACATGCCATGTACATTGCAAGATACAGAAATAAAGGTTAGTTCCGTGTAACAAGAGGTCTTCAAGAGAGAATGCTGTATATTCCCACTTGTGTATTGCGCCTTCTAATGGTGCCTAATGGTAGAGCTTGCTTCAAGCAGTGCCCATTCAAGAGCACATGGGCCCCTTGCTGCTACTTCCTCCCCTCAGTGTTTCTGAAAGTTCCAAGAGTGAGCCTAGAGAGGGAGCACTGAGCCCTCCACCCAGGGCCGTCCCTAGGGGGGGCAAACGGGGCAATCGCCCCAGGCCCCGCAGTTACGCGGCCCTGCGGCCCCCCACAGCCACACTCTTCCCTGCTCGGCAGGCCGGGAGCACTAAGCCCGGCCTCTGGGCTAGCCCTCCCCACCCCGGGGCGGAGCAGGTGGCCGGGGCCCGCCTCTGCGGCGGTGGCCTTAGGTCCCCGGCTGGGGCACCGGCCACAGCAGCCTGGGGTCCCGGCTGCGACCAGCTCCCTCCACTGGCGGTCCCCGCTTCTGGGGCCAGGCCCAGAGCCAGCTCCCCGCCGGCGGCCTCAGCCTCCTCACCTGGGCTGGCTCCCTGGGGTGGTGGAGCTGCCTGCCTGTCCTCCAGCACGGGGGGGGGGGGTCCAACCTAGGCCAGTTGGCCCTGGGCCCCACTACCCCCACAGGACAGCGCTGTCTCCACCATCTTAGTTCCTTCCACCACGGACTCAGAGAGACCACAATAGGACTCTGAGAAAGGAGGGAAAGGTACAGGGGAAAAGGGATATGTCCCTAAATGCATGACCTTGCACTTCCCGTTATTAAATTTCATCCTATTCCTGAAAGAGAAAGTACTTAAGGATATTGAGGTTAACAGTAACTAGGATAAAATACAACATAGCTTTACAAAAGTAGATCGTGCCAGACTAACCTGATCTCCTTTTTTGAGAGGATAATAGATTTTTTGAATAAGGGGAAAGTGATGTACCTAATTTACTTATATTTCAGCAAGGCATTTGATACAGTTCCACATAGGGAATTATTAGATAAGTTACAAAAGATGGGTATTAATATGAATATAGTAAAGTGGATAAGGAACTGGTTAAAGGGGAGGCTTCGGTGGGTCATGCTGAAGGGTGAACTGTCAGGCTAGAGGGAAGTTACTAGTGGAGTTCCTCAAGGATCGGTCTTGGGACTGATCTTATTTAACCTTTTTGTTACTGACCTTGGCGCAAAAAGTGGGAATGTGCTAATTAAGTTTGCAGATGACACCAAGTTGGGAGGCGTTGCCAATACAAAGACTCGGGATATAATACACAAAGATCTGGATCTTGTAAACTGGAATATCAGGAATAGGATGAAATTTAATAATGGGAAGTGCAAGGTCATGCATTTAGGGACAAATAAGAATTTTTCTTATAAGTTGGGGACGCATCAGTTGGAAAGGATGGAGGAGGAGAAGAACCCAGGTGTACTGGTTGATCACAGGATGACTATGAGTTGCCAATGCGATGTGGCCGTGAAAAAAGCTAATTCAGTTCTAGGATGCATCAGAAGAGGTATTTTGAGTAGCGATAGTCAGGTGGTAGTGCCGTTATACAAGGTGCTGGTGAGACCTCATCTGGAATTTTGCATGCAGTTCTGGTTCCCCATGTTTAAAAAAGATGAACTCAAACTGGAACAGCTACAGTGAAGGGCTACAAGGATGATCCACGGAATGAAAAACCTGCCTTATGAGAGGAGACTTAAGGAACTTGGCTTGTTTAGCCTAACCAAAAGAAGGTTGAGGCGAGATAGGATTGCTCTCTATAAATACATCAGAGAGATAATACCAGGGAGGAAGAGGAATTATTTGAGTACAGCACCAATGTGGACACAAGAAAAAATGGTTACAAAAAGTTCATCAGGAAATTTAGGCTTGAAATTAGATGCAGGTTTCTAACCATTAGAGGAGTAAAGTTCTGGAATAGCCTTCCAAAAGGAGCTGTGGGGGTAAAAAATATAACTGCCTTCAAAACTGAGCTCGATAAATTTATGTAGGGGATGGTGTGATGAGACGGCCTAGTTTAGTAATTGACTGATCTTTGACTACTGGTGATGGATATGCCAGTGACCTAAGAAGGGAGGGTAGATGTGATGGGTTCTGAGTTATGGAGAATTCTTTCTTGGGTAACTGGCTGTTGAGACTTGCCCACATGCTCAGAGTTTAACTGATCGCCATATTTGGGGTTGGGAAGGAATTTTCCCCCAGGGAAGATTGGCTATGGTTCAGGGGGTTGGAGGGAGGGTGTCACCTTCCTCTGTGGCATGGGGAATGGCTCGCTGGTGCTCTGTATCTTAAAGTCTTTAAATCATGATTTGAAGACTTTAATAACTCCATCATAGGTTAGAGGCTTATTGCAGGAGTGGGTGGGTGAGGTTTTGTGGCCTGCGCTGTGCAGGAGGACAGACTAGAAAGATGATCATACTGGTCCCTTCTGACCTTAGAGTCTATGAATGAACAGGACACTTTTTGTTAATTCTTGTAACAAACTGGTCTACATCAGGCTGACCCCAACAGGAAAATATCTTGTGCTACTTCATCTTTCAGAGACCATCATGAATCTGACAACTGTCCCTGCTGCAACCAGCTGCTAGCTGATCTCATCTCCTATCTCACTTACTAAATGCAGGGCACTGGACAGAGTTTATGAATGCACAGTCCCTCATTCTGACCACTTCAGCACCTAACTGGAAAAAACGAAGTCCTCCTTGTTGGTTCACAGTCCCAGGGCTGGCT
The DNA here is from genome assembly GCA_007922175.1 of Pelusios castaneus. Lineage (NCBI taxonomy): Eukaryota > Metazoa > Chordata > Testudines > Pelomedusidae > Pelusios > Pelusios castaneus. The sequence continues at coordinate 12,174,567 of ML685763.1, read as the reverse complement.
CTTTAAGGGAGTTGGATGCCCAGCCTTCCTGTGACAGGCTATATAGAAGGAAATGAATCAATCCCAGCTCAACCGGAGGATAAGTAACTGTCTAAGAAGCTGGAAGGCAGGTAAGTAAGGTGCCCCTAGGCCTAATAAAAGGCTGAGGAGAACTCAGTTGGAAACAATGCCTGAAGAGTAGAAAGCCCAAGAGGATGGGAGCTTCTAGGGAGCCAGAACAAGACTAAAGCTTTCTAGATAGGGAGGCCTGGGAGAGACCCTGGGCCAACAGGAGAAAGACTGCACCGCTTCCTAGGCAACAGGGAAGCCTGAGGCCTTACCCCAAAAGGAGCTGCTGCTGGCCCATAAGCCATTCGGGTTGGGACTTGTCCAAGTGCTCCTTTCCAGAGGCATTATTAAAAGGAAGATATGTGTGGAGACACACCACTAGCAGTGTTGGTCCAGGCCCACGAGTTGTACAGCACTCGGAAACAGTAATGGTTAAAGGGTAACTACAGGGCAAGGATGCAAGGTCAGAAAAATAGCTGCGGCGTGGGAAATCAAGGAACCAGCCTGGCAAACAAGAACACGGCGCAGCTGCATGATAAGGAATTGTGACCAGGCCAAGAACTGAAACCTTGTTGATTTAGATGTGAACCTGTGTATGTGGAAAATTATTAAGTGCATTATCTGAAGGGTATAAAAATGCCTGTGATCTGTTAATAAAGGTTCTTGCTTGCAATCATATTGGTTGTCGTGCTTGATCCGGTCCCGCATGAACCCGACAGATATGCCTTGACTGGGCTGTTTAATTGACCCCATTGTTACTTCACTGGCAGGGTAGGGTGGGGGAGGGGGAAAGGACGAGAGCCACATTCAGCTGCAGGAGGGTGCTTCTAACATGACAGTGCCCCTTCTACATTCACATATTACATAGGAGGTGTATTGTCCAGCTCCATCGCTTTTATATGAGGAAGGGATTACCTGAGGCTCGAAAGAATGGCTCTTAATTCTAACACATTTACGTGCATGTTCTTTTCTGAAAAAGCCAAGGGACTCCAGATTGTAAACTGACCTAAAGGGACCTCCCATCCACCACTGGATGCATCTGATGTTAATGTGACCAATGGCGAAGGGGAATTGAACAGGAAGCCTCTGAGAACATTCTATCTGCTTGTCTGCCACCTCACTGCATTTAGAACATCCTGAGACATGGTGACAAACCTCTGAAGACTATCCTGATTGGGGGTGTAGAGTTGAGATGTTCAGTGCTGGATTGGCCTCATTCTGAGATGAGGTAGTAGAGTTATGTAAGTGGTAGCTGGCATCAAACCTCCGAGACCCAGGAAGACGATCATGCGCTGAGAGGGGCAGACTCAACTTCGCAAAAAACCATTTGCTCTATTTTTTAGAAATCTATCCTATGGAAAAAAGCTTTCCCAGTCCCAGAGTCCCAGATAGAACCTATGAAAGGAATTTTCAAATAAATATTTGACATTGAGAAGCAGACTCAGATTCAAAGGGAGACTAATTGTGCTGTGGAGTGACAGATCATCACGTATAGCAGCTTTTAGCTGTTCCAATCTAGTTAAATCCTGTTTTCTGAGATGGGCTATTACCACAGAAAGGCACTTTGAGAGACACTGTCATCCATGGACAGGTCAAACAGGAACACGTACTGGAAATGTCATTCCACGCCCTGAAACACAAGCATTTCCAATAAACAATATCAGACTGAAATATCAAAAGTGTCCTTTAAATTGAGAATGGCAAACCAATCCAAAACTGTAGGCCAGGGAGTTATGGAGGTCAGGGTTAACATGAAACCAGAACTTCTAGATGTACCTGTTCAATTTTCTTTCTTCTGTAGCAGAACGGATGTTGAATAAAATTTCTGACTCCACAGATGTTTGGGTAGCTTGTCAACAGCTCCTATCTGGAGCAACTAATGAACTTCTCTAAGCAGTATAACTTTGTGAGATCGTTCCCTGAAAAAGGAAGGGTGTGGGGAACGGAAAGGGAGTGATCTTTCAAACTGAAGCGCACAACTGTTCTTTACAGCTTTTAGTACATATAAATCTAATGTAATCAGTCTCCATTTGTTGATTAATTGGGCTAGCCTTTCCTCAAATAAAGGGATGGACCCTCATTAAATGGTCCATAACTCTCAATAATCACATCAAATCTGAGGTCTGGTACTCATGGAAGACCAAGCAGAGGGACCTCTAGTTTCATCTTAAGTCTAGATCTGAAAGCTCTCTTTTCATTCTGGGTCTGGAATGAGTACAGAGGCTGCTGCTACTATTGCTTACATCTCTGATTTATGGAAAAATAGCAGACTGAGGGTAATATTGCCTCTGGTATTGTAAAGGAGTAGAAGAGTCTCCAGGTCAAGGGACAAAGTCCTGGAGAACAAGCAGTGGATCTAGTTTCCTTGACTTTTTCCAACAATTCATCAGTCTTATTGCTGAACAGACCTTTGAAGGGGAGATCTTCCACCTTAACTTTAGTGTCCTCAGCCCAAGAAGAGTAACGAAGCCAAGAATACCTGGTCAAGTTTACTGTGGACCCCAATGCCCTGGTGGAAGAGTCTGAAGCACCAAATGATTCTCTCAGGCCAGGCTTTGCCACATTTTGCCCTTCTATCAAAATAGGAGTAACTGGCCTTCTTTTAATATCTAGCACACCTTGGAAAAAGGAAGCCATCCTTTCCCACAGATGGAACTAGTAAAGGGCCATCATCGGTTGGGAACTAGCCACTCTACTTCCCAAGAAAGAGGACAAGAAAACTTTTTCCCCAGTTGCATGTATTTTCCTTCCTTTTCTATCATGAGCGGTGAGCTTGGCCAGAGCTAAGCCTGTTACTGGCAACAGCTAACACCACTGGAGAATTGGATACACAATGTATAAGAAAGTTAGAAAACTCCTCGTGGGGAATCTGAGACAGTTTATCTGTTTCCTTGGAAATTGGTCAGCTCTTACTTTCTGACAGTCTAACAGGCAGTGATCTACATCCTGTTGATGGAGGTAGCTCCAAGCATGTCAAATACTGGACAGGTAGTTTCCTCCACAGCCACCAAAGGCAAGTTTGATGTGGTTACCATGTAATCGAGAGGTCATGGGATTGCAAAGCATTCTCAAAAGAGGAGGAAGCAGATGTTACACCCATATGCTCATCAGGTGACAAAGTCAGCAGCTCAAAACAAGGAGCTCTCTCCTCATCATCATCTTCTTAAAAAAGCACATCAGATACAAATGTATGAGCTGCTGCCAGATCCAGAGACTGTTAAACCACTGGATCTTTATTAGATGAAACTTCTCTGCCTATAAGGAAGAGGATCCTAAAATCTTGTGGTGGAATCCAATAGAGCCCCAAGGACTAGGGCTGCCAGTCTGTCCAGTAGCTGGGATCTGGAAAAATATCCACAGAAGGAACAAAAAAATATAAAGAGGCATAACCTAGGATGAATCAAGTTTCTTGATTCTTGTTCTGTCCTCCTAAAGGAGCTGTCTTCTGATCTGCTTTGGATCAAAGCAGAAATAGCAATGAAACCGTAGGGTGAAGAGAAATAAGTGAGAAAGATCTGCCTGAGATCCTTTTGGAGTCTTAGAAACAGGGGGATGGAACCAGAAAAAACACAATCTCCTTTGCTTTCCTCTTTTTCAGGAGACTGAGAAGCAGGCAGTAGAACCCAAGTAAACTCTCTTCCTCATCATCAAGTTTTTGTCAGTTAGATCAGAGGAACACTTAGATGCAGGAAGGTGGGCTTTAGCCATTCTGGTTTAACAAGCTCTTCGGATTAGACTAGAGGATAGTCTCAGAACATGAACTCAGGACAGATCTAATGCCACAGGACTGGAGTGTGTTTGTTCAGGAGAAACACTCAGCTCCACAGCCCTGGACTTCGAAGTGAAGAGATTTAAGAGAAGAGATTTAAGTTTCAACATCAGAATTATCGAGGCTATGTTTGAATTGGACAGAGCCACTAAGTCTGATGTGTGGAATCTAGCACTGTTAACAGTGAAAGCCTTTTACATTCAGCTTCTTCAGAACTGATATGCTCAGAGCTGACATGGCTTTAAGTTCCTTAGGAGGCAGGAAGGACACCTACAAAGTAACAAAGCAGTAAAACTGGAAACCCCATGATCTGAGGGACCAGAGCTGTTCACTTCCATGGAAGATAATGAAACTGTAGAGAGCCTTTTATATAGGCAAGAGACAGGAGGGAGGGGGTTACCCATGTGCTCTATCAGCAGGTGCCACCAGGGAGAGCGATACCCATAAGTGAGAATATGCCAAGCCACTCAAGGAAGAAATGGTAGATGTTGACGTCAGTGCAAAAGTTACATTCCAAAATCTATGACAGATGTGACAAAGACCACAGCACCATAGGTAAGAAGCAAAGCACTAATTGTTTTGAGTCTGCCATTGAAAATTGACCAGCCCGAGCTATAAAGACAACAGAGGCTAATTGCCAAATGCAGCTCAGCAGTACTTTGAAGTCAGAGTAGAACAAAAAATAACAACAAACACCTACTGAAGCACTCAGCATCCTTCCTGAGCTGAGTGAGTCATCAGAAGCGGTTCAAAGCTCACAGAAATCTTGTAAACATAGAATAAGGTAGAGCTTTAGTGCAGTAAAGTGGAAACCTGATCAGTGTACTCAAAAAGACTCTAGGGCAATAAAAGAAAAGGGGGGGGGGGAGGCAGGGGAATTTCTCCCCTGAAAGTTGTAATGATTTGACACAGCATGTATGTAGCATCTTACATACAATGCACTTTAAAAATTCAGATTGTATAGTCAACTAACACAAGGCAGCCATTGCTGGGGAAGGAAGCAGCAGCCATTCACACCTAAGCCACACAGAACAATTTAGTAAGGACATCAAATTCAACAAACTGCAATGAAATTAGGTAATGATATTGTTTATGAAAGCTGCAATTTTGTGTAGAACAAGATCTAAAACTCAAACAGTTGAAAAGCGTCTTGGAATCTTTATCATCATAAGTGATCAGGATATCACTGTCCTCTGAAAACAGCCATGTCAGCAGTACAGCACCCACCATGGTCGTACGGGGGTTCTAGATCAGTATCGATTCAGAGAGTAGACTACTGCTGTGAGCAGGTCTACTCTGCCTGTCTTTTTTGGTGGCAGTCGAAGGGAGAACCCTCCCTTCAACTCAGCACTATTCCAGTTGCCAGAGTGGTCTTCAGGGATCAGCTTTCCACTTGGCTGAGCAGGCCTTCACAGATCTACTCAGTTGATCAGGAAGGTCGATCTGACGGGGCAAATTTGCTGCCATCAGTGAAGACATGCCCTATCTGTACTGTCAATACCTCTTCCTATAGCACCCTGAAGTCCTCATCCCCCCTAGAATTTTTTGCCAGTATCATAGGGTTGCGGAGACAAGTCCCACCTAAGTAATTTTCTTTTATCAGCTTTGTGTGCATAATAATATCACTTAGGGGAGTGATTCCTTTTACCACATTTTCATACTAGCAAAAGCCCAATTGTAGAGGCGGCTATACCAACATGGAGAGGCTTTTGTCAGCATATTTAGTTCACAGAACTGGTATAAGTCCGTGCCAGAGAAAGGAACACACCCAGATCTCCTGATTCCCACTGCATTGGCTTAAGCATGGGAGCATCCTTCCTGACTCACCTTGGTCCATCCTTGCTTTGCTTGTGGGATCTGACAGGAGGCAGGCACTCTTAGATTAACAAAGGAAATGGTTAATACCCGTCTGAGCAAGAGTTTGTCTAGTTTACAGCAATTCATCTCAGATTTTATTTGTACCATGCTACTGCTTTATTCCTTGCTCCCTCTTCTATGCCCCACTAATTTAGCACATGGGAGAGCTGGACTGCTTCTCTAGGTATCTTGATGATCTTTCATTGGATAAAATGGCAATTAAAGACATTTCTTTTATGAAATACATGCATCAGACAGGGTACAATGGGGTTAAGTTCATTGTCTTTTTTTAAAACATGGGAAGATCACTAGCCAGATGTGAAGTACATATCTGAATACTTGACTGAAATGACTTAATTGGTGTCACTTCCGTGCCTAGCATGAGATCACACAGTTGAGCACATCATCACACTCTCTGTTCAGGAAAGACAATGAAAGCTTAGTGCACAGAAACCATAGCCTAACAATGAAAGGCGGCCCAAAAATTCACACTGCAGCTACCAGAAAAATGTGTCATTGCAGCACTAGCAAGATTTCCTGTCCCCCAGTCCACCCCCCATTCCCAAATGCAAGCTATTTGGTGGAATGAGAAAACTCTTTTCTCAGGCTCTGTAAAGACGCTGAAAGTATATAGGGGTTTGGGGGACTGAGTGAAATGATATAATCAAGGTGATCAGACTTTAAGATCATAATGATCCCTTCTGGCCTGAAAAAAAAAGGAAGTCAGAACAGGGAGATCTGGGTTTTATTCCCAGCTTTGCCAACCTCTTATACCCAAACTCTAGCAAGTCACTGACCCTCACTGTACTCAGATTTTTCCATCTGTCAAATGGGAACAGTGATTTTTACTCCCTCTTGTAAAGAGCTTTGAGAGGTACAAGTAAAATGCACTGGAGAAGTACTAAGTATTTATTACTGCTCACATCTTATACAACTTGAAAGGGCAATCAAGATATACTCTGCTTTGGGAGCTAATATTAAACTAGGGAAATCCTGCTTGTTCCCAATGCTTGTGCTCTAGTATCATCAATACCCACAGAGCTCTGGTATTAGTCAATTATTGTAAGCACAGTATAAGTAACTTTCTATTAAAAACCCACACTTTTTGACAAAGCAATAAACTGAAATACATAAAAATCTGCCTATAAATTTCTGTTTTGCTCTGAAGATACAGGGAGTCACAGAGCTGGCAGTCATGGTACACATAGGTACCAATGACATAGGGAAGTAAGAGAGAGCTCATGTGAGGTCAAATTTCGGCTGCTAGGAAAGAGATTAAAGTCCAGAACCTGCAGTAGCATTTTCTGAAATACTCCAAGCTCTATATCAGGACCAGCTAGACAGGCAGAATTGCAGGGTCTTAACCAGTTGATGAGAATGATGTTCAAAGAAGAGATTTAGGTTTATTAGGAACTGGGGCCTTTTTAGGAATGGAGGAGCCTGTATATGGACGGATTCCACCAAAAGAAAACCAGATTGCTGGCATGTAAAATTAAAAAGGTTGTAGAGGATGAAAGCCAGTCAAACAAAAGCAAGGTAGATGAGTAAATATTGACAAATTTTATGAACATTCGTGTACATATTTAGCAGTCTAAATACTAAGATGGGTGAACTTGACTGCTTGGTATTAAATGAGGATATTGATATAACAGGCATCAACAGAAACCCAGTAAAAATGACGGGTTTCAACTATGCTCACATTGACTGGGAACATGTCAGTTCAGGATGAGATGCAGAGATAAAATTTCTAGACACCACTACTGACTGCTTCAAGTGGAGAAGTGAATGTTGATTTGGTCCAAGAAGCAAACATTAACATCCTTGTGGAGGATGGAGGAACACCAAAGAAACCCACCACTGTACCATTTAACTTCAAAAAGGGAAACTAGACAAAAATGAGGAAGCTAGTTAAATGGAAATGAAAAGGAACAGTCAGTCACAAGAATGAAATGTCTGCAAGCTGCATGGAAACTATTTAAAAACACTGTAAGAGAGGTTCAAACCAAATGTATACCACTGCTCCTCTCCAACCCAAAAAACAAAACAGTAAGATCACCCCAAAAACCACCACCACGCCTAACAGAGTAAAAGAGGTGGTTAAAGACAAAAAGATATCCTTTAAAAATAGGATGTCAGAGCCTACTGAGGAAAATAGAGAGAACATTAACTTTGGCATGTCAAGTGTAAAAGTATAATTAGGCGGGCCAAAAAAGAATTTGACCATCAACTGTAAAAACTAACAGCAAATGTTTTTCAGTGGGACTAATGTGTGTCCAAGGTGCTAAAGGAGCGCTCCAAGAAGATAAAGTCATTGCAGGAAAGACCTAATTCAATCTTCAGTGCAGAGGATTTGAGGGAGATTCCCATATTTGAGCCATTCTTTTTAGGTGACAAATTTGAGGAACTATCTTTGACTGAGGTGTCAACAAAGGCGGTTTTAGAACAAATGGATAAATTGAACAGTGGTAAGTCACCAGGACCAGATGGCATTCACCCAGGAGTTCTGAAGGAATTCAAATATGAAACTGCAGAACTACTAACTATGGTATGTAACCTATCAAATCAGCCTCTGGACCAGATGACTGGTGGAAAGCTAATGTGACACTGTTCAAAAAGGCTCCAGAGGTGACCCTGGCAATTAGGCTGATGAGTAGTTGGACTTTCAGAAAGTCTTTGACAAGGTCACTCACGAAAGGCTCCTAAGCAAAATACTCATGGAATAAGAGAAAAAGTCTTATCATGAATGAGTAACTGATTAAATGATAGGAAAGAAAGGGTAGGAATAAATAGTCACATTTCACCACGGAGAGAAGTAAATAGTGTGATCTCACAATGATCTGTACTGCAACCAGTGTTCTTCAACCTACTTATAAATTATCTGGGAAAAGGGGCATACAGCGAGGTGGCAAAGTTTGCACACTATACAAAATTACTCAAGATAGTTAAGTCAAATGCAAACTGCAAAGAGTTATGAAGGAGTGTCACAAAAGTGGGTGAACTGGGCAAGAAAAGGACAGATGAAATTCAATGTTAAGTGCAATGTAATGCACATTGGAAAAAAATAGTGATTATACATGCAAAGTGATGCGGTCTAAATTAACTGTTACCACTCAAGAAAGAGATCTTGGAGTCCTTGAGGATAATTCTTGGGAACCATCTGCTCAACGTGCAGCAGCAGTCAAAAAAGCTAACAATGTTAGGAACCATTAGGAAAGGAATAGATAAGACAGAAAAGATCATAATGCCATTATATAAATCCATTATCACTCATACCTTGAATACCGTGTGCAATTCTGATCAGCCACATCTGTAAAAAGTTGTATTAGAATTGGAAAAAGTACCAAGAATGGCAATTAAAGCCATTAGGGATATGGAAAAGCTTCCTTATAAGAAGAGATTAAAAAGACTGTTCAGCCTGGAAAAGAGACAACTGATGGGGATATGAATGGAGTGCAGAACGTGAATAAAGAAATGTTATTTACCCTTTCCCATGTCACATAGAGCAGGGGTTACTCAATGAAATTAGTAAATTGCAGTATAAGACAAACAAAAGGAAGCCCTTCTTCACACAACACACAGTCAACCTGTGGAACTCGTTACCAGAGGATGTTGTGAAGGCCAGAAGTATAACAGGGTTAAAAAAAGAACTAGAGAAGTTCATGGAGGATAGGTCCATCAATGGCTATTAGCCCAGACAGTCAGGGATGAAACCGTGTCCTCTGGCTGTCCATTAACCTCTGACTACTAGAAGCTGGATCACTCAATAAATTGTCCTGTTCTGTTCACTCTGAAGCTTTGTGCATCAGCCGCTGTCAGAGGGCATTATACTAGGCTAGATGGACCATTGGCTTGACTGAGTATGGCAGTTCTTCTGATTCATGGATAAATTGCACAGAGATTTAAATAATTTCTGAAGCGGGTTTGTGGTGAACCTATACAGGAGCTCCTTGGCAGACTAAGAGATCACTTCCAAAAACTGGGATATGGATGTAGATCTGTACCAGTGACCCAATTCTAAGAGATGCTAAGTACCGTGACCCTCCTCCCCCACATCTTCTAAAAGGTGTTCAGTACTTTTCTGAGTGGGCCCACAGAAATTATGGCAGGGACTGATTTTACACAACATATACATCTTTTTGTAAACCAAATGAACAAATAAAATACATAACTGCAAGAAGAGACCTCTAGGACTGTTGCATAATAAAATTATCTACTTGAAAGAGATTTTCATTCTGATAAAGGGCAAACAACAAGTGCTTTAGTACGAGAACTGTTCAAGTAAGTTTTAATAGAGTGCACCAGTGAAAGTGAATCAGGATGACTTGCATCAAAATTTGTTTGAATGAACACCAGGTTAAAAAGGGGCTACAGTTGTTTCTTTCCAAACACCACCCTTTTTCTAAGGCAACAATACACGTCCATTTCAGAATATAACTGTTACAGAAGAAAGCTACATCACAGTATAGTACAGCATGAAAAATCCACCTCTGTCAAGAAGCCATTATTAAATGGCACATTAGCTACACTTACAGCCTTCTAATTTAGAGTTACAGAGTTTACCATAGCTTTTAATTTAATTTTTTTTTTAAAGTGACAGATTTTGAATAAACTTTCTATTCTCCACAAGAGTGTGCATATGGGGCCCATACGTTGATATTACAGTAATTACGACATTAAATAACATTGCACAACCAACCTCTATGGTTAATTCAATACAAAATAACAAGTATTAAAAGGTACCATTACTAGTGGTTTTACATAGTTTATATCACTAATTATGAAGGATTTTTTTTCCATAGGCAAATGCCTAATTACAAAGCTGCACATTACAGGCATAATGATGTGGTATAAATACAAGAAATCTGGTAAAATATTAAACACAAACAGGTTACATGGGAATAAATTGTACAACCACATAAGATAAGATAACGTATCATAAGGAATTGCATGTTGTCTTTGGGGGCAAATATTCCAAAAGCCAGTAAATTCCTGAGGTGGTATTATTAACTTGTACAGTTGGTCAACACTTCAAATTATTTTGTGCTATAAAAACAGTCCCAACATTAATATACTTCCACACACTAGAATTTGCAATATATTGAAGGCAGCAAACAAGTGATATTTTACATCATAATATTTAAATGAACAATTTATTCTTCGCCATTTTGATGCTACATTTGTCAATGGGCCATGAGAGTAAGCATTATAATTTGCAAACAAAATATTACCTAGATGTGACTTCTGTTCCCCAGCAGCTCTCAGCTGGCCCAAGACAAAATAATCTTTTAAAATCTGTAAGTGCCAACGCTGTAAACAAGTTTCTATTTTTCACCTTAACACTGTCCAATACCAAGGATAAGAACCAAACGTAAATAGGAACAGTCTTGTGCACAACAAACATCAACTTATCGATTTTTTATTCAAATTATTATATGTTTTTAAAATAACTTAAAATGATCATACTACAGTTGTGAAAACTATTTTTGTGCATTGACTCTGGACAGTTTGTTGGGTTTTTTTTTTGTTTGTTTTTTTTTAAAAAAAAAAAGCATGATAGAAGTAAGAATTATTAAAACCACCTAAAATGTAAATAGTGATAAGGAAGAACTATTTTTTAACTCAAAAGCATCAAACACACACCTTTGTGCAGAAATCTAGACAACTATACAAGATCTGTATTTAAGCAATCATCTTTTTTATTGTACAACTCTATGAACATAAAATTAACAGAATGCTCTATATACTTACCTGTACATGTGAACATAACTTCTTTAGCTACAGTTATTTAGTCTAGGTCATACTGAATTTAATTTTACAATTCAGAATAACTATGTATAACCTTATTGCAGTAGGGGCAATTTCTACATGGGAGTTTCACAGGCTAATCACCTAGGTGTAACCAGTACATTCAAAATGTAAGTGTAGATCATGTATGAATTTTCCCTGATCCCGTAAGTGTAGTTTCTCTTTACAGCTTAAGCTCATTTGCAATTTTGGATGCAATGTTCTTAAATGCAATAGATGTGCCAGATATTCTCTTGAAGCGGACGCCATTGAGTGACAATCGTGGCAATTTGCAGACTTCCATTTCCCACTGAACAAGGCTATCCTGTCGTGCATCACCATGAACACAGAAGAGCAAAAACCTCTCTTTTTGTTCATAATCACAATTATTAGCGTCCAAAACTTTTCTAATCTCTCTCATCATATCATTCGGGTCCATGGAGCTAGTGGTCTTCATACTCCAAGTGAATCGCAAGGAACGTGGTTTGGAATCTTTGCTATCCTCCTTTTCTCTATCTTTTGGTTCCCCAGAAGCACTCCTGGAGAGAGAAACATGTTGCACACTCAAACAAAAAATCAATATAATACATTTACATGCTAGAAGATAATAAAGTTTAAGAAAATCCTATTAGTATTAATTTGTGGGACATGTCGTCTGGAAGCGTAAACATGCTGTAAAAGCAGCAAAGGAAGGAAACCCACCCTGCATTTTACACAAAAGATTTTGCTTTCATGCTTGTGCATGAAGAAAAACTAATTTCCTATCTTTTCAAATTGGGCATCTTTATGTTCACAAATGAGAGAATTTGTTTTAATGGATTCTTTAGGGACTTTTGACCTCTCTATCTTCTTTTTAAAGTGACCCTTATATTTTGGCAACATTCTATTTTAACTGATGCACCAAAATTTTGTATTACAGTTACTCAACTGGAAAGGCAAACAACTTCTTTGTCTCCCATAAAAAAAACAAAGCCCGAAGATACACAACAGAATAATGGGGAAGACAAACAAAATGCCATTTTAGCTAATAAATAAAAAATCCCAAGTAATTATTTTCTAATGAACGCCAACAGTGGGACTACAAAGCTGCTTTACCAATCAGATCATTCAACATTTGTAATTTTGGAACGCCGTTTTGTAAAACAGTACACATTTTAAAAGAGTTCCCAATTCAGCTATTTCTTTTTCACAGATGCCTGAGAGCTGCTGATGCTACCATGCACTATTGAGGAAGGGGCATTTCCCTGGCAAGTCTTAACTGAAGTGGAGTTTCCTTACCCTCATTTTCCCCATGGTCATTTCTTGCATCCTTCATTTCCCACCTCCTGCCCGCTTGTACTTCTCGGGCAAACAACCTAGTTCCCAAAACATCACCTAGCTCGAGCACGCTCAGGGCACCCTGGACGAGAGCCTCAACAACAGCTGCTTAACTGGTATTATTTTCACTTAAAATGTGTTAGTTGCTATACGAACACATAGGAAAACAGTCCCTTTCCCAAAGATAACCTGCTACTTCATTTAATACATTTTGCACTATCCAGAGAGGAACAGAACCACTCTAAACAGCTTTTTGAAAAAGCGTGCTTTTTGAACATTAATAATCAACGGTTTATTTTCATGGTTACCACCACCACGCCACATCAGTGTTAGAAGACATGGCACAGCAGCGTACCAAAGGATAGGACTCATGTAGCATTTCAGGAAGTGCCCTGCTGCCCAAAACATGCTAGGCTGGAGGACAGCAAGAAGGCCAGAGAGAGAGATAGAGAACAGGAATGAATAAGTGAGATCAGATAAGAAAGCCACTGCGGTGCTTAATTTAATTGACAGACTAGACTACACTACAGATCCCTTCCCGTCCTATGAAATGGTCTCAGTAGCACTTGAAGGACATAGGAGAAAAAGAAAAGCTGAAACAGGTAACTCAAAAACACACCCAGTATATTAGTTATACTAAACAATGTAGCTGGTATAAAGAGCTGCTGCTCTTTTAAATACCAATGCTTATTTAATGTTTTCTCTTAGAAAAAAGTCATTTTTTGTAATTAACCATTTTAGAGTATAACAAAAACTCTTGTGTGTCCATTAGACAGCTTCATAAATGTACACCTGCTTTACCAAGCACATTAAAAAGGCAGAGTCAACATGCTGAGAGATGCTAGACGAGAACATATACTGAAAGGTGAGCACACTGTGCAGTATGTTATTGCTACAGTTTTGTTTACATGTGCAGTGGTTACCTCACAAAGTCAATATTTACAAGTAGTACCCAACAAGGATTGAATACCACTCATTTTTATTTCACATGTAAAGAAACACTGATACCCCAGACATTGCAGGATGCTCAGCTGGTGAAGTGTGACTTTTAAATAATGAATACAAGAGAAATATTTGTACTCTATATAGACACATTAAGTATTAACCTACATATTCTATTCTATTAAGTAATATTAAACATAAGGATGAGTTTAAAGATGTGCCTTATGATTTGGTTTAATCTCATAGCTGGGATTGCTTTCACAGTAGTGTGTTTAACTTAGTAAATTTGCTTCTTTACAAAGCATACAATACAAACCACCGTTTTAAACTTAGATTTACAAATATGTAAAAATCAACGTGAATTTCCAGGGAATTAAGAGGGATGGGCGGGGACCCACAATGAAACATAACATTTTAAAAATTCAAGTTAAGTAGGAACTATTCTATTTTAAATCCTGGTTAAAAATCTTTCCAAAATCATTTAAACTTTTAACACAAAGGACCTAACAGCGAAGTATTAATTGTGGCTCCTCACCTTGAGGTGTCACTTCTGCCACTGGCTTCGCCTTCACTTGGATCCCTCAAAACAAAGTTAAGGTTGAGATTCAATGATAAAGATGGAAAATAAAAGTCAAGAGAACCCATATCTATAACAGTTCAAATAACTATCGAGCAAAGATTCAGCATAAAAATGTTGTATTGATTAATTTTTGTTAAGTACTATTCTTCATAACTGCAAGTTTGAACTCCCTTTATAATACCTCAATTTATTTCAGCCCTGATAGGTAATTTTTTTTTTAATTCATGTTAAGATTAGCATAAATTATAGTGTTCTGACCTAATACAGACTGAAAAATGGTCACATGACTCCAGTTTTTCCAATAAGTATAATTCTAGCACATTACTGAATGGGGAACCTGATCCAAAGAGGTGCTATGTATCTTCGGCTACTACTGAAGCCGAATATAGCCAGCTGCAAGTGATCGGCACCTCTCTTGATCTGGCCGTACGGCTCCAATTCTGAAAACATGAGGCACCTGCTTAGCTTTAAGCATGCTCATGAATTTAGAGAGTTAAACATTTGCCTATAAATTTCTAGGATCAACCCTTTAAACTCCAGTTTAAAAGGTTACATATGCATCAACTTAACGTGAACAAATTACCCCATTGGATTCAACAGCACTATTGATTGGCTTTAAATTAGTCAGGTGCTTACATACCTTGCTGAACTGGGGTCATGATTTGTACAATAATTGGTTAACAATATGCTTTAGTAGCCTCTGGTTGTTTGAAAAAAATATGTATAATGCATATTATGTAAGCCAAGATCTAAAAATCTGATAAGTGGGTGCATTCCCAGTGCTGCAATACAAGCATTTTTGTAAATATTTTAAATGATTTATTTAATCCAGCACATAACATCCTTTGAAAATATTCTATAGAAATACCTAATTAACTGACGGTCTAGAAAGTATCTATCAGCACAGATTGTTAACAGACATTTTAACAAAATGCTTCAATACTCTGTACACTAAACAAGATGCATTAACTGATGTATAAAAGCATTTACTATACATAATACCTACATACTTAGCAGAAAAACTTATGCAATTGCCAGAAATGAAATCAAAGGAAACCTTCTGGACACTCTTGTAATCGATATACATATAACTAAATATTGTTCATATTATTCAAAGAAATTAAGAAACAAATTAGCAACATCAAGACTGACAAAATCCAAATACAGTCAAAACAGTTAATCTAAAACTGGTAGAATGCCTCAAAGGTACTTTGTTATAAACATCTCCATCTTCATAAATGATCTGAGTGGCGGGGAATGTCAAGTTTTGGTTTGGGAAAATGATTAACACTTCTGAAAAACAATTCTAACCAACTGATTTTTTTTTTTTAAAGTGATAACGGCAAAAGCATCTGAGTTTTGAAACTTAGGATTTGTAGTTATTGTCACCAGGAAAACACCAGATATTTGCTTTTTCTTAGAATTATTAGCACTATAATTAATAATCAGATCTAAAACAAAAGCAATCCTCTATCATATATAGAAGTAATTTTTTAAAGTTTGATTTAATTAGCAGACAACACTGTCAATGTATCTTATGTATAAATCTATCCTGAACTGCACATGATGGACATGAAGAAAAAGTTCAGGGCTAGCACTGGCTTATTAAAAAACCCACCATTCCTTGAAATGTAACACACGTCATTTTATCTAATATAGTCTGAGAGTGAAATGTATAATGACCAACAATTAATGTATCCTCCTGAAATGGTTAATTACTTTGTGGAAAATGTATGTTACCGCATTTTGGAATTTTGTTGCACAAATGGAATAATAGAATGTTTAGTTTTAAAAACTTTTTCACTATATATATGTTGTAATACCATTAAAGTAGGATCACACTTCTACATCCTCCAGTTTGCAAGAAATTCTGGCAAAGGTAGATTCATTATAATAGTTCTTATTTAGATAATTAATACCACATTATCAGCACCTTAGATTGATCTGATTTTAAGAGAAACAGATTGATTATTATTCTGAATCTATATGCTATTTAATTCCACCTCCCCATCACATTTTGTTCTTGAGATCAGCGTGTACAGTTCAAGAAACTATTCTTCTCATCTTGTAACTATTCATCTATTAAAATGGCAAATTTCATTTGTGAAGGGATTTAAGACTAGAAAGCATATCTGTGGAATGTAATATAGCATATTATGACTCTTCATAAAAAAGTAAAGATCTATGGGATTTAATTCAAGTCTATAATATCTAGTCTATAACTTGCTTGCTTTTTCCTGAAAGCTGTAAGTAAATCTCTGCAGTGGTTTCAAACAAAAAATAGTTTATCAGTTACTGCCAAACAGAAAATTTTCTTGTGAGAAAGCTTTTAAGGTTGTTGTGTAAACAGTCCCTTAAAACAAAAATAATTATCTATTAATATTATGCTTTTCTACAGCACCCATCATGGTTATAGGTAAACACCGATGGGCTGGCTGCTTTGACTTTCAGATTCTTTATTAACTGCTTCAAAGATAACAGGTTACTTAATGCTAACACAAATGAGGATTCCCAGAGGCTAGGAGTCAGTGTACACTTCATTTTTGCTGTCCCTATTGAGAAACCAGAATTGTCTAGAATAACCTGTGAATTGGGAAAACGCTGTCTTTGTCTGAATACAGTGAGTTCTCCATTGATAAATAATCTTGCTATTGTAGGAATGTAATTAATTATACCTATATCATTTGGTTACAATTCATCGTAATGTAAATGTTCTCTTTAATGTGATAAGTTGTTCAATGGGAGCAAATCAATTTTGCAGATGGCTATATTATATTTTTCATGTACAGCTCAAATCACCCTTTCAGTTGTTCAAAGCATAACTTAATTTTATAATTTTTCTTATAGTGATGTAAATAGGAAAACACTGTAGTTACTTCCTGAAATGTGAATATTTTGTTTTTTTATGATAAAGATTTATGTTAAATTGTCAGATTAGAAATCCGCCAAAAGAATTAGGAATTTAAAAAATAAGTCTCATTTATTAGCTCAGAGGAAGTGAAAAATATCCAGGAAACAAAACAAAAAAAAATATCAACAGAAGTCTGGTACTAACCTGCGAACAAACTTGGAAGTTATCTTGCTTATAATACCGGTTGAAGTGCCTCTTCTAGCATGTGCAAATGCACCAGTTTCATGTGAAGGTGAGGCAGGTGGTCCATTGTAAGTGGCATTACGCCGCTCCCGTAGCTGCTCACCATGGAAAGTGCTTCGACTTGAACTCCCCCGAGGAAAGCGGGTTCGGTCTGGGGTAGTAGTGCTAATACTGTGAGCTGATGGGGAAGTGGCAGGCACTCTCTGAGTTGCACTGCTGGGGAAATAGAAGAATGTCTAAGGGGAAGATTACTTGAGACGACCTCCGACATATAAATATATACACACACATTTTAAAAAAAGATCTACTCAACATTTGGGAGACATCTATTCTTCCTGTGAAAAAATGAGAAATAATTTTACACCCACACCCACACACTCCCCCCCCCACCCCCAAAGCTGGCTAATTCCAAACTCTAATACACACACACACACACACACACACACGCACGCACGCACGCACGCACGCACGCACATATAGCAGTCAAGTGGTGAGAGCTGAAACCTTTCCATTATTCTCCTTGAATTGGAAAAAACCAAAACCCCACATTCCACTCCCCCCAAATTTGGTCAATACAATGATATTAAAAATTTGTAATTCAGTTTAAATGTGTCATCATATATACTATGAGTCTGCATCAGATAAATACATAGCTATTGGTGTTTTCCAGGAATTGTCTGATTACCAAGACCTAGTTCAGAGACGTGTTTATTTTGTGATATGAACAAAATACATTGTGTTCTAGACAAAACTGAACTTAAACCACAGAGAGCACTGTCACATTTTCAGAACTCTACTGGAGTATGGTATGATGTAATGCATTGAGAATATCACACTATATTAATATATTTATGTTAACAGTAGAGTGTAGAGGATTTTGTAGATGTAAAACACTATATAAATTCTAAGTATTATTTTACCTTGGTCTATAAGCTTCAGTGCCATCTTTGATGGTTGGCAGTGTAACTTTTATAGGATGACCAGAGGCAGACATGGATTTCTGGTGTCGAGGTCGTGTTGATACAGCAGAGGCAACAGCAGAGCCTGCAGAAGATGTGCTACTCGCAGACATTTCTGTTAGACTTTTATCACCACACGAATGGCAGGAGGACCACAACATGAAAAAGAAACCTACGTTAAACGTGCTTAAGAGTCAATTACAACAATAGAAAAGTTCACGTCAAACCCTTAAACTAAATAAAAACTCTACAATAAAATATTTTTAAAAAACCCTAAAAAAACAAACTTGGAAAGATCAGTCACAAAAACGTTATTCTTGCTAAAAATGCACATTTTAATCTCAATTTCCATAGAAAAGATCTCATCAAGGATGCCACAGGATGGCTTTTTATTACTTATACCAGGGGTCGGCAACCCCTGGCATGTGCACCTAGTCCAAGCATGCTGCTCCTCTCCTCGCTAGCCCTGCCTCCCAGCGAGGTCTGGGGCCACAAGAGCCATACGCGCACACCGTGGCTCCTGTCCCCTGCTGGCCCTACCCTCCTGCTGGGGAGCATGGCGAGCAGGGAGAAGGACCTCTGGGGCGGAGCCAGCAGGGATGAGTCCCTGTCCCCGCCCCCAGCATCTGCTGATCCTGCCCCTGGCAAACTGCTGAGGATGCAAAGGTTTCTGACTCCTGACTTACATTAATACAGATATGACTATTTTCCTTTAAACATACAAGAACCCAATCAATCTTTGTGCTCTCTCTTTTTTTTTTTTTTTAAAACACACTAAGACTGCTCCCACGCTTTCCATTGTAAGACCCTATTTTCAGTCGCTTATAACTTGCCCAACTTCATCTGCTTGGGCTTAAATTTTCCATGCTACGTGTATGCCTCAGCTTGACTTTTTATGGGGACAACTTCAGCCACAACAGTTTAGTTGTTTCTCATAATGAGACTAGGGAAAAATAACCTTGGCCATTTAAAAAAAATTTGCTACCCTTTTTTTTTTTTTTTTTTTTTTTTTTTTTTTTTTAAAAGAAAACTCTGGCATCCCCAGGTTTTGGAGAAGGAACTTGAAATTCATCAGAAATGTTCCTTCTAACGTTCCTGGAGATATCTGCCCAAATGTGGTCAAGTTAACAGCCTCTGAAATATCTCCATTCACACAAGCTCCTTTAGTGACTTCTTAGGTTTTAGCACCTAGAATCTCCAAAGATAGTATGTAGTTGTGTAAGACTGTATCATAATGCATAGGCCAGGGGGCCAAATTAAGGTTGTACAGAAAACCTTAGTTCTGGCACTGGCCAACTTTTGAGTGCCTGACATTGCATTTCATATGCTTTTAACAGTTTTCCCATGTTCAGTCTCTCTCTCTCCACACACCCTCACACATACAATTTTAATCAGAATTATCATTATGGGAATGTGCTTCATATTAGTGCCTCAACATTATACCTCTGGAGCCACAGGCTTAATATGGACTTAAATCCAAGAGCAATCATTGTACTTTTAGTCACTAATGGACGTTTGTCCACCTGTCAAAGGGACCACACAATTTTTCATCGACTCTACTTAATTTGCCCCAGGACTGAAATAAGCAAAACCACTGAAGTCGAAGACACTAGACAGAGGTGTATGGAGAATATGCTCCTGGACTACTTACAACAGTTACCAAAGGCAGGTAACTTCAAGATTGACTCACTTTCATGCACCCAATTAAAATACTAAATAAAAACTGATCAGATGTGTAGTGAAGAGCTGCCATTTCCCTAAGTCAACCACTTCTTACAAGCATTGAGAATCTACATTAACAGTTGGGAAATACTCACTTTTTATACTACAGGTTCCTAAATTAATGGATGGTAAACACAAAAAATGGCTTTAATCTTAAAAAATACATGTATTTTAACTTTCGGACCAGACAGAGTTCTCCTACAGAGAAGCTCATGAAAGTACACTGCAGGAAGTTAAAAATTCTATAAAATTCTCCTCATGAAATTTTTAGGAAACCTCCCCTTTAGTAGGAAGAATTTTGGATGTCTCGGAGTGCATAAGGGCAAAGTCTCCTAATCCTACAGATCCAAGGTATCCACAAGGAAGACAGCCAGAGAATCAAAAGGCAGGAGCCATCATGAATGGATAGCAGCCCCTCTGCATAAATGAATGGCACAACTTTCCCCTTTCAATATGGCTCATGTAGCGTGGACCCCTGCAACTATACTCACAGAAGGAGTTGCTATTCCACACAGAAATCCAGTGGTAACCAAGGGACTGGTACCAGAGAGTAGCAGGTTCCCCAAAATATAGAGTCAATCCAGTATGATGGCCAGGAGTTCTGATGCTATAGTATTTTTCAAGTAATAGAATGCCTCTTAAAACTACAGGGTCATCTGCCTTATTGAGATATGTTTAAGTGAAGGTGGGTTTTTGTTTTTAAGAACTAACGTATAATTTTGCAGTGCTGAAGAGTTTCAGTAAAGCACTGTATAATCAAAAGGTTGAAATAATTCTACATACATAATTCCATGTGTTCCTTAGACCAGTGGTTCTCAATCTTATGTGGCTCGCAACACACTTGATGGCATATCGCGACCCTACAGGATACACCAGCCCACCTCCCCCAGGCCAAATCCAGCCATCTCCCCATCTTTCCACGACACACTGACTGCTGGGTGGTGACACAGTAATGTGTCCCGACACAATGGTTGAGACCCGCTGCCTTAGAAAGCAGTGTGGTGGTGACTTTAGAAATACCCAAGTGCAATTCAAAATGTGGTTAACTTCAGAAGACCACTTTTTGTCTTGCATTTTTCATTTCTTTTATTTGGGTAGATTTAACTTTCCTTATTTTATTTAACAAACTATATAGTTGATATTTGGAAATTTTAATTAGAAGTAGACAGAAAATATTTGTTTTTTCAACAGAAAATTTTGATTTTTAGTGGAAATTTGAATACCAATGATTTATGGTGAAATATAGAAACATTTCAATTTGGAAATGCTGTTGCAATACTCACTGAAGTTGTAATTTGGGTGCCTTAAATTCCCCTTCTCTACAAACCAGGCTCTTTTGTCTTTTCCCCCAGGGCAGATGGGCTTGGGCACTGGGAGTTTTTTTGCCTTCCTCTGTAGCATTGGACATGGCTCACTTGCTGGTTGAGTCTCTGTATTTTAAAGTCTTTAAATCATGACTTGAAGACTTTAACAACTCAGTCATAGGTTAGAGGATCATTACAGGAGTGGGTGGGTGAGGTTTTGTGGCCTGCATTCTGCGGGAGGTCAGACTAGATGATCATATTGTCTCTTCTGTCCTTAGAGTCTGTGAGTCTAACTACATCACCGTCAAGGGATAACACAGTCCCCTCTCAGAGAAGGGAGGTGGTGCATCATGGGAATCCCTGGCCATGTTGTGCATCTTGGGAGATGTAATTTGGCTGTGGAGTCTGTCCCATAGATGAGAATAGAGAAATGAGGCACCACACTACAACTCCCATGAGACACTGTGGCAGCATTTCAAAACAGAAATGTTTGGTTTGGGTCTGAAAAATTTTAATTTTCAGGTGTCTGTTTTTTATTAAAATTCTAAATCTTCTGTAAAAAGCAGATGCTTTCTTCCAAATGTTTATTTTATTGAAAAGCCAATTTTCTGTCAAAAATAATTTTTTTGACTGGAAATCTTTCTTGGACACTTGGCACCTATGTAATTTGAGTAGAGTCTGGATCTCAATGAGCTTAGAAGAAACCCATTTATACAGCACCAATTACTAAAAGATAAACTTGTGGAGTAGTATTGGAGACATGGTTGTGGTTATCAGATTACAACAGGAACAGGAGAACTAAGTTTTTTCTACTATTCTGGACTTTACTGACTTTGACTATGAAATACGAATGCTGAGAGTCCACTAATCCTATGATTTATCTGTGAAATGATGACAGATAGTGGGTCCATAAATACTATTGCAATCTCTTAACTAGCTTTTAAACTGTTTGTTGCTAGCACATTTTTCTGACTTAATATAGTAGTAACAGTCAGCTTTTTCTTTCAAATTGGTCAGCATTCCAAGCTGTGTTTGACATTCGATCTCTCTTTGGAAGATTGATCGCTATGAAGGCATTTCATAGCAAATTCTTAGCAATGTCAGTCTTATCAAGTAAACAAATTGAAGGAATGTACTTCCAAATGCAATAGCCATCTTTCATTTGGTTGGGAGTAATTCTTTTGCTATATTGCAAAATATGCACTATGTCAAGTGTGTTGCGAGCCACAAAAGATTGAGAACCACTGGTCTAAGGAACGCATGTGGAATTATGTATATAGAATTATTTCAACCTTTTGATTATACAATGCTTTACTGAAACTCTTCAGCACTGCAAAATTATACGTTGGTTCTTAAAAAACAAAAACCCACCTTCGCGATATAAAACATATCTCAATAAGGCAGATGACCCTGTAGTTTTAAGAGGCATTCTATTACTTGAAAAATACTATAGCATCAGAACTCCAGGCCATCATACTAGATTGACTCTATATACGAGATGAAGTCCTCATAGGCAAATTTTACAACATTTAAAGAACATTTGAATAAGAATTTTCAAATGAGCTTTGAAACTGAAAAAAGCTCTAAGAACTATAAAAGCATGCTAGAGGGAGTTACTTCTTAGACAGAATGAGTCCAATATCACAGGGTTTCAAAGCTTTCACACGACCCCAACAAGAACCCTGTGTCCTGTCCCATGGGGCCACAATACTTAAAATGACGACGCTGTACATTCAACAAGAGAACATTACATTCTTTCCTGAATTTCCTAGAACAGACACAGTGGTGGTTTTTCCCTTAGAACAGTTGAGTCACCCCCCACTCTCCCACTTAAAAAAAAAAAAAAAAAAAAAAAATTCAGAGAGCTAAAGCTTCCTTTACTTCTGTTCCATGCATCAATCATAACTATTCAGTTAAACTAGCCCCTTCATGATATATCCATGCATGGGAATCTGTGCTAATTCCTAGTGTAGACAATACAGAAGGCACAAAAGCCTGTAAGCCACATTGCAGAGCACCACGTGTCATTTACAAAACCATCCTAATTAATGAGTATGTGTACCTAATGTAAATTATAATGCTCCACCAAATATTTTGGCTCAGTGTGCCTCCCAATGGAGAACTACTGTGCTGTGAATTTTGTAAACCAATTCCAGTTGTCAAAACTGAACTACAACTTTGTGTCCAAGAATTCTCACACCCATCATGTAAAATATTTTGCTTAACCAAAGCATGATTGGAATCCATCAAAAATGCAGTAGAAACAGTATTCGCAAAGCTAAATTATACCAGATAGAAATTGACATACTGTAATGTAGAAAAACCAGTAACATAAGCAAATGAAACTGTAGCTAAACACAATTTTTTCTTCCAACTTTCAAAATGCAGTTTCATAAGAAAGCAAACACAAGAAGGTTTATTGCCTTGATTAGAGGAACCAGACAAAAAACGAGCCTTCTCTTAAAAAGAAAAAAATCACAGAAAATTAATAATAATATAGTATAAAAAATAATAAGTTGGCAAAGGTGGTCTGTCTATCAAATGGATTTCCTTTGCTGAGAAGCAATGTGGATCCTGGGGAAGCAAACACTCTGCATGGCAAACTAGCTGTATTTGGGGGTGGAAGAGCCAACAAAGAATTGATTCAAGCAGTGTGAGGAGTTGAATTGAAGATTGTTTCTGCCGAGCTATGAGGTTTACAAGGTTTAATGGGGTGACTCAGAACTAGGATATTTAAACAGACTGCAGGGCAGGAGAGCAATGCAGTTTGCAGGGACATGTGTGACCTACACCAGATGGAAGTTGCAGGGATAAGGTGTGAAAGTGAGTCCACTGTGCCCAATGCAGGGCGACCAGATGTCCCAATTCATAGACACAGTCCCAATATTTGAGGCTTTTTCTTACATAGGTGTCTATTATCCCTCACCGTATCCTGATTTTTCGCACTTGGTCTCTGGCACCATTATCCAATGCTGCAATGGCTGTCTGTTGGGGGAACATCAGTGGGGTTCAGGGAACATGCCCACTTTTCCTCTCAGGAGACCTAAGTAGGAGAGGGGAGGATAGCCACTTACCCCTCCTCCTCAAAGGGCAGGAGATCTGACTTTAGCCTGGTAGTGGAACTAGCAAACAGACTATGAGAGGATCTGGCGTCCTAGGAACTATGGCAGGGTTGTCTGGGGTACACACATCTTCTGCAGAAGCGAATAGCATCAAACAGCTGTTGCGAAATAAACTTCAGTTGTTGCAGCAGCTGGGAGCTTCCATGGGTGCAGGGTCTGGAAGCGTTAATGGAAACCCAGCATGGACTGGAGATTGGGAGACATGAGGGCTAGGCAGAGCAGACCCCTTGCCAAGGGACAGGAGCCTTTAATAGAGGTATCATTTATGACTCTGAGCAGCCCACATCTACATCTCATCCACTGGCAGGGATGTACATCGATGTAAAATTTTGAGAGGTGAATATGTTCACATATCTTGTTGCACAGGAAGATGCTCACACACAGTATATTGGGGCAGAGCAGGCAGGGTGGCTAGAAGTTGAGAAACATGCTGGTTTATTGCAGATGCTTACTCAGACAGAAATCCAGAATTGTTCAAATATATAAGTATAATCAGGAGGGCAAATCAATACATTTGAGGACATGGCTTGATTTAACAACGATGAACAGTTTAGACTGAGAGCAGCAACACAAACTGTGATTTCAGTGACACGCTGCACTATGCACTGGTGTTAGACCATGATACCACAGGCCACACTGAGGCCATGTACACACTAGAGACTTGTCCTGCAATAAAAGTTATTGCGGGACAAGCAAGCGTTATAATTATAACACTTTACTGCATCCACACAGCACTCCTAGCGAAAGGAGCGTTCACATGCTCCTTTGAATTTTCGCTAGAAGGAGCAGTGCATGGTGGGTACCTATCCCACCATGCACTGCCCTGCCAGCCGAAAGGCTGGCAGCGGTGCTGGCTTGAGCCCCAGTCCTGCCCCTGGGGCTCAGATGGACTGGGGCTCCCTTGCGCAGGCAGGGCTCAGCTGCTGCCGGCCAGCTGAGCTCCGGCCCAGCCAAGCCCCGCTGTGGCAGCTGAGCCCGGGCTGCAGGGGCTCCAGCTCCCCTGGTGGGTCTCCAGCCATCGGGCAGCCTCTGGGTTTAGCGGGACTCAGCTGACCGGCGGCAGCTGAGCCCCATCACCCACTGGACTCCAGTGTGGCTCAGCTAGCTGGAGGCAGCTGAGCCCAGACTCTGGCAGGGCTCGGTTGCTGCCGGCAAGCGGAGCTCAGGGCTGGCCGAAGGCAGCTGAGCCCCGCCACCCACCAGGCTCCAGCTGGCCGGGGGCAGCCCAGCCCCTCCGGCCAGCTGAGCCCTGGTCCTGGTGTGCTCAGCTCTGGGCTCAGCTGGCCAGAGGCTGAGCCCTACTGCCCGCCAGGGTAGGGGGCTCAGATGGTCATGGCTGGAGCCAGCGCCGTGGGGCTCAGCGCAAGAGGCAAGAGGGCTGTTGCTACGCAACAAGAAGCTTTTGTGTGTGTACACTCAGATTGTTATCGAGCCTTAAGGAGCCTTACCCCGCAATAACTTTGTAGTGTGTACAAGGCCTGACATTGGTCCACTCTTTCGCAGGAAGCCAACCTGAGGCTCAGGATGACAACTGCTGGGCATTTAATGAATGCGGCTGGTTTTGGAGCATCTCCAAATTAAGGCATGTTTATGCAATATGTGGTGGGGCCCATATACCCTGCAACTGCCACAGAATTCAGGGAAGGCCACATCAGAGAAGCAGAATGGGGGTGTAAATCAGATGCCACCTGCAGATCCATCAGGGCTGGTGCAGTGTACAGGGGCCAAAGCAAGGTGAGGGGTGGGAGGGCACGCTGAAAATTGGGGGCTGGACAAGAGGACCATCTCCACTTAAACAGGATGTGGTAAGAGTACTCATTTAAGATTACCATAACAGGATACATGGGCATATTTGTGGGATGGGTTTACTATGGGTTCTAGGATCCCCTTTATGGGATGTTATGTGATATTCCAAAATTTTAATTTTAATTTTGCCCATGGGATGTACAATATCCTTGTCATCATTTGAGAAATTTAGTACAATGCTACACTGGGCAGTGATGTGGGAAGCTGGCTTATGGCAAATAGTGCATTACTTAAAGAGGACTTTTTGTTCACAGGCAAGGCAAATTTGGATCAGTGTGTTAACCTGATGGACACCTTTTAGGCCCCAGCTAAAAACCAAGGATACCTCAGTGAAGGAAAAAACAGAGGGTCCCTCTACTGTGCTGACCTACCTGCGATTGAACTGCACTGGGGATATATTGCGACTCCCTCAGCATAAACTGCTGGAGCTAATGGGCTTGATTAGTTGAGGTAAAGCGAGCAGTCAGGAGAGTTACTCTCTATGAACTGCAATCTTAACTTTGCCATAGGGCCCTCCCCAGCCCAGACACATGAATCCCCTTTTCCCCCAGAGCCCAGCCATGGGGCACCCCTCACTCCAGACACACACACCCCCTTTCCCCAGAGCCCAGCAGCAGAACCCCTAGCCCAGACACCTGCATACCTCCTTCTCCAGGGCCTAGCCATGGGGTACCCTCCAGCACAGCACTCACACTGCCTTCTGCCCTGGAGCCCAGCTGTGGGACACCCCTCAGTCTCAACACTCGCACTCCCTCCTGCCCCAGAACCTAGCCACAAGGCTCCCTAGCCCAGACACCCACAACCGCTCCTGTCCCAAAGCTCATCTGCAGGGTGTCCCCCCAGCCCAGACACTCACATCCCCTACTCCCAGAGTGCAGGCACAGAATACCCACCCCCCACCCCAGATACTTGCACCATCTCCCCGTTAGAGCCCAGCCTTATTTTAGTGCGACTTTTCTGGCCTTTGAAACATTATAATTTTACATTATTGAAGTACAGCACTCATATGCCTCAAGGTTAGTGCTTTAAAAGTACAACAGATTCGCATGCTCCTTCAAATAAATCTTGATATGACATTTTATAGATATACTTTACACTTAAGTCAGATACCACAGATTACAACTCCTACATGTATTTTATGAAAATATTTAGGTCAAAAGTCATTCTAATGGTCTGCAGACATTAACGTGCAAAATGTTTCTTTAAAAAAATAATTTAATACACAGTAATCACCATAACTACCAGATACAGTAAAAGAGCAGAATCAATGACTGTAGTATTTGGGACAAATGATGCAAGTAAAATTCACAGAGCTCTTTTGTGTCAATTAAATGGTTTCATCTTATTCAACAACTATTAGGGAACTTAAGATGGACATTTTCTGGATCATCCAGAATATTTTATGTCTGAATTGTGTTGTCTATTTAGATCTTCTGTCTTCCTCTGTGTTTTGTTCAGTGATGGGTGCAAATCATGACAATATTATTGCAAGGAAATAATTAAAGGCAGAATCACAATATCTATCTAATTTTCTCATAATTCGCCTAATTATGGCAGATACTCAAGCAAGCTTTTCTGCAATACAAAACTCAAGTATATGAGTAAAGTTTAAGTCACTCCACATCACAGCATCTTTAATAAATGTTTGTTTTTTCTCCTATGACATGCCACAACATAAACTCAAATTTTTGGAGAAGTCAGCTGAATACCTGTTATCTTTCCCATTCTGTATTGCAGAATATCGATCTGTAGACCGCTCACAAACATACGTGTTTCTTCTGGTCATTCCACCAACCGGAAATACATTATTCTAAAAGGAGAATAAAAATGAGTGAAGCCAGATACAGCTAATTTGTATAAATACAAACTTAAATCAAGTTATACAGAAAAGTTATTTGATCATCTATCCATTTCTAATGTTCCTATCACCATGCTATGTAGGCTCCACAGGAATATACTGAATACAAGCATGAAAAAGTGTAGTTAAAGAGAAAGCCTACTTTATGAGCATCCAATTCCTATATAGTGAAATCCCAGAGGCCCTGATCCATCCTGTGCAACTGGGATTCCCACACAGAAGTCCCACTGAATTCGACAGGATGCTATGAAAGTTTAAGGGCTTGCCTGTGTAGCTTTAATTGCCACCCAGAGCTTCAAACCTATAATTTGTTGTCCTTTGTTGATAGAGACAAAAAATCTTTCAATCTGCAATGCAGTATTCAACATGAGTATTCAGCTGATGTCAGGAATTAAACAAGAACCGAGGAGGATTTTGTCCTTAGCCACCATAGTGATGGGTGCCAAATACAAGAGAGTAATATTAATAGTAAGAAAATGAAAATTCATTGGGTTTTTTTGGCTAGTTAAATTTATGCTCCTACAAAACCTACTTATATTGACATTAATTATCAATTACATATTTAACTGAATAATTAGTGCACTATAGGACAGAATGAATAAAGTAGTAAATCTTGTAAAGGTTTTGGAAAATATACTGTGCTAACACAGAATATTATATTTCAGTATGAGTGATTAAAACACACCACAATCTAGGTAAATACAAAAAATAGCATGGAATAAACTGTGTTCATAAAACAGGCAGTTGCTTCATCAAAGAGAAGGCACATGTACTTGGATCCATACTTTCATTCACCCTAAAACTACAAAAAATATAAAATTCTAAAAAATCCTCATACAAAATGGGAAATTTGGGATAGCTGCCATGAATTTTAAATATTTTGTATAGTACTATTGTTATAGTTATGTGTCAATAAGCTAAAGCTATAAAACCAGGCATATTTATTTCTATAGTGCCATGGCATGCTTAGTTCTTTAGGAAGGCAGGCCCTCTCTCTCGGAAGTTTTATAGGTTTTGTATATTCTATTAAAATGCTTTTAGGCTTATTTATTTTTTACTTTCAACACAATACATTTGTAGTGTGTTTTTTTTAAAAATAAACAAGGGGGTCTTTGGACTCAGGTAATCATGGAGTTTAGTTTGCTGCACAGGACTTTGCACTTTAAAGTCAATCCAATCCACCTTGTGATGCTTTCTCAAGTAAGCTGAAGCCACTCTTGAAAGAAACTGAATTTATGCTGTTTTGAAGACCAATGTCTTCTTTTTCCCCCCTCCCACCATAGAAGTGCTGTTAACTACTGAATAAATATTTACAGTTTCCTCATCTAATGCTATTTTATAATATAGATTAACTAACTGCAAGACTTGGCTTTGAATTAAACTGTTACATAATAGGAGCTGGCGTAGGCATAGGGAAGATGATAATTTTCTAACAAATCTAGTCTTCTCCATCACCATGTTAGCCTTAAAATTACTCGGAAATGGCTGAATTTTATCTTCAATCCATCACTCTACGGCAAATTACAGTTAAAATGAATTTTTACATACAAGGTTGTATAGAGGTAGGAAATTTGTAAGGAAAGGTTGTTGAACCTTAATTACAGCTGTCATATCAAATGTCATTACATCTTATTAACGCTCATCATATAAGCTTTCATAATTACTCAAATAGTAACAGATCTACAATGAACAATCACTGCAGTGCTTAATAGAAAGTAAATCAATTTCTCATTTTTCATCACTAAGATACTTCATTTAATTAGTTCACTGCAAGCAAATAAATGTTTTTGACCTATCACCTTATAACACATCAGTGTAATCAGCTTTTGGGTGACAGTTTTGGGAAAGCGTGACCGATTTACAATTCAACAAAAATCTAATCTCCCAGGACACCAAAGTCCTTGTACACATTCCACAGAACCACCAGGGAGAGATTTTTAAACAAAATGAAAATTTAAAAGCGCCTGTGTGACGTATTGCAGACCCTGTCCGTGAGAGGAAAAAATCCTTGTAATGTAGTAGTTTAAAAGTTGGTTTTGTTTGAAGAGAGAATTTCCTTAGCAGCGGCATGGATTCCACTCTTGGAATCCAAAAGGGGGTCAACAGTGTGATGAATCCCATTGGAAAATGCAAATTCCTACAGTCTGTCATATGGACACTTTTTGCCTGACAGCACTGTATATGCACTATTATCGTCATACTTAACCTTTTGTCTTCTCCTGAAAAGAATAGCACAAATTTGATTCCTATTACAAGTTTTGAGAAATCACAAGGAATTTCTTATTACGAGTTCATGCTTTTAAATGAAGTATCATATATTCCTGTAAAGGTAGCAAGCAAACTTTTGCCTATATGCCCTGAAGATCTATGATACTGCACAAGCCTGCCAACATTTTTAGGTTAGAATATTACACAAAGTATAAGGAAAAAAGCTGCCAATAATTAGTTCAAGAGTTGTCTGGGAGCTTTTATTTTATTTTTGTAAAGCATTTACTGCATAGCTGCTTCTTGGTAGACAGAAATAAACTATCAAAATACATAGTTAACAGAATATTCCCTGACTAATATAAAGCTAATATCTATGTAAGATGCCAAGTATACAGCAGATATTGCCCCAGCTGGTTAAAAAACCACACACTCACACTTGGAATTGTCGTCGCTTTCTTTCTTTCTGGACCAACAAGAGGACTTGCTCCCATCTCTCCTTTGGATCCAACCGTAGCGCTGCTAAGTTTACGTGACACATCTTTGTCCCATTCCTCTTTCTGTTCACTTTCCACGCTATTTGCCTGAGCCCTTTTTGTGTATGAAACAGCAGGAGGAATTGATGGACCAACTGTTGAATAAGAACAAAATTATACTATCTAAAACAATCAGTGCATCTCCCTCAGTCAATATACTACAGAAGTATGATTCTCTATACATGAAAAAAATCCTTCTGAATCACTGTAATACTGCAAGGTTGGTGTACATGCGAGCTGAAAATGTTATTGTTACATATATTATCTTTAAATAAATTTGAACCACGTGTCTACTCATTACAAATTTGAAAACTTGTAGTGTATGTTCAGCACTTCCTGTTTCAATCTCAGACTAGAACACAATAACTTGC
This sequence comes from Pelusios castaneus, assembly GCA_007922175.1. Lineage (NCBI taxonomy): Eukaryota > Metazoa > Chordata > Testudines > Pelomedusidae > Pelusios > Pelusios castaneus. The sequence goes on along the minus strand of ML685763.1, from coordinate 12,143,293 downwards.
AGTCTTAGGGTTTATTCAGATCAGGATCTGGCTTACTTCCGAAACAAGAAACACCCTCAAGCTATTTTTGAGTTAATCATTTCTCCTACAAACTGATGAACTGTGAATTTGTAATGTAGAATTTTATGTTCAAAACTGTAAGTTTTTACCGAAGATAAGTATTTGTCTTTAATTCCATACAGAATGTCAAATGCGATTCCTGCAACAAACCTAAACAAGTCAGTTCTATTAAGCTGGTCCACATTTACCACAGAAGCGCTCATACCAATAAGAAGCGTCACAGTGTGGCATGATGAGGCAGACAACAAATGCACAGAGAGGGAGACCTGCGAGGCTCACAAAACATTGCACACTCAGATTTAAATTGTGTATGTTGCTTTACTTGTTTGAACGTCATCCCCACCGTGATCACTGAATCGTCGTTGTTTCTGATTAGTCGATATACTCCGCTGGACTTTCAAGTGAGCAGGAGACTGCATAGAGCTATTGTTGAGGTCACTGCTGGGTCGAGACCTTTGATTCAGGTTACTACTGGACAGGGACTCGCTTCCTTCAAACTACAAGCATAAGAAAGCATTTCAAATATTTTTGAAATGTAGACTAATATTGTCAGCATTACCATGTCATTAGATAGTGAAGGATTCCTATATAAAGCACTTGATTTGGTGGATAAAGCTTTTGAATTAAATACAATAAAATAAAAACTTGCCCATTTTAAAGTTCAATTTTCTTCAAGACTGGAAACTCATAACTTCAGCTATTACTGTATAAGACAATCTTGCCCATGCTGAAGTGTGAAAAACCAATAGCACCCCTAATGCTCACATTACATCTGCCTAAACATGAATGTACACATTTTAAACGGTATAATTAGAGCTCAGAATGATGAGCATTATTTAAAGAGGAAAAACCAGGAGAACCTCAACATTAGGAAAATTTATCATATGGTTCTAAGGCTTTTTTTTCCCCTTGATAACATTTTTAATATCAGATCCATTTCAAACAAACTTGGAATAAGCGTTCTAAATCCAGAAATTAGGTTAGGAAAGCAAGCAGTAATGACTAAAGACATTTCAGTGCTTTTAACACACTCCTTAGGTCCAGGTAATCCAAACTTTGGCTTGAAAGACTAACAAGCACAATATAGAAAACTGTTACTAATAACAATATCACTGACATCTTTTTATCTAAATAATCTGTGTCACCATTTAAATTTAGACAGATTCTTCCTCTGTATCAATGTACAGGAGTTCTGGGGTGGGCAGTAGCTAGTGTGGGAAAGCACCGGAGGATGAATATATCAAAGCTGGGCTGTCACAGAAGTAAAGAAGTGCTCAGAGGCAGTGTGGAAACAAAGTTCCTTCATGAGGGAGGTCCCAGACTCTGGCAGAGCTCCTGAGATCACTGAAAATCTCAAGTTATCTTCAAATTTCTGCTAGTTTCATAAGAGTTGGAGCGAGTTTTCTCTCATGAGGATTTATGCCCTACTACTACTACACTAACTATATACAATGTTTATAAAATTATATACACTAAAACTAGTAAGTAAAAATTAGTAAAAACAATTAACCATTGAATAAGTGCTGAGGTAAGAGAGAAAAATAGTGCTCCAGCATCCATCACGTGTGGTATGAAGGAGCTGAGAGAGGACATGGGGTGCCAGAGCCCCTTATACCATTGTACACATGCATTGCTCCATAGGGCGCTAGAGCCAGCCCTACAGCTAACACTAAGGGAAAAGTCTCTGGCAACCGAGTGATGCTGAGTATGCACACCTAACATGGAATGGACATGAGCAAGCACTCAAAGACGACTTAATACAATTCAGTATAAATAATACACCCCTGTTCAGTTAAAATATTTAACACAAGAGTGTACCCAAACAGTATTTTATAAGAATTATTGCTATTGTGAAAAACTATGCTCTTTTTCTACTTGTATATCACACAATGGTTAACACATGAGTGACAGAAAAGAAAAGTAATATTTAAACTTCACACCATTTCTGAATTATAAAACTAGTGGTTTGTAAACAACATATTGACAGACACAAATTCGAACCTCAGACCACCTAGCCTTACAGGTGTCAATGAAGGAGATAACCATAATAATTTAATCCTTAGACCATAGAATTCTCATAGAAGTCTAAAATGAGGGACAAAAAGACTGAGTGGGAAGATGAATTATGACTGGGTCCTTCCTAAAACATCCAAGTCATATCGCACATCCAGTAAGTAGAAACTCTCCCTGTTTTCTGGCTTAGCATGCCTCAGTAGCATCACAAACTTGCCCTGGGACCTGGCCACTTTCTTTTCTAACATGTAGTAGGATTGGCCAAACTCTCAAGATATGAATACCCAGATCATGTCCATTAATTCTTGGTGTGGCTGAGGCAGCACAGTAAGAGAGTGTTTGTTTTTCAAACTCTTTAGTCCACCATTCCTAGTAGCCCAAGAGAAAGCCAAGGATAGATCATGCTGTTTTACAATAAAACAACCTGCACGTGATGCTCAGGGCTGGATCCTAAACCCACTGAAGTCTATGGAAAGATTCTTGGGAACATAAGTTTTGGATGAGGACCTCAGTAAGTCCCTTCATTTTGAGTAATGGATTTTCCACCTCTCTCCAATTCATTAATCTTTAAGGTACTCTATGGACAACGCTAAATAGAGGTAAATTTCCAAGTGCCATGCAATTTTCCATAGACTACACCACTGTCAATGGAACTCTATCTTGATCATTAGTACCATTGCTGTTATGTTCCTGGACCTCCCCGGAATAGCAGCAACTCACGTACAACAGCTAACTGTCTTGGGATGTTGAAAAATAGGGATGATGCCGTTTTATTTGTAAGTTAAAACACAATCAATCCAGCTCAGCAAAGCAAGATCATAGCATAAATGAATTGTTACCTAACCCAATCTAACTTAATTTCCGAAAGTCTTGTACGGCTGATTATAAAATCATAAAACCAATACAGCATGTTCAGCGTAACTAGATTTAAAACTGAAATTTGCAAATATGAGCAAGATAAAACTTACTTCAGGTGGCTTTCTGCCTAGAAGCAAGTACGTAGCCATGACTTCATCATACTTTTGCTTTACTAAAGATTCATGGATCTCCTCTCTTGAAAAACCCATAGTGACCATTATATCTATAAATAAATCGATAATAAAAAGCATAATTTATTCTTAGCAAACAAATGTCTGAGATTCTTGACAATTTTTATAAACTGAAAGTGGAAAACATAAAATGAGACGATAACTGATGATTCTTATAATTCAGATTAATCTACATTGTATTTATTGTTCAGTAATGAAGACAAAAATTCCATTGTTTTCAATGTTACTATTTTCTTTGTGCCTATGTTATTTAAATGAATAAATGATACATACACTAGCAAGCACAAGGCAGCACTGTGATTAAGTTTCTCCTTTAAAGACATAGCATATACATTTTACTTTTGTAATAAACCATTTCCTTTAGTGCTGATTTCTATCAAATTGTTTTATTTGCCACCCCCCCCCCCAAAAAAAAACAACCAAAACCCATTTATCATCAACTTCCATATAATATGAAAATCCTTACCAATTCTTTTGGTGTCATTAAAATCTGGTTCAGGCTCAGTATATGGCTTTAATTCTTCCTCTTCATGGCCAACATTCATCCATCGATCCTTCATAATTTGCTAGGAAATGAAACAAATCCCAGAGAAAGCATTAACTATTTATTCAATTGGGGCTTTACAAGTAAATTGAAAGCCTCCTATTGATTATAAATGGAAACTGAATGAGACCACCTAAACTCTGGTTTAGAAAACAAGATGTGATTGCAGAGCCGCTGGCCATTATCTTTGAAAACTCGTGGCGAATGGGAGAGGTCCCGAAGGATTGGAAAAAGGCAAATATAGTGCCTATCTTCAAGAAAGGGAAGGAGGAGGATCCGGGGAACTAGACCGGCCACAACCTTACCTCGATCCCTGAAAAAATCATGGAGCAGGTCCTCAAAGAATCCATCTTGAAACACTTGAAGGAAAATAGAGTGATCAGGAACAGTCAGCATGGATTCACCAAGGGCAAATCGTGCCTGACCAACCTGATTGCCTTCTATGATGAGATGACTGGATTTGTGGATGCGGGAAGAGCTGTTGACATGGTATACCTGGACTTTAGTAAGGCTTTTGACACAGTTTCCCACAGCATTCTCGTCAGCAAGTTAAGGAAGTATGGGTTAGATGAGTGGACTGTAAGGTGGATAGAAAACTGGCTAGATCAACAGGCTCAGCGGGTAGGAATCAATGGCTCGATGTCTAGTTGGCAACCGGTAACAAGTGGAGTGCCCCAGGGGTCGGTCCTGGGGCCGGTTCTGTTCAACAACTTCATTAATGATCTCGATGATGGGATAGATTGCATGCAGGTAAAGACAACTGGTTTAACTGCAGAAGCCAGTATTTTAAGCTTCTCTTGTTGACCTGGCTGATATAGTCTATTTAATTTAGGAGGTGGTGGGGTTTGAAAATTTTTTTAGCTCAAAACAATTTTAACAAAAAGAAACCTGGTTTTAAAAAACATAAATGTTTAACTAAATTAAAAAATTCATATGCTTGTTTTGTCAAAATATGATATGTTTGCAGTTAAAGAAAAGCCAGAATACATAACATTGTTGTTTTAGTTAAATAAAACAATTTAAATGTCTGTCTTGTGATATTCTCCTAATATAGTATGGCAAGAAAATCCTCCAAATATTAGTGATTAACCTGCTGAATTGGAGACAGTTCACCTCCCAAAGCCTTCATAAATATCTGCTTCAATTACCTTTGGTAAATGAAATAACCAAACCATCATTCATTTACTGATATAGCTGTAAAACCAATCTAAAAAGTTTTCAAAATAAATCACTCTTTAAAAATGAAAGGTACATGTATCTCTGAGTTGTGAAGAACATGTATTAAGGTTATAACAACCAACAAGAATGAACTTTTATGTAGAAAACCACAATTAAATTGTTGCAAGCCCCACACGGTTTGAACGTGGAGGTCTGAGGCATACCTCGATCCTGGGCTTGCAGGGGAGGATGACTGCTGATAACTGGGATCATAACTGTTTGAAATGCTGTACTCATCTATATGCACTAACTGAAGACTAATACTAACAATTACAACTATTCAGAGGCAGAAAATGGAAAAGTCAACGGGAGAAGCACCTGCTGAAGCGAGAGAGGGAACCAATGTTCCAGCAACCTTCATGGGCAGTAAGAAGGAACTAAAGAGGCAGGGGGCCAACAGGGCCCTATATATGGTGCCATGAGTGTTTTGGAACCAACCCAACAGATATCACTGAGGGAAAAAACATCTGGAGACACACCTAATGGAATCAACATGAGCAAGCACTCAACGAACCACAACATTTTCCTACTTTTAAAATATGCTTCTCTGTTCCCTGTTAGTGTGGAAAAGTCCCAAACCTCTACACACACAATGTTTATGAAATTCACATAACACTTACCAGCCCAAGGAATAAGCCTATTGTGTAATGTGATTTTTCTTCAATTCCAATTTTGTTACTGCTGTTACTGGTAAACACCTTTTTGGATGGTCTAGGAAAAAAGCACACACTGGAGCTCTTACTAGAGCACCGTGAGAGCATTATGCTAGTGCATGGCTCAGAAACAACAAGTGACCATCAACAAGAGAGTGACTCTGACTAAGTAAAATGCTGTCAAAACACACAGATCTAAAAAAAGAAAAAAGTATTCTCAAATCTTTTTCAGTTCCACTAACCTTACATATTACTCGTAAGGGTAACAAGTGCAACATATTCTAATGGAAATGTGAATTTAAACTTGATTTTGTTCTGCTAGCTAACATGCTGAAGTGGACTAGAAGAAGAGCTCAGGAAGATATATCAACCATTTCTTTCCAAGCCATGTATGCTAAACTTTTCACCCCCAAAATAACTTCATATTTCATTAATAAAATAGTATTTTTGAGATGTTCTCTTCAAATTAGAGGATGAACTCTTGCCCAATGTTTCATTTCAAAAGTGCCTCAGACTCTCTGTTCATTAATTCCCTTTTTGCAGATATTTGGCAGCAACCCATTTTCTACTCTAGAAAAGCAGGCTCCTGTGTGGCTGCCATCAATGCCTCTGTACAGGGACAAGAATAGGTTTTAAAGGACAGGAGTAGATGATTATCAGACTTATAAGCCATGAGAAGCCAAGTTATGCGTCCAGGTTTCCAAGAATCATTATCCTTATGTACTGGACCAGAATCTCTTTACAAGAACCATCTCCTTTCTCAACATAAAACTCAGAAATGCAATGCTGGAAGAAGCTCATCAATCTGAAGTCAGTCTTTGAACTTCTTGCCGTGACTAAGCTCTTATCAGTGTATTCTTGAGGCAGGAGTATAACATATTACAATTAGTCAAGCAGAAGACGCCATTACCCATCTTCCACTCAATTGTTGAACACAGCAGTTATTCTTAAGTGAAAAGTACTTGTGACAAACCACAAAGTAAACCCAGCTTGAAACAAAAAGCCGTATACAAGGACAGCTTCCTATGAATCTGCTTCCTAACCAGATATGCAACAAAGCTCAAACCACTACACTAGAAAGAAAAACCTGCTTAAAAGGGATTAATTCTCTGGAACGCCATCCCCTGCTATGAGAGCAAACACATGAAGATGAAACAAAGGTCACTGGTGACTAATGCACATTGTACCTCAAACATTTTATCCATTGTACTTTTTATTTTGAATACTGGATGGGCATTATCATATAATAAATATTTCTTTGCCTCAGAGCTCCAAAAGCAATATAAAAGAGAATTTAGAATTTGTGGTCTGAATAAATACACAAATAAAATATTTGGAGTAATATACTAAATCATCTCTGGGGCCAACTTGCAAACATATGCTGTCACAGGAAACAGCATTTTAAATTAAACTGCTTGAATAAATTGCGCATTTTGAAGGACCGTACAAAACTGTTTAATAACTTTGCTTAAAACCAGATTCCCTCACTCCTCATATATCTGGCATACTTTTTTACAAACAAAACAACATGACTCAATTCAGTGAGTTTGCATAAAATAAATTTTGAGCTGAAGGATAGGACAGGACAGAATTAATAGTATTATTTCTTGGTTACCGAGAAATAAATTAATACCAAGGAAAGTAGAAGAAACAACAAAGTTAAGCAAAACTAGCTGACAACTACCAAGTTTACCATTGTAATGGCTTTCGGTATTTATGTTTATGGTAAAACTCATTTCCCATTATAGTCAGAGCTGTTCAACTTGCCTCTGCCCTTCCAGGCAGTAAGCTAGCAATTTTAAGTCCTGACAAGACATCTCAGGGCACCACTTCGCACTTTTGTTTTTGCTCAACCAAAAAATGTTTCCTAAAAGAGACATCTACAACCCCGTATCATTTCCCACATTTTTTTGAACTAGCTCCATGTTCAATCATTTGCAACAGTCACATGGAAGCAGTTTTCACTTTGTAATGCTCTTAAAGTGACGGTACTTTGGTCAGCTAAAAGTTAAGAAAGGAAAAAGACGCCATGGCCTCGCCTCATATTCAAACTGCCTTGTCTTTTGCAACACTTCCAGACCATCCGACGAATTGCAGGTCTCTAAAATAGAAATTAGGTGGGATCTTGCTTTCAAAAACAATGTCTTATATGGTTATTAAAGTAAGTAGTTCATTCTTGCTTTGACGATAATTCCAGAAAGAAATTACTTACTTCCAAGCTCCCTCGTTTTATTGGATTCAGTACCAATAGCTTTTTCAGTAGATTTTCACAGTCTGTGGACATATAGAATGGAATACGGTACTTTCCCCGTAATACTCGCTCCCTCAGTTCCTAAAAAGAAAACAGAAAATAAAATACAATCTTGACACTGAAAAGTTAGCAAATAAAAACGGAGATTTCAAATTTCAACTGTACCTTTAAATTCTGGCCATCAAATGGCAATGAGCCACTGACTAGTGTGTAAAGAATAACTCCAAGACTCCATACATCCACCTCTGGGCCATCATATTTCTTTCCTTGGAAAAGTTCAGGAGCAGCATAGGGTGGGCTTCCACAAAAAGTGTCCAGTTTGTTACCAATTGTAAATTCATTACTAAAACCAAAATCTGCAATTTTAATGTTCATGTCTGCATCAAGCAGAAGGTTTTCTGCCTAAAGAGAAAAATATTGAAAGAAAAATGATCAATTTATAAACCAGAATAAAGATTAAGACAGAAGTGTCCATTTCCTGTTAATACAAAAAGTCACATTTTTCAAACACACAGTTTGATTTTTTGGTATTAAAGAACAAAGGAAGCAAACTAAAATATTTAGAGCTCAGTTCTCAAGTGCAAATAGAGATAATTTCATAAGATTCATTATTCAAACAATAATTTATCGTGTATAAGCTAGAAAGCAGTTAAAACTAGTGGACTGTGGATTCAAAAGCAATATAGTACTTCTACATTGAAAGCTTTGGCCTAAATGCCTTTACCTGTTTGTTTCCAAAGGATATAAATTGAGTCCCATGTACGCTGCCATGTGTATGGGTAGTGTAGAAAGAAAAGGGGGATGATTCTCACTGTTTGGTAAGCCATGTTGATTTGCAATTAAATATAGCTTTTGCACTAAATTTGGTACATTTTGCTAACTAGAATATATATCTGTTCACATTTATTTAAGCAGTTATATAGATTGATATAAAATCTTAAATTTTGCTTTTTATTATATTAGAAAATAGAGAATAATGAATTTCTTTTATACTAGCTGATTAATTTTTACTTGTGATTTATGTCGAGCAGCATTTAGATGAAAATTGGAATCCAATTAACTGCATGAAAACAGCATTATAATAGTTCCATTTAACTGATAAAAACATCTTAATACGTGCTGTAGATATAAGAAAAAAAGATTAAAACATGCAAACTGATTTATTAGACGAAGGAGGTATCTTTAGTTAGTGAATTGAACTGATTATTTCTGGCCACCATGTCCTTCAATATTTTTAGAACTAGCAGATCTCAACCTTTCATACCGCATTTGTATTTAGAGATTGGAAGGCTAAAGCAAGCTTTCCTTGATTTTTCATCTTTCAATCCAGACTAGTCTTTGAATTACATTAGCTGAATGAACTGAAATGAAGAAAATGTTCTCTGCACCTGGAGAAGAGGTTACTGCCGTCAAAATTTGGCACTTAGGCACCTGGAACCATTTGCTAAACCAATCACTTCCATTAGTTCAGTGGTTTGACTTTCTTTAAAAAATTCAGCAACAAATATGAACTGCTTAATTATTTAAAATTTAATTATAAGATGGTCAGGACTTGATAAAGATTTCCTATTTAATTTTTAAACAGCTTTATTTTTAAAAAGAAAATTAATTTTTTTCATTTTATATTAAAAATCCATCTTAAATAAACAAACAACCCACCCCCCTCTACCTTCAGTTTTTTCCACCCTCATTTAGGACTTTAAAAAAAGAAGTCTCTGCTTGGACAACAGATATATTATGTTCCAAAGAGGTAGCTGTGTCAGTCTAGTTTAGCAAAACAAAAAAGGAGTCTTCTGGCACTTTTAAAGACTAACAAATTTATTTATCGCATGAAAGCTTTAAAAGTGCCACAAGACTCCTTGTTTATATATTTCATGGTACTTTCTGTACTTTCAGCATCCTTTGCCAAAGTTTTCCCTCCTCCATCATTACTCAGCATGTTTTAATAGCAGCAACAGCAGCCGCCATGCAGATCTCTGAAGCACTTACATTTCAGTAATGAGCTGTTTGTGTTTATACATGTGGAATACAAGACAGGGTATTGTAAAAGTCTTGTCAGCTTGAGTTTGTGACAGTCGCATTACTCAGGAGTAGTGAAGCCACAACTGAGTTACCTAGCTTAACCCAAACAAGTGTTAAAGAAAATCTTTATATACAGCATTCCCCAATCTTTTGGATTTACCATGTGTTCATGAGAAAACTTTTAAAAACCTACAAAAGGTTCCTTTTCCTTACAAAGCCAGGAGCCTTATTTGAGCACAATTGTATACATCTCAGAAGGAGAGAAATTCAAAATTAATATAAAGATACTTCTACAAATAATCAAAATAGAAAATGTCCAATGTCTTGTGATTTTATGGCATTTGAAGTAAATGCTGGGCCCCACTGGGGAGCCAGGAATTTCCCATTTCCAAATGGCAAAGTTCTCAAATCTAGCCCTGATATAGCTCAAGACATTAGACTTACAGGCATTTTAATGTCTACAGCAGTTGTTAATATTCCAGCATTGAATCCTACCATACTAGGTCACATACAAGTTGCAATTCTGGAGCAAGCGGAGTAGAGGAGGAAATACTTCTCTGGCAGGTTGATTAAAAAACGTTAGCAATTTAAATAATCTCACGGATTCAGAAGGTTAGATAAGTCCTTAATGAAATAAATTTGCTACTCTCTGAAATCTGATCTCTCAAAGATGTATAATAAATACATGCACATCTCTAATTTCTCACATGGCAATCACATACATGTGTATTATAGAGTATACAGAAAGATGCATGCAAAGTGTTTTGTAACATTTGAAGTCAACAGTGTTACATTGCCAAAACTACAAAATAATGTGAAGAAATGCTAATAGCTTTTAGTGAAATGGAATGTCTCAGCCACAATGCAGGATTATTCTTCAGTTAACTGAAACAGCACTAATTTCTGACAGCTGTTTAAATTCCCTGTCATCTGAACAGTTCTTGGAGTGTGATTTGCCTAATTATCGTACTGTTATTTCCCAGTTTCTGCACAGTGTGAAAATCCTGTATTCCAAATGGATGATAACCATAGGCAAATTGGAGGACTTGAAATAATGGGTGAACAGCAATTTTTCAATAGTTTTACAGTGATTATGCAAGTTACTCTGATTGGAAAGGATCTCTTTACCATGACTGGCTGTACTCAGAATTGAGCCTATGTTTATGAAGACACCATTAAACCTTCACTCCCACTCCAAATGAAACAGAAAAAGCAATTACACAGAAAACAAGAAAATATGGCTAATAAAAAAGGTGAACTGGTTGTTGGTTAGTTTTTTCCATGTTAATCCAACCTCTTTGAGTCATTTTGCTCTCTGGGACCTCAATACTGCTTGCACTGAAACCCATGGAGTTCTTTTAAAGTCAAAGTGAAGCAAGATTGGGCCTCATCACTCCTTTCAGCTACAGTCCAGCAAGGCTCCTGGCATCAAAATCAGTGTCTATTTGACTTTATGTTATTCACACTGGGAGAATCCCTGACTCTCCTTTCCGATTTTGTTTGGAAACCATTTAAAAATAATGAGATACCCTAGAGAGAAGAACCCCTGTTAACCTGTAGGAAGTAAGTATGTGGATTGAAGAAAGATGATGGTGGAGGAATGTGAGGGAAGAAAATAAATGAGGAGAGAAGAAATGTTTGATTCTAACTTCTTTAAAATTATCTTTAAACAATTTGATAGCTCATTTTTATATCTTTAAAGCTGGACTATTTAAACAATTTCATTATAATTCTAACCAACATATCCCTGGTTTTAAACTGAACTCTGCTTTTGGTCTCAGAGTGTGATCACCTAAGGATCTGATCATTATATTTTAAAAAGGAAACACCCTCAAGCTATAGCAAACTCCTCTTTCTCTGTATTGGTTAATCCTTAACTGATGATTTTTTTATAGATAACCCCCAAGCAAGAGACAGAGTGGCTCTGTACTGCAGTGTTCTGTCATCATGGCTATCCATGTTAACACACGTGGAAAAGATGTGCTGCCTTGCTTGAAGCTTCTCTTTTTTCCCCTTCAGCAGCTGTTGGTAAATACAGGAATAATTGGAGAGTCTCAGGAAGTGGTTTTTTCCGCTGGCTTGTAAGTTTTAATTCTCATGTCATAGAAATACAGTACAAGTTGCAATAGAAGTTTCAGACGCACGCACCCTTAAATTACAAATTTGTCGAACTGTAGTTCAGCATTAAACCTGTGAAAAGAGCAGAATCATTCTTAAAATAGAGTTACCATCTGAAAGATGTGACTAATTTACTCATGGTGCAGCTGTAAGCACCCTGAGCCCCAGATATCCCTGAGGGACCTGTTTTCTAACAAAGGGCTGTTACAGAATAGTCTGTTTTTCATTCCTCAGATTTCCGGAAATGCTTCAGGAAACCACAATACAGCAATACACTTTGATATTTGCTATCCTTCTACTAGGCCAAAAACTGTACTTTGCATATCAATAATCAAAAAGGAAGTAAGTATAAGAACAGCGAAAGACCGAAGGACATTAGAGAAATCATATGATTAGATATCCTTGATCAAGGCCTCCCGTGGAGTAGAAGTTTTAACATTTCTTGTTTGACATCGCAAACCTATCTGTAGACTGTTGATTCCCACAGTTGATTCTTGAAAGTAAAGTCCTTCACAGACAATTCAGGATTGCTTGAATGTTTTCTGCTAAGGCAATTGATGAGCAAATTTTGTAGGCCTGGGAAGGTGGAGAGCCACTAAAGTTATGTTGCAAGTATAAATTCCCAAAGATCATAAGGCTGCATGTTAATATTTTAAAGATTTAAAGCCTTGTCCATCTTTGTATTAAACAACTCACATCCTTCAAAAGGCCAGTCTTCTCTGGTAATGTATCTCCCTAGGAATGCCAGACATTTGTAGCTAGGACGACTCATGTCAACTGAGATTTTCATTGACCTAGTTGCCACATCCAAAACATCAAGTTCTGCTTAGAGGGAAGAGTGCCTGAGAAGCTGTTCTTCAGTAATCAGTTATTTAAACTCCTCTCTGCAGTCCTGCAGGATCTTGCCAGTAAATGCTGCAAGATTTTTATAATTCCAAAAATCATTCTGCCACAGCAACTGATAGTTGGTGATTCTCATCTGCAAGTGTGCAAATGAGTAGTTTTTGCACAAAAAAGATCTAAATTTTCTGGAGTCCCTGTCCCAGGAGATAACTTTCAAAGGACACTTTTGTGAACTGCTGATACCACAAGGGATCATAGAGTAATATGTGAGTAAAGCAGCTCAAATCCAGATGACAGGACCTGGTAGCAACACTCTACATATTTTCATGTTGGACCTATCAAGGTTTGTGTTCACCAGAGTAGTTTTGCAGGATCTAAAATGTCTTCAGCTAAAAGCATTGTTAGACAACTTGGTATACTGGTGTGCAGGATGTCCAGGATCTTGGACCACTTCTGCCAGGACCTCCAGTGTGTTTGCCTCGCTTCTGAGCAATTCTTGGAAGGATCTGTATTCATGAAGTTTGGGGGTGATTATGGCAGAACCATCTCCTCAGGAGATGGTACATTAAGATCCTCAGTCAGAAGTTCTTCATCAGAGCCACGATCCAGATGCTCACTAGTAAAGGAAGGTTCTTGAATAGGTTTGGGCACTACTCTCTGTGACAGCAGATATGAAGCTTTAGATCTAGCCATGATGCAAATATTGCTCTCCTTGTAGACTGAAACCCCATGTGTCCAGCAGAACCAAAGGTGCTGGCAAGCATATGAAGCCATGGTGGAGGACACCAGGAATTAGGATCCCTGGGTCTTTTGGAAATAGAGAAACAATAATAAATCTTGGATTCTCTTTCAAAAGTGTAAGCCACTGATCATGACCCTAAGGGACAAAAAGGCTCTTTGCTATCATCAGAAGCTAAGTACTACTCCTAAAGTAGTGGAAATGAAGCAGTGTTAGTAGTATGCACACCCTCATCACCTGCTATAAGTACCAAACTGTGAAGTACTTGGTACCAAAGGAGGTAAAACCTTAGTATCAGCTAAAAGTCGTGAGCTGGTACAGATAAGATAAGATGTCTCAGGGCAAAATAATTCCTCAGTACTGACAACTAAGGTGACAAAGAGAGGTGAATCAATGATATTGGTACCAGGGTGGGGGGTACGCAAGATGCCAGTACTGTATGCTTCAGTGCTCACTCAAGTAGTACTTGGTGAAATTTTTCAGTGTGAGAAAACCAATAGAGGGGCTCAAATTACTGGAGTCCAAATGGGTCATAAAGGGACCTTGTAGACAAATGTGCAAGATTTCATCGGAAGATCTTAGAGTTAGTTTCCAGTACAGAAGAACTGGACGTCTTCTTTAAGCAACAGAATGCCCCTCAACTCTTAGAGGTTACTAGCTAAGAGGAGAGATTTTCCATATCAAAAGAACAGGCTGATGAGGAGGTGACAGCACCACTTTCAGAAAGACAACTGATCAGGATTTTCACCTGCCCCAAGAATCCTAGGGTTTTAGGAGGGATACATGAATTTTTCCCATTATGAACATCTTAAGGTAGGCATCATTAACTTCCTGTATCCTCATTTAGAATGATTACAAATTGCTCATCTGTCAACAACACCCTCTTCCCCAAACATGAAAAACATGATGCACCCAAAATTAAGAGGCACTACTCTCTTGTTGGAGGGGCAATTCTGAAACCCCAGCAATTTCTACTCGACCGTAGCAGGCAAGATGCTGTGATGAGTAGATCCTGAGAGAAACAAGTTCCCTACGATAGGTACAGAAAATAAAGGGCGAGGACAACAAGAGGAAACCTACCCAAATCACTAACCTAACTATCCTAGCTGACAATAACTATTCACAACAAGCAGAAAAGGCCACACACTCATGCTGCAGGATTCCCACTCTGAACAATGGGTGGTGGAAAAACAACTGAGGACTTGTGGTCAAGTAGAGTCCATTGGTGGCCCATCTGAGACCAGGATAGAAGAGTGGCTAGTAGAGCTACCTCTATACAGACAAATGAGCCTAAATCCTATGTATTAGGGGCACAGTTAAGTTCCAGCTGCTACTACAGCTGAGAGAATGCAACAGCAGTGGTTGAGGGACTCTACAGTTGCTTTGCACAAAGTCACTGGGCTGCAGGAAGCATTCTTTTCATCTGTCCCAGCTCTTCCAACATTCTCTGCACAGAGAGTTCAGCATCGGGTCCTAAGAGAGGCGTGAACAGAATTAACTCAAAGAATAGTTAGGGCAATTCAATCATAGAATAATAGGGATAGAAGGGAACTCATGAGGTCATCTAGTCCAACCCCAGGCTAAAAAGCAGGACCACACCCACTAAATCACCCCAGCCAGGGTTTTGTCTAATCGGGCCTTAAAAATCTCCAAAGATGGAGATTCTACCACCTCCCTAGATAGCCCATTCCAATGCTTCACCACCCTCCTAGTGAGAAAGTTTTTCCTAATATCCAACCTTGACCTCCCCAGCTGTAATTTGAAACCATTGCTCCTTGTTCTGTCCTCTGTTACCATCGAGAACAGCCTAGCTCCCTCCTTCCCGGAGCACCCCTTCAAGCAGTTGAAGGTTGCTATCAAATCTCCCCTCAGTCTTCTCTTCTGTAGGCTAAATAAGCCTAGTTCCTTCAGTCTCTCCTCATAAGTCATGTGCCCCAGCCCTCTAATCATTTTTGTTGCCCTCTGCTAGACTCTTTCTAATTTGTCCACATCCTTTCTGTAGTGGGGAGCCTAAAACTGGACACAGTATTCCAGATGCGGCCTGACCAGTGTCGAATAGAGGGGAATTATCACATCCCTCGATCTGCTGGCAATACTCCTACTGATGCAGCCTAAAGTACCATTGGCCTTTTTGGCAACAAGAGCACACTGTTGGCTCATAGTCATCTTCCCGTCCACCATAACCCCCTGGTCCTTTTCTACAGCGCTGCTACTTAGCCGATCGGTCCCCAGCCTGTAGCAGTGCATGGGATTTTTCCGACCTAAGTGTAGGACTTTGCACTAGTCTTTGTTGAACCTCATGAGGTTTCTTTCGGCCCAGTGTTCCAATTTGTCCAAGTCTCCCTGGATCCTGTCCCTGCCCTCCAGAGTATCTACTGTTTCCCCCCCAGCTTAGTGTCATCCGCAAACTTACTAAGCACGCACTCTATTCTATCAACAAGATCATTAATGAAGATGTTGAACAGAATCGGCCCCAGGACCGACCCCTGGGGCACTCCACTCGTTACTGGTTGCCAACTAGACATCGAGCCATTGATTCCTACCCGCTGAGCCCGTTGATCTAACCAGTTTTCTATCCACCGTACGATCCACTCGCCCAACCCATACTTCCTTAACTTGCTGATGAGAATGCTGTGGGAAACCGCATCAAAAGCCTTGCTAAAGTCGAGGTATACTACGTCAACGGCACTTCCCGCATCCACAAATCCAGTCATCTCATCAATATTATTTGTTCAGTTAAACTAGGGGTTTCAAAGTCATTTAGCATTGGGGGCCATTTCTGTCTGCAATTCAGTCTGGTGGGCCCAAAATGATACAAGAAAAAATAAACCTCACAGCAACTACTTGTACACATGGTCTGTAGTCTCTTGACTGTTGGTATGGGGGGGGGGAAATAGTTTGATAAAAATCTGGGTAAATCTTTATGCATCTTTCATTAGATATGATCAAATATAACTCTTTCTTAACAGATTTACATGGGGACAATCCTGGGCAGATACAACCAGTGCAGGCTGCAGCAGCACAGATTGCGGGCCACAAATGGCCCACGGGCCACATGTTTGACACCTCTGAGTTAAGCCATTTTAGCATAAACATCCATCTATTTTGGTGTGATAGGAGAAGCTTTGGTGGATTCCTTTCTTCCCCTTCACCTACCACACACAAAGCTTTGTCTTGGAAAGTTTCAAAATCCCATAAAAAACCCCAGTGAGGAAAGGATATTACAACACTGAACTCTCCCCAGCAACTAAATTGTATGATCTTTAAGAGATACAGATCTTCGCAACATCTTGCAGTGAATATTGAAATAGGAAGTGGGAGAAAAAAAAGAGAGTAATTCCTAGTGTTATGGCTTTCCAGAGAGATATGACTTAAGATACTGAGAGCACCTTTGCAGTCAAGCAGTGATCTAAAAGGACAATATTCTAAGAATAGAATTTTTAAAACAATGCACAGTAGTTACAGGATATCATTTTAAAGCTGCACATTTTACCCATATTCTTCACTAAAATTAAATGAGGATAACTTTCAGTACTTTAACACTTATTTTTGAATGTTGAACCCTTCTAAAAAGATGTTTGCCTTGTGAGACAGCAGGGCCAGATGCAGTAGGAGGGAAGGGAGTCTTAGAAGGGAGATGTATAAGCCCCAGAATGATCTGGGCCTTATTCCCTGAAAACTGAGCAGCGGTTACTTCTGGGTAATTGGAAGCATCTGTCACCAATTAAGGCCCAGCTAGAGTCCTGAAGAAAGCCCTTGCTCCAGCCAGAGGGACCTGGAGAATAAAGAGAACCAATAGTAGTATGTGAGGAGTGCTGCAGGCAAGCAGAGGAAACAGCCACAAGAAAGGTAAAAGAGAACAAAAGGGGAAATAGTCCAAAGGAAAGGAGCACAGCCACTTGCAGTATCAGCAGTGCATAGCTGCTATGCATAGGGATCCTGGGCTGGGGCCCAGAGTAGAGAGTGGGCCCAGACCCCTTCCCCCTCCCCTTTTATGCTGCCTACAGAGGCATCAACTGCCCAGAGACAGGAGAAACAGAGGGTGCTCTGACCCCCACAGGAGAGTGGAAAATTTGCCGCATCCTTTAATCCAATAACTACAGAATTTGACTTGGCAAATAAAAATCTGTAGTTTTTCAGCACTTTATTAATAAGCAGTGATTTGTGAGAACCTCATTTTCACTTTTTTTTTTTTTTTGCACACACTGGTTGGGTATGTAGTGGTGATAGATTAATTAATGGCAAATTTAGTAGACAACACACATGTATAGATATTAATCTGATTAGGAATAAGTGTTGGTATAATACTAGAACTACAAAAGTATTTCTATTTAACACACTTTCAGAATAACTTCAAATACTTCTTTGATACGTGGCAAGGTCTTGCAATAGAAGAAAGAAAACTTTATTCTTATAACACCACCACTGCTAAAGCAAACAAGTACAGTGGTGATCAGTCACCAGAGTATGAAGCACAACTTTTCAAAGCGTATGCCAGAAGGACATTTATTATAGCAGGGGTGGGCAAAATACAGCCTGCGGCCCAGATCCAGCCCGCTGCCCCTGGTCTGCTCTCCACTGCCCCCTTTCGCCCCCACCCGGCTGGTGCTTCATCACTCCGGGGCTGGGGCCGGGGCCAAAGCTGTGCCACTCTGGAGCTGCGGTTGGCACTGCACAGTCCCTTCCCCCATCAGTGCTGCGGTGCTCCGGGATGGGCGCTGTGGCACTCCAGGCTGGGGCCAGTGCTGCCTTTCCGCTGCCCCCTTCCGTCCCCCAGGCCGGCACTGCACTGCTCTGAGGCTGAGCCAGCGCTGTGGCATGCTAGGGCCAGGGCTGGTGCTGTGGTGCAGCACTGCCCTGCCCCCTTTCACCCCCTCACCAGCTGCCCCTCTCCCACTAGCTCCCCGTTTCTTCCTCTCCTGCCGGCCCCCCTGCCCCCCAGCTTGCCCTTGGTCCCTCTCCTGCCAACTCCCCCACTACCCCACACTCTCGACTCTGGCTCTCTGCTGCCATCACTGGCTCCCCACTCTAAATATTATTGCCCACCCCTGTATTATAGGATCTGTGTTTGGTTTTTCACTATGGAAATGGAGAGACTGTATAAAACCTTCAGCAAAAAGGATCCAAAGTAAAGTACTCAGGTAAATCAATGGGGATCAGCTGCAGCCTTGCAAATAGATTTTCAACCTCAAAATGTCACACTGTTTAAGCTTCCAGAGGTGAGACACCTAATACCTCAGACCTTTCAGCTAGATAGACTTAAAACTGGACTGGAGTGGGAAGTATGTTGTATAGAATGAACAAACTAATATTGACAGAGATATACTATCGATGCCTGAAGTTGTGACAGACCTCTCTCAAGGCAGAAAGAACATGATTTCTGCCCCAAGGAGCTTACAAATTAACTTAGTCATTATGTAATGAAGGAGAAGACAGATGGGTTCAAAGGCTGCCTCCCTGCTCTCCATTTTGAGGGGTTGCTGGTTGGACTGGCAGGGATGAGAAAATGCTTGGAAAAGAGAGGAGAAGCAAGAGGATATGTTTGCGTGAGGCAGGAGCTAGGTCCCTCCTTTTCCTTCTTTAAGTCTTCCATCTCCCTTTGGCTGAGCAGCAGGGACCAGGTGGCCTGAGTGGCTCTTGCATATACTCCTCCCATATTCATTTCAACTCTTCCCAAGCTTTTGAAGGGCCTCTTGAGCTGCCCCTACATAACTCTGTCCCAAGATGCTGGGAGTGAGGAAACACATGAGAGGCCCCAAGAAATCAGATGGGTTCCTATGCGTTTTGCTCTTAGGAACGGCAGGGTTCGAGTAGCAGGCAGCAAGCAGTATCAGGGAATGGGTGTCACTTTGGTGCTCTGGGACAGTCTGCCATTGCCTTCACCCACGGGGAATGGAATACCGCAGCCAAGACTTGATTCCATGTTTTTGTGGGCCACGTGTGGCTGGAACTGCCCTCCTCTCCCCACATGGGAGAAATGGGAACCTACAGCAACAATGGCAGAATCTAGGACCCAAAAAGAAGGGACAGGAGAGGTGCAGTGGCTACTGGACCTGGAAAGACCCAAGAACCAGCCGGGCGCACTGCAGTAGCCCTCATGAACTACAGGGCTTAAGGAGGGGAAGAGAGAAAACGTTACCACAGCCAAGAGAAGTGCGTCTCATCAAGCCAGAGAGACCCAATTAAGTGCTCCTGAATGGCTGCCCAGAAGCAGGATTTCAGTAGCAGATGGTGAGACAATGCCTTCCACTGGGGATGAGTTCCTCTAATCAAGAGGGTGCACAAATTCTGCATCATGAGGAGCAGGGGAGGAGTTGATTTCTTATAATGGTGACAGGCAGCATGACACAGAGTTCTTGTGTAAGGAAACACTGGACTCCGACATTGAGGGTGAATTAAGAGAAAGTCACGATCTAAGGGTGACTGGATCAGCCCAGCTACTCCAAATTATACCTTGTGTTTACTATCTTCCAATACTGGAAGAGTAGAGAAAAATAAATGAAAATCCCCACATTTCATACAGACTTTTAAAAGATGTGTTCAGTTAAGTATTTTACTATCAATTTTCTTTATCTGGAAACTATGATAGCTGGTAAAATTAGCCTTTTCACCCTCAGTTTGTGGATACAGTAGAACCTCAAAGATGCAGACACCTCAGGAATGGAGGTGGTTTGCAACTCTGAAATGTTAGTAACTCTGAACAAAACATTATGGTTTGTACCCTACAGTCAGCGTCTTCCAGCTGAGGCTGGGAGAGATCTCTGCAAAAGTGGCACCTGGCAGCACTAGTTTGCAAGCAGCTCCCTGCTCTATTCCTGTTTCTTGCCTTTGGGATGAAATGGGGGGCCCTGCCCTGCACCCTTGGGTACTACAAGCCCCAGTCCTCAGCTGCCTCTTCCTGGGGTTCACCGTGCTCTCTGCACTGCATGCCATGCTCCAGAGAAAGCACATGGCACAGGGTGGGTGCCAGCCTGTTGCCAGCACCCCTCCCCTGCCCCTTGCACTCCCAGAGGTGCTGGCAGGATTCAGGAGCGCAGCCACAGGCAAAGCTTGGGCCGCATCTGTGCAAGGCCGTGGCACTTTAAAACTCCTCCACGGCGCAGCGTGCAGGCAGCAGCTCAGACGCTGGCCCCCCCTCCAGGCCAGGCTTGGGCTGTAACAGCAGCAGCTCCCATTCCAGTGTCAATAGGTTCCTTCACTTCCTTCCAGCATCGGTAGCTCAGCCTACAGCAGCTTCTTTCCCAGGTTCAGACTGAGGTTGCCAGCTTGTCCTGCTCCTGACTGGGGCTGGAGGGGGGGATGGCGGTGGTGGTAAAACAGCTCCAGTGGGATGGGAGTAGGGGAGACGAAAGTGCTAGTGGCTTACAGAAAACAGCACAGACCCCAGACTACTCCTGCTCTGCATGCTTGGGCAGCCTTGGGCTGGTGGCAAGGGCTCACAGCTGTGCCTGTGAACCTCAACTTCTTCACCTCCTACCTGTATGTGGCTGTCCCACAAATGGCAAGTGGAACTGGGGAGAGGAAACCCAGATGTGCCGACCTTCAAGCGGCAATACAGGAACCACACAGTATTTGCTTTCCTCCCTCCCCTAGCTGCTGCCCGACTGCATTCTTGTGGCTCCACATGGGGTTTGGGTGACCAGTCAGTATAACCTTGGTGTTTGTAGCTTCGAGGATCTGCTGTATTTGTATATCCCTAGGTATCATTTTTTGGTCTCATGGCTAAGGTACTAGACAGGGACTCCAGAGACCTGACTTCTTTTCCGGTCTCTGTCACGGGTCCCCTTGTGATGGTGGGAAAGTCACTTAATTTCTATGTGCCTCAGTTTCCCAAAGTATGAAATAAAGATGATAATACTTTCTCCCTCATGGGGTGTTGTGAAGTTAAATTCATTAATTTGTCTGAAGAACTCATACTACAGCAATGGCAGAAAAAGAAAGAGGAGTTTGCTCTAATTCTTTCTATTAGTTTAAAAAAAAAAAAAAAAAAGCAGTGGCCTACCTTGAGATCACGATGAACAATACACTTTTGATGACAGTATTGCACAGCAGATACAATCTGAAACACCAACATTTTCAATAAGAATTAATTTGAATCTCTATATTATTACAGTTTTTCACATCTTATATTTAATTTTGCTCCCTTGCATGCATTAGTTGAAAATAAAGTATTTTTACATACCAGGAGTGTAAACATTTTTATAGTAACTGATGTTCTGTTGGGTGTTTGTGCACTCCCAATGCCAGTGATCAGAGGTTCGGGGGTTTTTTGTTGTTGTTTTTTTTTTTTGACTAGCAGTGGTTACTGGCCAGAGCCTGTGCTCCAGCACAATATGCCTCCCAAGTTATAAAAAGGATTATAATGGTGGAGTCATCCACCTGCCTCTGATGTTTTTGGAGGTGCAGCCTTTGTCAAAGTGGTAAGAGAGACAGAACTGTAATACACAAAAACCGCCAGTGCTCTTTTTAGTAAAAGAGGAGGTCTGCTCAGAAAGAGAAGGAGCTTGGAAGCCCAGATCTGAGGTTGGCCTCAGATTGAGAACGTACATTTTCAGTCTGGCCTCTCTGAACTTTTGTATTCACTTTGAAAACAAGCAGCAAATTAAGCAAAATCAACATTTGGAAGTGGGATGGCACTATCATATAAAGGGCTGTATTTGAAAGCAGGTGATTTTGGCTTGAAGACCAAAAACACAGTACTAGGCAATCAATAAATTAAGAACAAAGTTACCCAAATGAAACCTATACTAAAAATAATTTCTAAATTATACATCAATATTTACCAATGCAAAACACAAACACACAGAAAAAATGGAAAGAATCAGTCACTCCATGTTAGCCTAAGCTGAAGTGAGATGGAACTGTGAGGTGGCTGGCCTACATTGCCCCTTGGTGCAAGCACAGACCAACAAACTCCTCTAGTCAAAAGAATTCCAGTCTCAAATGTTGCGAGTACACAAACATTCTAAAATGGAAAACTTATAGACTATCACTCACGGAAGAAGTATACATTTATAAACTTGTCCACTATGTTCTTATTTTAGTGAATGATATGCCATAACTTATTTATATCCAATACTATTCACTTACCACATTATGTATTAGTAATTTGTTGATATTGGATCTTTTAACCAAGAGGATGCATTCCATTAATTGTAAAAGGTATTTTTATTTTATTTATTCTAAGATTAAGCATCCAAAACTTCAGGACAGAGGATTTCATTACAGAAAACAGTCTTCAAAGCCACACAGAATAGTTCAACATTCTAATCAAATTACTTTACTCAATACAGTACTAGCTAGTGCTGTTTGAATGACTCTATATATAAATTATAGACTGACATAATATATATTTATAAAAGTTTAATAAATATAGAAATTCCTTCTTTCAGATCCTCTCCTCATGTTCTCTCATGTTACTCAAATGAATGAATGGACTTGGCTCAGTTCACCAAAAATACCACCTCATGGAAGAGGAAAAGCATGTAGTTTTCAACCCATATGGAGAATTTTACAGGAAATTGTGAACATACCGGAAAAAAGAAGTCTAGAACATAAATTACTTTAATTTTCTCTCTTACAGAAACTATAATGAAGAAGTTGGAATAAGGAGATTTCATCAAATAAATTAATATGGTATTTAGTTTGATATTAAGTCAGTTTCTTTATATGATTATTTTGCATCTTAATTCTGAAAAAAATGGAACCTCAAGTTTTATAAATAGCTTATTATATCTAAACAAACAAAAACACAAGTAAAATCTTCCCCAACCCTCTTTGCAGTAATCATACATGAAGAGTAGTACTCAGGAAAGAACCAAGGATGTGAAAATACTTTAGTGTACCCCAATATAATACATGATGTTATAAGTGAAGAAACTAAATGTTTATAAAGAATCTCCTTGAAGAACATCTATTTATTCTAGGATATTTAAAGAGTTAATAAACTCTGGAGTGAGTCAGAGTAAAAGAAATTTGGTTTCTCAAGAATATCTATTAACAAGAGCTTAAACAGTCTGTTACTATTTTTAAATTGTGCTCAGAAACTAGGTATTTTCTTCTTGAGGGATTTTTCCATTCCAGCTTTAATATACTTTGCTACAACTGTGAACTTTAATTCTTTTAAAATGTGCAAATATTTTAAAGTTCATTCAAAACATTGTAAAAAATCAATTTCATACCTGCCTAAATTTTGCACGTGCCTCTTTTTCTTTCATTCTTCCATGTGCAACTAAGTAATCAAACACCTCTCCTTAACCAAAAAAAAGACGAAACGTAAGTTAGATTGCACAGGTTTTATTATTTATACCAGACTACCAAGAACAATGCTTACGAAACCAAAAAACAACCACATCCCATGAATTTGGGCCAGATTCCCAGCTAGTGTTAACAGTTGCAACTCTATCAACTTCAGTTGAGGATCTGGCCCTCTTTGTACAAAAATCTCAACATATCCATGTCTACACATCTACTCATGCATGTACTGAGTGGGTCTATCAAGGAAATCTACTGGCTACAGGTTTTAGTCTAGTCTCTTTATTAGAACTATTTCAAATATGCCCTCAGTCTTGAAGGGGAGAGAGTGAAGCAGAGCCAGGAAAGACTCCTTTTTGCTCTTTAGATTTGTTTTCACAGTTCAGACACTATAGTTACTGCAGTTCCAAAAGGATAGCTGTGTTAGTCTACTCCAGCAAAATGAACAAGGAGTCTGGTGGCACTTTTAAAGACTAACAATATTGCAGACCTACAAGAACAGATTTTTTCCTACTAAGACTTCATTTATTTTAACTTGTATTTTAAAATAGACTTTAAATGAAAGATTAAAATTAAAGATTAAATGAAAGTGAAGTTATAGTAATTAAAAATAACCATGTAAAAGGAATAGGGCTTTAGGTGTAGGGGGGGTGACACTTTCTTATATACCAGATTTGCACTGTATGTCTTCACATCAGTTTTATTTAGTGAGAAGTTTTAAGTTCTTCACCAAATAGCTCTCAGATTCTCACTACTACTGGGCCCTGTCTCCCCCACTACATGACAATTAGCCATCTCCAGCTGGTAGAAATTCTACTCCCTTTCTAAATAACAGCCATTTCCCGTCTAGATAGAAGGCAACTTCTGCACTGAGTTCCCAACAATCAACCCAGCTTTCTCTTCAATCTGCCTGGACAGTTGTCCCTCGTTCTTATTCGCAACCACCAGACATGTTTGCCTCTGTTGCACTGCTCTGACACACAAGTTCAAGAGGAGAGGCAAGTGCTCTCTTAAAAAGTATAAGGCTGGCAGACACACACAAGGGCTACGTCTCTACTAGGAAAAAAATCAGATTATCTTCTGGTATAGCATAAAAATCAACAACTACACAAACATTTGTAAGTAATCTGTTGTGCATAACACTATTGTATGACAGCTGAACTGAATCATTAAGTTCTGGTTAGGGACTCCATAAGGCAGACAGCCAACAGGCAATACAGAAGTCACAATACAACCCCAGTTGTAAACACTGGCTTTAATTACACACAAAACTGGATTCAAGAGCCACTTACCCCCACTGGCATATTCCATTACCAAATACAGTGTCTTTTCGGTTTCAATAACTTCAAATAATTTTACTGAAAGAAAAAAGAATGAAAAGATTGTGTCAAACAGCAAAAATTCATCAACATTTAAAGACATAGCCCAAACAGTTCTTCTTTAAATTAATATAATTTATCCAGTGATACCACCAAGCCAGAAGATTTATATTCTTTTGTTTAGAAAATGTAAGTAGCTTTCAAAAAGCTGAATTCTACAATTTTCTCAGGAGGACTCCACAAACACTATACAAAAATGAAATTCATGATGAAATTTGTGTTTAGTTTTACATAGAAATACTGTAAGAAACATACAACATCCCAAGTAAATTACTTCTCTGTCAGAACTGCTCCAGACTCCAACTGTTAGAGAAATTGCAGAGCTTTTGATCAACTAAAGACAACAAAGTTTAGATGCCAAACTGAGCAGATAATCAGTTCCAATCTGAAGAGCTTTCCCAATCAGAATGTAAAACTAACAAAATTACTGCTGTGACAAGTGGGATGGAAGAGGACCAGAAGAAGTTTACAATGCTGGAAATGCAGCGCACACAGTTCCAAGAACGGAGATGAGGGAGTACCTAGTATGTAATAACTTGTATGTCTTGTCCATACCTTGTATGCAACAAGCCCTCTGGCCGATTCAGGAACATTAACTGTCTCTGGAACAAGATTGTCCAGCCCTCCTCAGCCAGAAGAATTGTCATCACAAAGTAGGGCTCTGAAGGTAGGGGGAAACTAAAGCAGAAAGGGAAAATTACATACTTTGTAACTCAGTTTCTCCGTAGATAGCACTTTGCAGGTTTCTCGGTCCAAGGTCCTAGTTTCTTTGTGAGAGTGGCAGAACTCCTTTATCACTAAGGCTTTTCAACCCATTCAAGAAACAGTAAGAGTATGAGCCAGATCCCTTATTGGCCATCAGACGTCACCCTCTTGCTCAGCATTAGCCATTTCCTTTGATTGAACAAGTTATCCTCTATAGCCAAATTTCTCCTTGTCTTACTCATGCAAATAGTCCAGTTTGAAGTAAACAGGACAAGAACAGGATTTGGCCCTCAGTGTACATTGTTCATCCATTTAAAAAAAGAATTAATGGGTAAATAAAAGTATATAAAATAAAATATATTCAAACAAAATCAGAAAAGAGTATCATATTAAAATCACCACACAAAAAAATCCAATTCCTACCTATACTTGGATGATTCAATATCTTCATTATTCGTACTTCTCGAAACAACTGTTAAGAAAACAAAGCAGTTTTATGAAAGTGTGTTTACTGGGGAAAAGCTACCTCAGACGCTACTTTATATAGGGAATGGGAACCACAAGGCAATTTAATTAGATAGCAACATAGCCTTTTATATTTCAATCCAGTACTAGACACAATTACATTACTCATGGTACTAGACGTCAAACTCATTTTGTGAACAGCACTGTATTACATTTTTATTACAACATTTGGCTGCATCTGAAAAGTACAGCCATACACTATCTTCAATGCACAACAAATCTGCACTTGTTTCAAAACAAGATATGCAAAAAAGGTATGTAGAACATACGTAGGCACCTGTAGAGTACAGTTTTTAGAGTTTCCATTGGCTTGAAACAACAAAGGGCATTTGCAGGACATATCACTATTTCTGTCCTTTGTTTATTTAGCCATTCTCATGCACAGTTAATTACCCAGTCTGTGTACATAATGCCATGTGTGTGCAACTACACATCTCTGGTGTCGGAAAAAATGGATTGTGAAGTATAATTAGCTTCAGAAGTAATGTACTACAAAGATGAATGAAGTCAATTCACACATCCCTGAACAATACTTACATCAGATCACATCTGAAAGGTTATCCATCTGGGCTACATTACTTTTTAGTTTTAAGAACATATGAAGTGGGCCACGCACGTAACCCTGTTGACAACTCTCATGATTCTGGGTCTTACTGGCATTGAGAGCTTTCATGAATATCTCGGCTTTTATTTTATTTTATTTTTTTAAATTCTAGATCTCCTGGTTGAAGAGACAAGCTTGAAAAGGAGAAGGGAGCATACCCAAAAGGCTCAGAACCAAAAGGCAAATGAAAGGAAATAAGTTGCGTTTTTTTTAAATAGTCATGATACTTTTGTACATTTGGCAATACTGAGAACACCTGAGCTTTACTTCACTGAACAGTGAATATATTTGTCATCAAAAGTATGCTTCATGCTTGAACACTCTCTAACATTATGCTTAGGATAGATGTGTGGCAGAGGTTTTGTGCTGAGATACAAGAAAGCCTCACACAGCTCTGGTAAGCTGTCCAACTGCCTCAGCTGATATATAGTTGAATATTATAACCAGTCCCTTCTTTGACAAAAGCTGGCCAAAGCCATAATTAAAGTTCAAGAGGAAACAATAGCAATATCCCCTGGACTCCTCAAGGGACTTGGGACTGAGGGAAATTTTCCAAACGAAAGGATATTGTTAACAGAGAGAAATGCTGCTAACGCTCCCCAAAAGATTAACTGCCCCTTTTTGTATTCTGCAAATAGCACAATTTAAAAATAGAAACAATTACAGTTATTTTTCTAAGATTAGATTGACTATTTTCTACTCAGTGCACAGCCTTTTCGTTTCTCATCTGATTGAGGGTAATGGCATTTGCACAAATAATGTAACTTCATGATTGTGCTTTCATTTTATGTTTCCCTCTCTCACTACAATTAATATGATTTTGAAAAAGAAGCTTCGGATCAAGCAAAATTCTCACATGTAGATATTTACACTGGCTAAATGCTTCTAACAGGACATCATCCTCTCTCCTTATATTAGTGTATAACAATTTCCTTTGAAGGAGGAAAAGAATGTATGAGTCAGCTTGACAGGGAAAAAAACCAAATGAAAGGAAACATCCGATAGTTTGCATTTGCTAATAGCTGTCTGGTAAATAATAATATTGTTCTGAAATGTGCCTTAGAAAGTGTTTTTCCTTTTCCATAAACTCAATTATTCCACTGCAGATGTGTCAGGTAGGCTCTGTTTTGTGTGTTGGCATTTTGATTTTGTACATTACATCGCAACTGTTTTCAATTATGAAATGCAATTCAATCCAATACATTTATCTGAAATGACCTGACGCAAGACAACAAATCTAAAGCATCAAACTGTAGAAAATGGAAATTCTGAAGAACTTGTAGGCATATATCTGAAAAACTGCAATATTGACAAGGAAACCTCAAAGTCTGTTTATTATATTATTAGCTTGTATATAAAAGCTATTTTTAGTGAACTCATCTCTGCCAAAGCCAGACTAAACATTACCCTTCTTTAAATAACAGGATTTCAAATCAAGAAGAAATATCCTGAAGAAATGCGACTTTTAATTTAATCTGAAGCATGTAGTAATTGCCAATATTACATCCATTATTCTATTAAAAGATTCTCAAGGAATTAAAGTATTTACTAATTGGTTTAAGATTCAAGTTGGTTTCGTAGTGACTGACAATTCAAACCATAAGCATCACTTTAGACACTGAAATCCAAAATGTAAATCCTGCAGACACCTACATTCCCTAAATTTCACCCAGAGGTCATGCACAAAATTATCTCAATCCTGATGCGTGGCACTTAGCTCATGCCTAACCCCCGCATGGTCCTCAGACCATGCATTCCTCTGCTTACCTCACCTGTGAGGTTGATCTGGTTTGTTATGAGTACATAGCAGTAGCAGGTAGTGCTGTAGGCGCCCTTATTTACTCGATAGCCCAGTGGTCAGGGCACTCACGCAGAATGTGAGAGACTTGGATTCAAATCCCTGCTCTGCCCAATGTGGGGCAGGAATTTGAACTCATGTCTCCCAGATGCCAGTTTGTTCCCTAACCACTGGACTACAGAGTAGCCTGGGGTAGGTTTCTCTTAATCTCTCCTGCTGCAGCCATTCCACTCTCTAGGAAATACTCAGAGAGTTACAGGCTCAAGGACTGGAACTAAGATCTCCTGGATGCCATGCAGTAACCAGAGAACTATAGCCCTTGTCTACACTGAAAGAGAAGTTTGACATAATGCTGCTTACCTCGACCTTCTGCAACGTCAGTCTCCACTGTCAGAGCATTAAGTTTGAATTAAATGATGCTGTAATTTGACCTCCTAATACTGCCCTCGCAAGTGGCTTGCCACTGTGGTCTAAATCTACCATTTGAATTTAGGTCCACATAGCCCGATTGCAACTCTAAGTCTTACTTATACTGTTTTTCCAGTCTGCTGCACCATAGCACCTCTCCTGCCTGCAGCCTGGGAAAGTTTTCAGTTAATTCCTCTCTGCATACAGCACTGTGCTTCTCTGTTGTGCCTGCAGCAAAGAAACAGCAAGGAAAGCTTTTCCTGCCTTTTTTTTTTTTCTTTAAAGAAGAGGGAAAGGAGAATAAGCAGCCAACTAACTGCCTTCCCACAAGTCCATGCACCTACTATCCACAGTGCAATGAGTTTCAGGAAGTAATTGAGTGGGGACAGGAGACACTAGCAAGGAATTTGCTGTGTGATCACTTGCGTTCGCATTCTGTAACTCAACAGCCTAAAATCAAATTACAATCTCACCCCCAGTGTAGACAAGCCCATAGAGTCATTTTCACTCTCTGACCCATTGCCTAAGTATTTTATACAAAGTGGAATAGCTTTACCAGAAATGATTGAGAGATCCACTTCTCCACACCCTATAATACATTGGTTAGAGAACTTGCCTGAGATGTGGGTTCAAATCCCCCGCTCTGCCTGATTTGGAGCAGGGAACTGAAACCAGGTATTAGACTCTACGACAGGGGTTGGCACAAACAGCATGCATGCCAAACTTGGCACGCAGGCCAATCCTGCTGCCAGAGGGCCCGGGGATTAGCACAGCCCAGGGGCCGGCGCAGCTCGGGGCTCAGCTGGCGACCCTGCCCCCAGGGACCCCAGCCGCCCCCCTGGGGACCCCAGCGGAGCCCCAACCTGGAGTCCCTGGTTCTGCTCCCTTTTGGCCCCACCCCTGGCACCTTCTGAGGGTGCGGTGGGCGAGGCGGGCACAGGGGCCAGCAAAGATTGCCGACCCCTGCTCTAGGATAATGTTAATCAAACGTGATGTGGTGGTATACTGCATACAGCAAGCAGCTACAACTCCATACCACTTTTTATTACAAAGACATTTGAAACACCAAGTTCCAACCTCTAAAATCTGGAGATACACATTAAGTAGATGTTCTGGCCCCAGCAACATGGTGATTCACACAACAGTCTGTTCACTACTGAAACTACCCAGTATAAGATCACCCTGTTATAGAAACCTTCCCTGCATACTTCTCTGACAGTTTTTATGGCTGCAACTGCTTGTCTCTGCCAAATTTCAAGTGGTCTTTTAGCTGATGCCTTCTTCCATCCCAGCCTGTAGACATTCCTATTACATTTTCTCTCTCTCTTATTATGGAAATTCAGAATTCAAACCAAACTCATAACACTTGTTATATAAATATACCAGGTATACGTAATAAAATATTGCGATTGCACAGCCCCCATCATAACACCACCTCACTGATGCTATTAGGTTTGACCACTGTCTTCCACTCAAGCTGAATGAGGGAACAGTTATATACCCCTTTGTTTAATGATCGCTGAAACAATGGAAAGTCACTGCCCAAGGAATAGACAGCAAGAAAAATGTTGCAGGGAGTGGCAGAATGGTCTGGTCATGTTGTTGTAGAAGGCTAGAGCCCTCCTTACATCAAGCGACTGCAGGCAACTCTCTGTCTTTACTAGAGCTATGAGGCTTAGGGCAGAAAACCAGAAGGAAGACGTCCTCTAACACGAAAGTGGGAAACAACCTCCAGAAGGAACGCGGGACGCAGACAGAGCTGGACCTTGTCCTTGAAAACCACCGTACAACACCCTGACTCGGTCAGAGCCATGCTCAGCTCTCCCTTCCCTGCTGCGCTGTCTGTGTGTGTTGGGAGAGGTGGGATAGACTCTGCTGCTCTCAAAGGGCTGCCTTGAAGACTAGCTGCTGTGCTTCCTCTCCCACTAGTTCTCTGACTGAATCTGAGACCCCTCCCCATCTGTCTGTTAACCAGCACCCCTTTTGTCCCCCACTCCAGCCCACTGCCCAAGCCAGCACTTGTAGGCCAGGCAGGAGATGATGGCCTGAACACAGGAGGCAACTGCTACAGGCTGAATGAGGGAGAAGGTTCTCCCCCCTCCCCCTTTTTTTTTTAAACAGACATTTCCTTTTAATTATAGACAGCAGAAAATGTGCATAATTTTATGGACTCTGCTGGTGTCAAACACTCCATCATCCACGGAGCTCCCCATCTTCAGAAGAAGCGGTCAGCCACCTTGTGGTGGAGTGACCACTCATGGTGAGCGCATAAAGGACCTGCTCAAACAATCTGCTATGGTATTTTTCAGCCCTGGGAGATGGACCACTTTGAGGAGGATGCTGAGCTCCTCATCGAAGTCCAACAAACTAATGGCTTTTCAACACAGGGCTGAGGATCTGGCTCCCCCTTCCTTATTGATATAATACATTGCCGGTATGTTGTCCGTGAGGACCCACACCACTTTGTTAAACAGGTGCACCAAGATCACCTTGCAGGCAAGTTGGATGGCTCTGAGCTCCTTGACATTTATGTGAACAGTTAACTTCTCCCTGGTCCATACACTAGGAGTCCTGAGAGCACCAAGGTGGACTCCCCATCCTACATCCAAGACCAGGTACAGCAAGGGTCTAATGGCCACGAAGGGTATTCCTGCCAGCACTTAACAAGGTTTGACTTCCTTGATAAGGATGTAAGTGTGGTTAGCATGGGGGTGGATTGTGAGAAATATATTGTGGCCAGCCACATTTGAAGCAACTGCAAATGCAGCCTCACTTGGCGGACCACATAGATACAAGCCGCTATATGTGCCAGGAGGCTGAGGCATAACCTCAACCATGGTAATCAGGTGGTCCCGTAGACTGGCTATAAGTTCCATCATAGCCTGGAACCTGGCGTCGAGCAGTAGTGCTTTGGCTTGGATACAGTCCAGGACTGCCCCCACAAACTCTGTTCTCTGAACAGGTGTAAGTAAGGATTTCTGCTTGTTTATTAACAGTCTCAGTGGTTGATACACGTCTCTCATGATTTGTATGTTGCGATGGACATGTTCACTTCAGCACCTCTGATGAGCTAATTGTCCAGGTAAAGGAACACCTGCACTCCTCTGTGCCAGAACTGGGCCACTACTTCTGCCATACATTTGGCAAAAATGCAGAGGGAAGAGGGGGGCAGTAGAAAATCTGAATGGCAGGACCACAAATTGGTAATGTTGAGTGTCCGCAGTAAACGGCAACAACCTCCTGTGGCCTGGGAAGATAGCAATGTGAAAATTAGCATCCTTTAAACTGAGAACAGCAAACCAACTGCCCAGATTCAGAGAAGGAATGATAGCTGCTAGGGAGACCACGTGAAACGTTAGCTTTTTGAGGAACGTGTTTAGGGCCCTTAAATCTAGTATGGGTCTCAGGCCTCCCTTTGCCTTTAGGATCA
This sequence comes from Pelusios castaneus, assembly GCA_007922175.1. NCBI lineage: Eukaryota > Metazoa > Chordata > Testudines > Pelomedusidae > Pelusios > Pelusios castaneus. The sequence continues at coordinate 12,110,680 of ML685763.1, read as the reverse complement.
AGAAATATCTGAATTTTTTTTTTGCCACCCAGATTCTAAGGAATCTCCACCACCTCTCCTACCTGCAAGACAGCTTATAGCTCCTGGACGAGGAGTTGCTCATGAGAGGGGTCCCTGAAGAGGCAGAAGGGTTGGAGGGAGGATTCAAGTGAACTGAAGGGTGTTGCCAGTAGCCACCATGTTCAACACCCAGAAGTCCAACATAATAACCATCCAGGCCAGGAGGAAAGAGGCAAGACAGGAGGAGAATGGGTGGGAAACAACTTGGGGCATAAATTGGTCAGTCACCCCCACGCTCACCTTTAAAAACCACTTTTTCCACCTGAGGAATGGCGGCTCAGGCCCTGGTTTCAAGGTAGATGCCGGTGAATTGGCCCATTGGCTTTTGTAGCCTCTGTTTCTCCTTTTATAGGGCTCCTCTCTGGACTGGGCTCCAAAGTGCTGCTGTTGTGAGGACCTGAAGTGCATCATTGATGAGAACAGGGTATAAAGGCCCATAAAGTGCAATGTGGCTCTAGGGCGCTTCAGACTGTGCAGTCTGGACTGGGTCGGGTCCAGGAACAGAGCAGCACTAGCAAACAGAAGCTCCTGGACATCTGGTCTCTTGAAGGAAGACTGGAGCCACAAAGCCCTCCTCTTAGACAATAGTGAGGCCACTGCTGAAGCTGCATGGAGAGTGGCCCTGGCCAGAGTCTTACCACCCTCCAGGATGGCCTCGAACTCTTGTTTGGAGGATTGGGGGAAGAAGTCAGTAAACTTCTCGAGCAATTGCTAGATGTTAAAATGGTATTGCCCCAGCAAGGCCTGCTGGCTAGATACCCTTAACTGTAGGCTCACTGTTGAATAAATTTTCTGGCTGAATTAGTCCATCATCTTGGCCTCTTTGTTCTTTGGGGTGGAGCTCATTTTCCCCTACCTGTCATTAGCCACTGCAACCACCAGCGAGCCTGGAGACGGGTACACATATAGATATTTGAAACCCTTAGTGAGGACATAGTACTTTTACTCATCCACTTTAATGTGGGGGACAGAGATGCTGGGGTTTTCTATAAAGCCTCAGCCAGCTTCACTACTCCCTTATGCACTGGGAGGCCAAAAGGTTCATTCACAGGTTCTTTAAGTTCCTGTATCTTAAGGCTCAGGTTAGCTGCAACCCTTTCAATAGGTCTTGATGTGACTTATACTAGTCAGCAGGGCAGCGTGCAAGGAGCCCACTACTGCCTCATCAGAAGACCAGGCCCTCAGACAAGGTTGAGTTTCTTTAGGGAAATAAGCATTTGTAAATATCTGAAGTTTGATGTTTACACCTTCTTTTGAACTTCTCTATCATGTCCTACTGCATCATTTGGCCTTACTAAGCGAAAAAGCAACAGAAGTGAAACCCTACTAAGGATTTGATCCTGCAAAGTGCTGGGCACTCTCAACTCTGGCGGATTTCAATGGCAGTGAAAGATTTCCAGCACCTCTCATGAATGAACTCTAAGAAAACAAGTAATTTCTTGGAATGCTATGCTAAACAAATTCCAGAAACTAAAATAAATCAGTTTGTGAATGTGTAATTTTTTTCCACAGAAGTCTCATGACAATGCTGACTTCTTCCACTACAAATTTGATCTCTTCTATAATTCTGCCATTTACCTACCCAAGGAATTCTACTTCTTCTGCACCCTGATTGATTCCCAGCCACCTATTTGCTGTCTGACTCCTTCCTCAAATTCTCTTCATATTTCTTTCTGTAGAAAATTTTGCTGACTTTTTCAAAGATAAAAATGCTGAGATTGGCGTGATCATCCCAGTCCTTCCCTTTCCCTCTTACCACTTTCTCCTTCTCTCCCCCATCATTGATGCAGAAGATCCTCATCTCCTCTATTCCTCTAATCCATTGAGTCTCACACTGGGGGGTCACAAACCCTCGGGGTAGCAATGTGGTTATGTGGGGTTAGTGAGCTCCCTGTTTCCTCACGGCAGAGGCACATAGGTGAGGAGGGATCAAGTGGTAATACATACCTACTGCTCACCTCCCCAATGTTCCTCCGCATCCCTTGGGGGACTGTGGAGGGGGAGAAGCAACATCAGGGCTCCCCATACCCAGGTCACTTTCCCCATCTAAGCAATGCTGCAAGGTGAGCAACAGGAGCTGTCGCTCTCTGCTCTCTCCTTATGCAGCCCAATGGGGAAGTAATCAGGATTCAGGAAGCTCTAACATTTCTTCTCACTCCCTCGCCCCTGCAATCCCCTTGGACAGGGGTGTCAAACTCATTTGCTATGGCAGGCCAGATTTGACTTAAATGTACTTCAAGTGGGCCGTACATTCCATACATCAAAATTCTACGGCCCTCTTGTAGCATCGCGGAGTACTGTGTATGAAAAACTGCGCTCCGTAATACCTCTCACTCTCTGTTAGGGAGAGAGTGCAGCCTCACAGAGTGCAATCTCACATACCCAGCACTCTGTGACATTGCGAGACCGGATACTCTCACAGCATTGTGGAGTGCTGGGTATGTGAGACACCTCTCTCTCTTTCTCTCTCTGTTAGGGAGAGAGTGTAGTCCTGCTGCGTGCAGTTACGGCGCATGTTTGACACCCCTGCTCTAAGGGTAAGTGGAGGAGCAGCTTTCAAGGTGGGAGCAAGCAGCTATACCAACCGCTCCATGCATACAGGTCTGTTTCCACAGGTGGACAGGTGCAGTGGTTAGAGGCAAAGAGGGCATAGTGCAGGAATTGGGGTGAAGGGGAAGTCTGTAGGGGGTAGGGGTAAAGGGAGAGTGGGGAGCCCACAGAGGCCGGGGCAGGAACCCATGGGAGGTGAGGGGGGCAGGCACCCAGAGGGGTTAGCAGGATCACATTCGGAAGCTTGATGTGTGAAAGAAGTCATTCATACAAAATCTCCTTCACCTATTCCACTGACCCCATTCCATCTGGTCTCCTAATCAGTTACCCCACTCTCATCCCTCATACCATTGTCCTTAACATCTCTCCCCCCTCAGGTTCCTTCCTATCACAATTCAAGCATGATCTAGTCTCTTCCATCCTAAAAAATTGAACTTCATTGAACATCGTCTAAAACTGCCATCTGGCCTTTCTCCCAGACAATTCTATCCTAGACTCTCTCCAAACCACCTCCGCTGCACTCTAGCTCTCAAAGCATCTAATAACATCTTCCCAGCAAACATTCAGAAAGGAAGGTTACCCACCTTTTTGCGGTAACTGGAGTTCTTCGAGATAGGTGTCCCAGTGGGTGCTCTACCTTGGGATTCTGGTGCACTTCATGCTCAGACCGGAGAATTGTGTAGCAGTGCTCACTCTGGCCGCGTGAGCGCCAAGAGGCTCTCTCGTGCCTGGTTAGTGTCCTTTTCGGTGCGCGTGTGGCACAAGCCCACTCAGTTCCTTCTCCAACCAGGAGCGAAGAGATTACACTCCGAAGTAGAGAGGGGAGGATGCTAGGTGGTGGAGCACTCACAGGGACACCAATCTCAAAGAACTCCAGTTACCACAAAAAGGTGGGTAACCTTCCTTTCTCTTTCAAGGAGTGTCCCTGGTATTAGAAATGGACCTCGAGTTGTATGGTTGGTAATGATATGGTCTACTCCTACTAGCAGGAGTGTAGATACTGAAGGTCCAAAGAACGGCTCTGGAATCCTTGGAGGAGTGCATTATTTCGTCCGTTTTCTCAGCAAATAAATTTTTCTTATCAAAGGGCAGGTCTTCAATGGTTGCCTGGAGCTGTCTAGGAAGATCAGTGGAATGAAGCCAGGAGGACCTGCGCATTACCACTCCCGTGGCCAAAGAGCGAGCTGTGTGTCTGGTACATCGAGGGAAGCCTGTAAAACCATTCTTGAGATCAACTGACCCTCCTTTATTATTAATTAATTATTATTATTATATTATAATTATTAAAATTGTTGCTCTTTTGTTGTCTAGAATGTTTTCAATAAAGTCTGCTGATTAAGGTAATTGTCATGGTTGTAGTTTGCTAACAGCACGGAATAATTTGCAACTCATAATTCTAAGGTCGAGGAAGTGTAGATCTTTCTTCCAAGGAGGTCCATTTTTTTAATCCTCCTTGTCATGAGGAGCGGATCTATTATATAATTGTTTGTGCCTCTGATTGGCAGCCTCCACTAATAGGGAATTTGGTGGAGGATTAGTAAGGAGGTACTCGGAACCCTGGCTCAGTATATAATATTTCTTCTCAGCCCTCCTGCATGTTGGGGCGATTGTAGCAGGAGTTTGCCATATGTCATTAGCCGGGTCAGTTAAAGCACTGTCCATAAGCAGAGCAATTCTTGTGGACGACTGAGTTTGCAGAATCCATAGAAGTTTGTGTTGGGATTCTTGAACGTCTTGCATTGGGATCTCCTGGGATTTGGCAACCCAGAGAAAAAGGTCTTGAAATTGTTTAAAGTCATCAACCGTTGTGTGTGGTGATGGAATAATAGCATTGTCTGGTGAAGATGAAGAGTCATGTGGTGCAGATCTCTGTTCTTGGTCTTCTATATCATCCACCGGATCATCAGGTTCTTGTTCTGCGTGGGCTGTAGTTTTTGGCTGGGGTCTATGCATTCCAGAGGTTGATGGTCTGAAGGAGTTGGAGTAATGCAACCAAAATTCCCAATAGGGCCACTGTGGTGGGTAGGCATATGGAGGGCTGTACCACAGAGGAGGACACCATGGGAATGGTTGAAAATTAGGCGCTTGTGCTCTATGGTGTCTGGATGTAATTGATGGAGGCTGAGGAGAAAAATCTATCTCCATGATCTTCAGGCTCATCATTGCTTAAGAATGCGACCAGAGATTTTAAACCTGCACGAGACAGAGATGCAGGGGACCTGGCTATGTCGGAGAAATAAGAAGCTGGGGAAGTGGGATGGTGTGGATCATCAGCAGAAGCATGGCACTTCCTTTTTTTATTCTGTTTCTTTGGCGCAGAACAGTCCCAATAGGGATTCGGTGCCGAGGGATGTGGCACTGTGTGGATATCAGACAGTGCCAGAGTAACTATCAGTGCCGCAGTTGGTGTAGAGGTGTGCTGTACTGTAGTTTCTGTTGGCAGCAGCACCAAGGTTGTCTTTGGCACTGAGTGGTTCTCTGGTGTCATTGAAGTTGTGGTCTTTGGCATCTTACCAGCTGCAGGTTTAGAGTGCTGGTTGTTTTTATCCCTGAGGTCTGATGGGAAAGACCTGTTTTAGGATTTACTGGTTGGTGTACTTGGGGATTCCAACACCTCTTTGGTACATATTGTCTTCCTGGGAGTGGATGTTGATTTCTTCCTCTCGGAAGATGCCTGATGTGGAGTTAGGCGTCTCTTCAGAGAGTATATAGCCGAAGAAGCTGACGCAGTCTGTCCCGGGTCAGACGCTGGTCTGAGTGACCGTTCCATTAATAAGAGTTTAAACAAAGGTCTCTGTTGCGACGAGCTCTAGAGCTGAGGTTTTTGCAGTGGGGACATTTCCATGAAATGTGTCCCTTACCCAAACACTTAATACAGAGGCTGTGGCCATCTGACGCTGACATAGCATCTTGGCACTGCTCACAGCGCTTGAATCCCGGCGAACCTGGTATGAGGAAAAAGGAAAAACTTTTTTGGGGGAGGGGATAAGTATAGGTAGATAAAAGAATGAGGGAGAAAATAATTTGGGTAATGGAAAAGAAAAAGATGTGAGGAAAAAGACGACGAGCTGAGGAGAGAGTAGAAGCTCCGACCGAGTCCGCAAGTGGTTAAGAAGGAACTGAGGGGGTTGCACTGCGTGCGCGCACCAAAAAAAGTGCCAACCGGCATGAGACAGCCTTTCGGCCCTTGCGCAGCTACGACAAACACTGCTACACAATTCTCCAGTCTGGGCGCGGGGCACACCAGAATCCCAATGTGGAGCACACACGGGGACACTCCTCGAAGGAGAACAAGTATTGCAGCTGCATGTTCTTGATCTGTGATTGTCTTTCTGCCAACCTCCTCATGCATGTCCTGCTGTCAGTTTACTTTAAAGTAATCATAACCAAAATAGAACGCTTAATCTTTCCCCCATAAGACTTTTTTCATCCTTCCTTTCTCAGTCATTGTGGCTATCACCAGCTTCCCTGTCCCTCAGGCCTATAACCTAGGTATCCCTAAAACTCAGCCCTTTCTATTTCTTCACATATAGGTACTGTATAAATCACACCACTTTGCCAGCATAATTTCTTGAAGATCCAGCTTTTTCTCCATTCACACAGCTAAGATCCACAAACTACACCAATCTTAACCACCATTTTTCTAACAAGCACTTTTACATATTCTCTGATGCTATTGAGGAATTCCATTGAGGAATAGGAAGTGCCCATGTAAATATCCAAATAGCCATCTCATTGCTCTTCTTTAACCTCTTCTTGATGCGAGTACTTGAAAAAACTCAACAATGGATAGGCAACTGGTTTGCTGTGATCACTGTTTCATGCTGCCCAGTATCATTTCCTTGTAAAAACGAGAGTCCTGCGGCACCCTTATAGACTAACAGATTTCTTCAGGCATAAACTCTCGTGGGCTACAACCCACTTGCATCTGACGAAGTGGGTTATAGACCACGAAAGCTTATGCTCGAAGAAATCTGTTAGTCTATAAGGTGCCACAGGACTCTCATTGTTTTTGCTGTACACAGAGTAACACAGCTACCCCTCTGGAAATTGTTTCCTTCTGCTTCTCTGGTCTATTTTATCCACCTGCTGTTTACTGCCTTTCACTTGGATTGTGAAATCTTCAGGGCACGGACTGTCTGCTGTATGTTTATACAATGACTAGCAAAATGGGGCCCTGAGTTCTAGACACCAGAATAATACATGCAAACAAATCTACAAAAAATCAACAGATTAAGTTAAAAAATTATCTTCTCTCTCAAGCTATTTAGAGGTCAATCTCACATGGATAAACTGAATATATTTTCACTATTTGTGTTTATATCTAAGCTATGTGGGGTCAGAAAGGAGTTTTCCTCCAGGGCAGATTGGGCTAGGGCTCTGGGAGGTTTTCGCCTTCCTCTGCAGCATTGGGAATGGCTCACTGGCTGGTGGATTCTCTGTATCTTAAAGTCTTTAAATCATGATTTGAGGACTTTAATAACTCGGTCATTGGTTAGAGGCTTATTGCAGGAGTGGGTGGGTAAGGTTTTGTGGCCTGCATTGTCCCTGAAGTCAGACTAGATGATCATACTAGTCCCTTCTGACCTTAGAGTTTATGAGTCTATGTTAATATTACAGATTGTTTACAGCTCGTCACTACATCTAGAAGCCAAATAGCAATTCCTGGAGTTTTATTGCTACAGCATTAGATGAAATATTTGTTCACTAAGCATCTTGCAAGTTGAGAGTGACAAAACTGTCCTGTGGGTCTGATAATGGAATTATAAAGGCAAGGGTTACCACCCTGATCTTGAAGTGATGAATTAAGGCTTTCAGTCCTTCAAATCCAGGACAAGGTGTTAGCCCCCTTTTCTCTGGAAATTTTTAGCCATGCCAATGGAAAGTGCAGTCTTGAAAGGTAAAAATAAGGAGCGGGACACAAATGCTTCCTTCAAAATGATAGTTCAACAATTGTTTTAGTCAAAAAGGTGCTTCAATTTTTTTCTATTAAAACCATTTCAAGCATTTGTGCAAATGCTGTCACTTCAGAATAGAACAGCTAAGAAGTTATTGGGTGAATTTTCACATGCCTATGTCAAAAAAATCTATTTAAAATGACAGGAGGGAAAGATAAGTAGAAAAGATTTTGAATAGGCTGGCATTATTACAAAACACTAACTAATCAGCATGTTTGCAGAGTGCACCTCTTGCTTTTTACTCATTTATCATCCCTCTTCTCAGTAAATTCACCCATTTTAACACAAAGGTTAAATAACTGAGCTTTCTGTGAGCAGCTAAATGAGGATAACAGATTTGAATTAATCCCATCAACAGACAAACCTCTTCTCAGGTACAGCCATTCTAGCTAGAATAAGCAACATTAGCACAAATATTCCCTATGCGTGGTACAGAAGCTCTCCCATACGGCTGTTCCGTTCTACTTTGGAACTTAATTAGCACTGAGGGTTTTGTATAGATTTTCCATGCTTGGGCAAACTTGAGCCTTAAAGGAACACTGGAAACCAGTCAAAATTTAGGACAAATGCTCTGTCATGCACAAACTTCGCACACACAAAATCAGCTCTTCACTGAAAACCAGGTGCTCTGAGCTTGCCCATCATGGGCAAATACAGTTACCCCAACAACGTGAACTGTCTATAAGGGGTTTATGAATAGTTCATGGTAACCAGAGAAACTGGAAGCCAGAGAGACAAATCAGCAGTTTTTGAGACCACTTGAGTAATTTCTGTCAGATATATGCAAAGTAATGGACAAGAATCTCTTGCGATAACCTATACTTTTAATAAAACTGAAAGAACATATTAACAGAACTTCAAGCCTATTAAATCTTGCCAATTTTGATTCCTCAAAACATGTTTTGTTATTATGGAAAATTCAATAGGATAATTTAGAAAAGGGAAAACTACTGCTCCTTCTATTTTAAGTGAGGAAGTAGACATTTTATACAGAACTATCCTACATCTGACTGGTAACAAAACTTCAAATGATAGTTTTCAGACACAGAAAAACCCATGGAGGAGAGGACATGAAGGGAGAATCATTCAAATAAGAACCACGTATAAAACCTTCTGTTAGCACAAACTTAGCACTCCATTTACAGCTAGAAGAGCAAGATGCCACTTTATAGGTCTGGTGCATGAATACAGTAGTCAACACAAAAAAAGATTTCTGATTTTTTATATGAAGGGGTCAAAAATATCTTTGCTCTTCTTGGCAGCGAAGTTGAATTGTTTACAAAATTACAGAAATTAATTTCTTACCTTTTGTAGACTGGTAGGATTTAGCTGGGTTTTATCTATTATTTTCACAGCAACCTAGGGGAAAAACAGGTATTACTAAACTTGTTGTAAACGCTGACAAAAACGTGCATGTTAGTAGCCAAACACACTGTATATCTAATGTGCATAAACACAGCTATGAAAATGTGTGCCAATCCATCGTACATCCCACCTAGCAGAATTTCTTAATAAGAATCCAACTGTACTTTATCATATCCCATTCCAACTTCAGCAGCTTGCAATCAGCAAGTTTATTCTACTTCCAGCACTGTGGAAAATGTAATATTACACAAAAACACGGGTGGGATACCAATGACAAGACATTGTCATCTTCTTTTGGATATGTCTGAATTACTTTGAGGTGGGGGGGAAGGAAGATAGAAGGACAGAAAGAAAATATTTGTCCTGAAAGAAAATTAAAAAGAAAAAAAAAAAAATCACCAAAATCTAACATCTGATTTAAAATTGCACTGCCTCTTCAGAAAGTAAGTTTTTCAAAAAGAGCTCTCAATACAGAAATTAAAATTCTGTCTTCTTCAAACGTACGGCAGCTGGTTCTTTCTTCTTTGCTCGCATTACAAACCACAAAATATTACATTTTGCAATATTAAATAAGTCTTTCGATAATCAAGGATGCAGCTGGAAACAATGTTAGGAACATTTATTAGAAGATTACATATGAAGGAATACAAAATACTTCATCAGCCATACCCAAAAGCTTACCTCTCTTCCGGTAAGAACATGTCTTGCCAGCTTCACTTTGGCAAAATTTCCTTTTCCTATTGTTTTTAGTAAACGATAATTTCCAATGTGAGGGTGTTCTTCATTTGTAGATGTAATTGAGTTTCTACATCGGGGGATGTTTTGTCTGCTACTTGATTTGGTAGGCTGCACGTGTGGTTCAGTGTATCCATCTACAGCAGTATGCTACAAAGAAAACAAAACAAAACCACACTGGTTTTTAAACAGTTACAAAGCAGTTTAAAAATAAAAGTCTGAGTCACAATTTAAATTTTTTTTTATCAATAACTCAAATTTAGCTAAAGCTTTCAGTTGTATCTTTTGTTGCTATTGAAGTTTGATTTATGCATCAAGAAAGAAATTCAAGAGTACTACAGCTGCTTCTAAATGTAAACAAGTGATATTTAGATTCAAACAATTAAAGTACACAAAGATTTTTCTTCAAATATGAAGTTGTACTATTAAAACAGAAGTGTGACATATTGCAATTTAATTATCAAATCTTGATGTGAACATCTTTTGAGCCATTAAAAAATTTAAAGTACTTGCATTTTTAAATATTACTGCAAGTTATTAATAAAAGGTATATTTTTGCATAGTGAAAGATGCATTTACCATTTGTCTAAAAATGTTTCCATTAAAGCAATACTTGAGATGAAGGAAAATAAAACCTTAAAATCCAACTTTGCTCTAAGAATATTTTTACTTCCATGACTTTTAGATGTGTGCACACTTCCTCTACGAAAAAAGCTCTGATTTAAGTAATTAGTACTCTAGTTCTAATAAAATGGACTTTTCTCCTATAAAACAATGCTCCCATAACAACTGTTAAGTCCATTGCTAATAAGTCACCAAAACAAAGTAATAAAGAGATGTGAAACTGTTACGGATCATCCGAGCCTTCAAATGGCTACTTCTGCTTCCTGGCGCTGCACATAAGAATTCACTTATACAAGTTAGAGTAGCCTTACCCCCACACTTTAACATCTGGCCACAACATCCCCTTTCCTCTCAAAAACAGCATGCAAATGTTTATATCTGCACAAATTACATCTGGGCTGAGGGAGTTCCCCACTTGAAAATATGGCCCCTCACGACTTTGCTGAGTGTTCTCTTCTTGTATTATAAGCCAGAATAATAGCAAGGACTCAACTGGTATTTTACATACAGGTACTATGCATTTTATATACTAGTATCATTCTACTTTTTGCCTGCCATAGCAGTCATTGTTAAATTCTTCCTACCTCCATCAGCACACAAACTGTCGAACATCAGTGGTAGCTTTACATGGGTACTGGAAGGCAAAGTTCTGCCTTTAGTCCTTACTTCACATCACAGGGAAGTACTTACTTCCTTCAAGAGCATCCAAATTTACATCTGTACATTTAAGATGTGGACAAAACTGAGTGTAGCGTTTGAGGTAAGGTACATCATTACATTATTTCTATATTCTTTGCCCACGTAGTAAATTTAACACAAAATGTGGGCTTGTATTCAGTAAACCAGTGACTGAAGAGGACCTATGTATATTGGTGGATAATCAGCTTAACATGAGGTCTCACTGTGACAGGTCACTAAGAGGAATAACAAGATCCTTGGATGTACATGACAGACCCGAGACCTTGCTTTTGTGGAGACAAAGGACAATTCTACTGAGATGTGCAAAAATAATATGGTCATGGGCTTATTTATCATATATATCATTTATAGGGGCACAGAATTTGGGTGAGGGATTGTATTCTAGCTCTATTGGGAAAGATTACCAAGCTCCCTTCAAGAACTGAAACTCAGTGGGAAAACAAACAGCTGCAGAGAAGTTCTACTACATATACTGATTTAGACCAGGTTCAAGAGGCCTAGCAGACAAAGAAAGGCCTTTTGATATAAAGGGTCAGTGTAAACTGACACAGATTCTGCATTTTGATCCAAAAAAGGACATGACATTGTAACTAAAAGGTCAAAACCTTACTGGGGAAGGGTCAAAAGGACCAGAAACTGACAGGATCTCTATGTGGAAGATAGGTGATACTTGTTAAGTGTAGCAGGCATGTAGACTGTTTGTCTTATTTTATATTTTCTCTGACACCATTTTGTCCTTTAAGAAAAATGCACTGTGTTTTGTGAAAGCTCATTGGTCACCAGTAACCTCTGTCAATTGTCCTTTGACAGCGCATACACTGCAGGTGCAGGATTAAGGTGAGAGCTGCTGGGAGAGTCAGAATGAACTGCTGGGGGACTCCAAACCTAAAGTCCACAGCACAAAGGAAGAGGGATGCAGATCTTTACCCTTCGAGAGGTGACAGCTGGAGACATGAGATTAAACCGATACCCTTCAACAGACTAACAAGGAGAACAGAGGAGCTATTAATCCCGGAGTTCACACTGAACAAGGGAACACAGTGAAAATAGGGGATTATTACCTCTGTATGTGTCACTGAGTGGGGCAGAAGGCAGGGATTTGTTCAATTTGTCTCTGCTCAGAGTACAGGCTATCCATAACCACACCTGAAGACACTTGAAATGAAGCTTTGCAAAAGGTAATGCATGGGTGCAGGAGGCCATGTGACCTAGATGGACCAGGTCGGATCAAACTATCATTTGAGGGTTCACTTTTGAAAGAGGAAAAACAAACAAGGAATGCTGTGGTACTTTTAAAGACTACCAAATTTTGCTGACCAAGATTAACATGGCTACCTCTTTGGAATTTGAAAGAGAAGTTCCTCAGAGTGTGGACTGTGTCCTCAGATAGATATAAACTAGCTGAAATCCATCTTAAAATCACTCCAAAAAAATCTATAATTTGCATTGGTACGAAGGAGTACTTCTCTTGATTCACTTAAGTCCTAAGGATTGAAGGAGGCTGTGTAACGAGAGAACCATCAATTGTACCTCCTGGTATGACTGGCCCATGTAGCAGTCTGTCTTTGAGGCAAGGAAACACTGGACTGCCCTGGCAACATAGGTATGCCACTATCACTTTGTGAAAGCTCTGGAGACCACTGATAGACCCAAAGAATAACTCTGTATAGAAAATTATCTAAATCCACTGTAAAGCACAGGACTCTCCTAGGGGCTGGATGAATGTCTATCTGGAAAATAAGTGTTCAATCAAGAGCTATCAATCAGTCACCTTCACTTAGGGAGGTCATCCTGAATCTCAAATGCTGTGTGAAAACATTTAATTGTCTGAGATCCAAAATGGATCTGTCAGGCTCCCTTTCTTTTTGGAGGAAACATCTCGAGTAAAGCCTTTTCCCAGTGGTGAGGAGGCATAGCCTTGGTTCTGAACAAAGTAGTACAGACAGACAGACAGACAACACTAGTAAAAATTCTCCATTCTCAGGTGCTTGGAGCACATGTGCACCCATAGTGAAAGACACATCATTTCAAGAATCACACATACCCCAAATACCCACAATAGCCCAAGCACTTTATCTGGATGATTGAGGATTGCAACAGCTTTCCATCTCCAGAGTAGCACAAAACATCTGATGTGTACTAGCAAAGCTGGATCTTAACGTGCCATTGATCTATTGGATTTAGAGGGCTGAGTCTGTAGCAATGAGAAAGGGGAAGGAGAAAGCAGAGTTTCCGAGTCTCAATATCTTTGTGCTTTAAGGGCTTCCCCTGCATGCCTACTCCAATTTCACTGACATGCTGCCTCACTATACATGTAGCAGAAGCTGTAGTGCTATGGGGAGTCCTTCAAGCTCTGATGGTAAAGTTAACATGAAGCCATTTAATCTTTAATTAGTAGTGACAGTTGAGCCACGTAATTTACCAATAAGAATTTGATGTGTGTTTAATCTTCCTTACATTATTGAATCATTACAACCAATAAAAAGATTCATGCAAATTAGTTGTAGGAGGAAGATAGTAATTAGTCAATTTTTAAAAGACAACATAGTCCTGTGGCACTTTTAAAGACTCTGTTAGTCTTTAAAAGTGCCACAGGACTCTGTTGTCTTTCTACAATAGACTAACACAGCTACCCCTTTGGAATTAGTCAATTTTAACTATGTGTAAAGTTTAAAGTGCCTTTTATTCCATTAAGATAGGTCAGGACAAGGAAAAGCCTGAAACCGTTTAAGTTTCTTAAAGGATCCAATTTTTAATTAATTTAACTCATTAACTGGTTTAATACTGAATTCTTAGAAAATTCATTCTGTATTCAAAGGACTGAATTGCAGGAAGCTTGGAGAGGATAGACCATGTATTTTCATAAAATAAAGAGGTTGAAATTTATTTTTAAGTTCAAAAGGTTGAGTTCCGTTAGTTATAGATTAGCAATTGGTGCCTTCATAACAAAGGAAATAACTGACGGTAGAGGGGACCCTAAACTATGGAATTTGCTTTTATTCTGGATACACCAGAACCTATATTTGTTAACTTTCCATGAACACTGCAAAGACTGCCTTTTTCTCATGCATTCAGAGAGGCTTGGTTTCATAGGAAGAGAGGCTACAGGCTGAAAGAGGGCAAAAAATAATGGCAGGTGGGAGGAAGAGGCACATTCTATTCAGATTTTTCATTGGTTTGTTTTTTTTAAGTAATTAATCTACTGGAAATATTGACCTAAAATTTTATACTGAAGAGTTTGTGTTTGCAATTGAGTATTTAAAAATTTAGGTGCTGTGTAGTCTACTGGATAAGTGCCACTGTTTTTCAAACATTAAACACAAAATATAAATATTGTATTCAAGGACAATTACCATCCTTCTCATTTCATCCTTGCATTAAGGGGGAAAATAGTACAGCTTAATTGCAGTCCTACTGTGAGCGATATTTTAAGATGTGAATATTTGCTATAACTGTTTTTGAGGTGATTGACAGTCTTAATATTAATTTCTCATGTTTCTTATTTGCTTTATCAACACCAACCACTTGACATGGGACAGCATTAAAATGCAATAAAAAGAGATGGGGCCTGGGCTGATACAGCAGGAGGGATGAAGAGGACGATTATACATATAGAACTGTAACTCTGCTTTTCTGAACCAATTACACACGTGAGAAAGTTTCTCAAGCTGCATGGTTACAATCTCAACTTTATGACATATTATGTACTGGTTACCTTGAAGATGTCCTGAGCCCAGCCCTGTCCGGAAGCAAGAGAGAGTTACAAGAATCTGGTACTCTTCCTGACTAAAATAGTCACCAATTCATTCACTGAAGGAATCTGCCTTTCCTCCTTCAGAACACAGAATAGTAGGACCAACCTTGAGGAAATCTACAATCTGGGTTGGATTAACCAGTTTGGGGGCTCTGGGCTGCCCCCTACTGCATCCCCCCCACACCTGGGTCCCACCCCCTAGCATGGAGCCTGTTGCTTGGGGTTTTTTTTTTTTTGGGGGGGGGGGGGGGGGGGGAAGCTGGGTCCAAAGTGTGCTCCCGCCCTGGAAAGCCACACCGGACAGGCAGAGGCCATGCCGTGAGCCAGCCGGCTCCATCCCAGAGCCAGCCCAAAAGGCTGTACTGGCCTGCCCTGGCCCGTGGACCACTCAGCCCAGGGGCGGGGTGGGAGCTCAGAGCCCAGCCTCTGGCTCCAGGCCCTCCCTCACCCCCGAGGCACTGGCAGGGCAAGGAACGCTCTCAGCACTCAACCCTGCCGGTGCTGAATGGGGAGAAGGGGAGCCGGACAGAGGTTTTTAGTGGGTGGAGCCTGGGGGCCCCTTTCTGGCCAGGGCCCAGGGCTTCAGCCCCTAAAGCCACTGCAATAATCCAGCCCTGCCTACATACACTACATGCATAGAATCTAGCCAGTTGCTACTCAGTTTCAAACCTCTGATTTCTGACCAGACTTAGAGAAGCTAGCCAAAGGATATCTACAAGCTCATTTAGTCAAAGCTAATAATCCTATATTCAGCACAATTTGGTTTTAAGACAAGACATGTAACGGAAACCACAGTAGTCTATAGGATCACCACGCTGCTGTTCTTTGATGGGAAGGAGATATCCATTTTCCATCCATGGATCCTCTCTGCAGCATTTGAAAGTCTAACGTTAGATACTGTGTCCTGCTTGAGGGAAGTGGCAGATGTCCAGGGGAATGATTTAAAATTGCCTGAGTCCTTCCCAAAGGTACACAGACTGGTGATGGGAAATTGCACCTCTGCCACCAAACCCTTCATGAAGCCACTAGAGAAATGGCAAGATAGGGATGCAAGTGCCAACTATATATAACAGCATATAGCACCACATGAGACATTACTGTGATGCTGACAGACCACATACCAACCAACCTTCAGGTCCCCATATCTGAACTAAACTCTGACAGACACACACGTGGAATCTGCCTGGCACATTTGTAGGTTAATACTGATAGGTGTTACAATTATAAGAAAGTGTTTAGACTCTACTGAATGCTTGTGAATTGCTACATGCATTAATTTTACTTGTAATATCTGTGTTCCATTTTGCTAGGTAAGATTGGAGTGGTTGTTATTGGTGAGTCTCTGTGACTGGATGAATTGCCACACTGGAGAAGGACATTAATTAGTGAGAAGAGTTCCCAAAGAGGAGACCCACTGACACCAGAGAGGCTACACATCAATCGGAATTGAAAACTCCCTACATCTAGATTGAGGAATCAACAGCAAAAGGGCTACGGACGTGTTGCTCTGTTCTCCTCCTCATGAAGATGAATTATGAGAGTAGATTCTAACCATCAGCTGAGTTTGCAGATCAGACCATGAGGTAGGAGGGGGATTAAAAACCCCAAACAAAGGGAACAAGGTATTGCTATGCTCCCTAGACTCTGGGGGCATAAGGTGTTTTTAGGCATAAGCAAGAGATCCTCAGCTGCTTAGCCTGGATTAGTCTAAAGGACAAACAAAGTTTGCAGATTATAGAAACCTCTGTCAGCTTTTGACTAACTCATTCGTGTGTCTATATTTGCTTGTTTTAACCTAATAAATAACTTGCTAATTTCCTTTTCCTTTTTAAGGAATCTTTATATAGTTTAGGATTAACTACAAGCACTGTTTTTGGTGTGAAAACGAAAATGCAATTGACCTAGGCTAAGTGATTGATCCTTTGCTGAATATTGCTATAATTTTTTATGTAAGGCCCATCTATCAGAGAGAAACACTCACATATACTCCAGGCAGAAAGAGCTTTTGGGGTAGACGAAGCAGGCGCACGCCTAGGGCCCCAAGCAGCAAGGGGCCCCGTCTCCTGCTTTGCCTACCCCAAAAGCTGCATCTGCCTCGGTCAGCAGCAGCAGCAGGAGCTGGCCCCTGGGAACGGGACTGTTGGCAGGGAGCCAGGGCTGGCTGGAGGGGCTGTGGGGGAGCACTGGCAGGGAGCTGGGATTACAGGGGGGCCCCACAATGGGCCTTCGCCTAGCACCCCCAATAGCCAATGGCCACCTCTGACTCCAGGTAAGACAGACTGGAGTTCCCAAGAGGACTATCTGTGACTGTGTTAAGGCTGGTAAAGTGCCTGAGGAATTTGCACTTGGGGCAATTGGTTGGTTAGTGAAATCTAAGTTTACAACTCACAACCACCTTGGAGTTTGTGCACTTTTTTTTAAACAATCTGCCCAGAGGCTGGTATATGTGGTCTTGAGTCACCCCTGGGAGCATTATAAATACCACTATCACCAAGCTTCCCCAAGGGCTTGCACAATCTCACTTCACAGATCCAGAATAATTAGTTGAAAATGAACCAAGGCAAGATGCAGGTTATACTAGCCAGTGCAGGAAAACAACTGGAGCATTTGCAGTCACTCTGAAGCCTCTTTCTAGTCATAACTAGTCATGTTGCTCTGTAGTTTAGAATTGCTCCAGAAATCTTTATATTATTTGTACACAGCTTATCATTAGTGTTCTATCACTACGGCTGGCCAGGAGGCAATACCATCCTGACAACCATTATACATGCCTTTTTGACACTTCTTGGCTGGATTACAGCAATACTAAGTACCTCAAACCCCTCCTCTCTTGACTTTCTTTATCCAGGACACCGCAGGTCATGCACTTGTCGTATTTGGTATCCTTAACTAAACCAATGCCTACCGACGAGCTGTACTCTGTACCTGGATACCCAACCACTCTTCGTATGAACCCTAGAACTGTTTGCTCTTTTAATAAAATGCTTAATAAAAATTTTAAATCTACCTATGCATGAGGTCATCAGCCTCAGAGAATGCCAAGTAGCATATAACACAGTAGCACATCTCCTCAGTAAGATGGGCTACCGTGAATGCAATGAACCTGTCTTCCATTCACTTAGCTGGCTTTTACAGACTATTATTTAAAAAGTCTTGGTCATTGTCATTATCTTCAAGATGCTCAGTAGCCTGAAAGATGCCTCTCAGAGACCACATCTACAGTGCACACCTCTCATGGCAGTGTATAGGGTCTGTGTAGCTACACCGCAGTGAAAAGCAGGCTACATCCGCACGGCAGCGTGGAGTTGCACATCAGAGAAAGGCTGCGGCAGAGGGGAGGCAGCTGGGAAATGCTACAGCAGAACAGCAGGATGCTACAGTGCTAGAAGAAGCAACGTACACAAGGGATGGATGCGTAGAGAGCTGTATAGGGTACAGTCCCACCGGGTTCAGCAAGTCGTTACTCCCTGAAGCATGGCCTCATCATCTACTAAACTGTTACTTATTACCCATGCTAGGAAAGGAAGCCTGTGGTCTATGTATTCTACACACCACAGAAAAGAGCATGCAGCTTAGGTGTATTTTGAGAGAGAACGAACACATGCAATGGACATTAGACCATGCAGTTTAATGCTTCTGGGAAGCATTCTGATAACAATAAAGGGGGAAGCACATGCAGCATAAAATTTAAACTTTTGACACTCATCTTAACATTACAAAAAGACTCAAAAGATACAATAATGTAAGAATAGATAAATATATGTATGTTTAACCATTCCTAGCTTCTCTGCTTTGATGTGACTAAAACATTGCCAATTTGTTAATTTAACTTTGGTCTTCCTTTTATCTTTAAACATTATACTGTGACAATTACGTGATTTTAATGTGCAGTACCTATATTTACATACTTTTCACAAAGCACTACCTTGAAACGTTAATAGGTTCAGTTTGTCTCGTGTGCTATAGGGAGAGTAGTTAAAATGGTTGTTCCACTTAAGGCCTTCGTGATATATGTTAAGTAAACTATGCCTTGAGTCAAAAAAGCAGTCTGAACAAAAAATTCCATGAGGCTACTTATATATTATGAATTTTTAAAGATGAAACATTTCTAGTAAACCATGTGCTTCTCCTTGATGACATTCCAGGAAGCCTTATAGAAATTATATTGCATACTGCTTATTTCTTTATGTATTATATTTTCAAATACAGACGTTTTTATTTTACAGTTCCTTCAGCAACAACAGATCGACCATTATCTCAAGAAAAATCTCCTTCTCTATTATCCTAGAGTTTCATTGCATAAATTGTACTAAGGTGTTATTAGAAATCATCTGATATGTCAGTATTCAAATTTATATATATACTTTGACCCAAAAACAAACAAACAGATTTAGCATCAGGAGTTTTGTAACAATAGAAAGAAAATACAGGACTGTGGTTTGTTTTTGTCATCACTGCTAATGTCCTGGGTGTTCTGTTCTTTGGTTTTGCATTTTAGTATACTCTATGTAGCTGCTTCTTTGGTGCTAGTAAAGTTACTGTCACCCATACAAGCAAAGATTTTCCTTTCACCAAGGTAAAAATCAAACTGAAGGCAGCAGAGTCAAAATTTAAAGGTGTCTCCATAAATGTTCTGTTGAGATATCAACAGCTGTGCCAATGTAACTCCATGAATCATCCACCTAGAAACGGCTGTATATTAAATAGCTGTCACCTTTCCATTCCAATGTTCAAAGCCGTCATGTACGTAAAATGTCAGTGCTCCTCCATGTCATCAAACACAAAACCCAGTCCTTTCTTACTACCTGTATACCATACAGTCCTGTTTGGTTTACAGTGGCCACATGAATTCAGTAAAAACAAAGCAATGGCTGTTCCCCCCTCCCATTTTTCATATTCACGCTTATGCCTTTATTTGTAGGACTTAACTACAATAATTTTGCGAATTATATTTCTAAATATGTGGTGCATGATTCTTTTCATAATTCCTCAGCTACAACTAACTGTATATGGGGAATAAAATCTTAAAACTATTAGACACTGAATAAATGTCAATTTAATTTAATTTTGCTTCCTTATTCATAACCACCAACCTTCCGCGCTCTCCCCCCTCTCCCCCCAAACTAAGACTCATTAAAATAATGAAATTAGTCAACGAAAGCAGTAAAAGGACTAGAACATCTTAAATACGACACCACGTTGACTGGGTCTAAGGTACTCTCAAATACTGGAGATTTTCATTTCTACTTTGACTACACACTTAAAATTGTTCAGATAACGGTTTTCTAGATGTCAGCCACTCATTTAGATACAAACTTTCTGTTTAGAACACATTTACGTAATTTATAAGTGCTTCAAGCTCTATCAAAAGATCATGATGAATTATCAGCAATAAAAATTATCCTGAAAACAGCAAATCTGATACATGACTGAAAATACAGTGGGCTACATCATTAACTGATGCTTAAGCATTTAAAAAACATAATTTATTAACTACAGGAAGATGAAGGAAAACAAACATTGAGTCAATGAATATTGGCAAGCAGATTAACAAATAACCCTTCTTCTATTTAACTTCTTCGTTACAACCTTCTTTTCCTTCCACGACTGATATGAGATTTTATATCATACCCATAATGGTTTTAAGGAAACACCTATTTCTGCTACTAAACACAGTACAATCTGTTTATTATATACGAGTTTCTTACATAATCATTCTTTCCCAGAAGAATACACGTATGTTGAAGATAAGCAGTTGCTCAACACTCAGTGAAAAGTTTTTATCCTGCACTTGTTACTATGGTATCTAAGCTGCCAAAGTTTCACAGGGCAATGCCCAGCATGTCCAGATCCAGCAATTAACAGACTTTAATTTTCTTTGCTAATCACGACAAAACATGTTTACAATCCTCTGTCACAGGCACTCAGACAGAAGGCTGAGTGCACCTTGTACACACCAAATACATTATTACACCAGGTCACCTGAATCACATTAAAGCATTTATACATTTGAAACACACAGTGAAAAGTTACTTAGTACTATGACTTTCATTTAAAGATATTAACTCAATAAAGACCAAGAGCCTTTTCATTTACATTTTAAATTATGCTCAATTTCTTTTATTTTGACTGAACAGAACAACACACAAGCTTGCTCTTCCACTCCATGAACTTTCATTGATTCAAAAAGGGCTGTAACACAGACTATAGAATCACTTCCCACAAGATTTTGGCTTTGTAACATCAAAAGCATGCGAATGAAATCCAATATAGATTAACCCTTCTAAAGGCTCTCTTTCTCTCCCCTCCACCCCTGCCCTCAGAGCTGGAAAAAAGAAAAAAGAAAAAAAACTGCTCTTACTGCATCGCTGAAACATTAAAAAAAAATCCTTCCCCTGAAGAGTTGTAGGTTGGTTAGTTTGTTTTTGTTTTATAAATATTGCATACCAAAAACTGGTCATCTCTTTACTGTCAGCTAGCGATTCAACTCAGTGAGTCCTGCCTTGATTAGTTTCATTCAAGAAAACTTCAAACATGTAGACACAGAGTGCTGCTGCATTGACCATTAAGTGCCAAATGCAGTAAGAACTCCTAAATTGTTGAGCTCTTGAAAACATGATTCACCTACTGCTACGCACAGATGAATATACCCACAATCAAAATCTGCAAAGAGAAATATTCAAAATTAAAATAAATTAATTTGAGACCAAAAATTTCTGTTACGAGACATCTGAACCACATAAATGTAGGGAAAGATGCACCAAGGCTGAAATTCAGGACAACTATACATACAAAGGAAATCAGCAGCAATTTTACTACCACAGATAGTTACAGAAAAATATATGTAATCAGACTGCATTTTTAAAAAAAGTATTTTCAAATATTTACTGCTAAGATTTGGCCAGATGAAGAGTCCTTGGCTATGTCTACACTGGCGAGTTATAGTTCGAATTAAGCCTCCTTAATTCAAACTAACTAAAGCCATGGCTACATTAGGCTTTAGTTAGTTCGAATTAAGGGCTTCCTTAATTCTAACTAATAAGTTCAAATAGGGTATTCAAACTAAAGGGTTAATTCGAACTAACTTTTTCAAATTAACCAATGTGGCCATGTTAATTCGAACTAATTTCTTAGTTTGAACTAACCGGCCATTGAAATGAATGGGGATGGCTAATTCGAACTAAGCAAGTGCCATGAATGGCACTTGCTTAATTCAAACTAAGTTTTCCTAGTTTGAATTAAGCTAATTCGAACTAACTAAAATTAGTTTGAATTAGTTAATTCAAACTAACTAATTCGAACTAATTTTAGCAAGTGTAGACATAGCCCTTGAGAGTGACATTTGAAATTCTCTTCCAACAGGAAAGACAGCCTGATAGTGCGTCCGGGACAGGAAGATCAGAGAGCTAGCAGACACATGAAACAATCTGTGGCCCCCTCTGATTCTGTAAGCAGGGACAAGCAACACGATTGGGGCTAGAAACATGTAGCTGTACTGTAATTGCTGCCCTCACCCCCTCAACTGGTAACATACTTCCTTTGGGTTTTAGAGATAGACAACCACACAACCAATCCTTGATCAAATGTTCACCTTGCCACAGCACACACATCCTGGCAATACCTCTTGGTCTCCCCAGATTTCCTTCGCTCCCGGAGCTTCCTTGCAGCGATCACCAAACCCAGCTCTCTGGTTTCCCCAAATCCCTCATTTCTCCCCTCAAACACTGACCTTTGGTGGCTTCACCCCAATTTATATTACTCAAATCTCTACTTGCTCCTTCAGCTTCCTTGAAAATAAGAGGCCTTCAAAATCCGGTATCACCTTCACAACAATTGAACTGCTTGGGCTTGTAAGGGCAAAGCTCCTCACCTCTCATTCTGTAGGCAGCTACTGTTTAAAAATTAGCAAAGTTCTGAATGAAACAACAATTCAGAATGGGCACTGGTATGATGGCACCATTGCTGAAGATGGAACTGGCCAGCTCATTTCTCCTCTGGTCCAATGAAAGGTGGAAGAAATGAAAAGGAACTAAGAAATAGCCTTTGCAAACTGTTGAAAAGACTCATGCATCTGACATAAGCCTGAACTAGGACTGCAAAACTGAGAAATTCTAAATCTCAGACTTCAATAATGGAAGAGAAAATAAAAGTAAGACAAAGTTTGTATTTTAGAAAGGATGGCTGTTATAAATTGATTGAAGACCAACATGCAGAAAAGTTAGGCTTGCCCCTATGGAATGAAGATGGCAATCTAGAGGAAGACTTGCTCATAAAATGTGTGCCTTGCTGGAAAAAGGAGAAAGAACTTCATTCCACTCTTAAGATTTGGAGATAAAGAATATCTCCAAGCAGCCTCAGATCCCTGAAAGGATGGGAACATGAGTTTTCATTATGTATCTTTTCCCACAAGCATGAATCAAAGGACATGATGACTAGAACCAAAAAAATGACCTGAACACTAACTTCTAGCCAAAATAAATCCTAGTTCATATCATGGCTAATCACTTCCAAGAGACAACTGGAAAGACACATTCCATTTTAGGAGTCTGGCACAGAGTTCTGTCTGATTGAGCTTCAATTTAGGCATTGCACAGTAACTCGAAGAAGAAGTGTAGATTATCTGCAGATTTCCGGGTAACATGGAAGACAAGTATGGAAAGGAGTAGATCAACTGCATCTTCCTAGAGGCAGATGAATAAACTCCAAATAGACCCTTTGAACAAAAATAAGATGCCCTATGTCCTCTTCTGGGCCTCCTGCTTAATTATAATCTTAACAGTCCCAGATACATGAGACCAAATGGGCCCAGCTCCTCAGGGGCAGTCTCATGGGGTTTTCTACTCAGCACATACATAGCAGGGAAAGAGTATATGGCTGATGTAAGAGAGGGCTAAGAATCCATTTCCTCTTCCTCATGAATCTATGAAGTGGTACTTTCATTTTGCATGCCAGAAACCTGAACAAAGTAACACAGAGGGCAATAGACCCTGCTTGGACCACTTTTTGGGGAATCCAGAGGCAAAGTGGAGCACACAACAAAACCTTAACTGTCTGAGCCTTCCTCCTTTTCTGCATGAAGGCAGGAAACAACAGTGGAGCAAAACCAGGAGGAGTGGACTCAAAAATTCTACCTTATCTGGACTGGCTCCCTGGCTGAATGACAAAAGGAGAAGGAACATGAAATGAATGTCCAGGAAAATGCTCCTCCTCAAAAATGTATTAGATTTATTAATAGACAACTGTCTTAGCTGTTAACACTAGTCCTGCAGAAAGAACAATTTAGTGATTCCACAGGCAAACTGGGAAGTTTACCTAAAGTCTTTCCAGACTAAGGGATTACTCCCCATTGGAGTCTGCATGCATTCTGTGGATCAAGGTTTGATTACACTCTTAACATATTCAATATGTGAAAAAAATACAGTGCAAAAACCTTCAAATTTATTAAATGAGATTTTATAATCAGAAGTCTACATAATGTATACTTATTTTTTAACTATAAATGCATTTTGGTTACTATATATTTGTTTAGCCAGTCAGATATTTAAATTAATGAACATATCACTGAATGGCAGTAGGGATTATTAACTGAAGAAATTTCCTTATGCAGAATTAAAACCAACACACACACACACTCTCTCTCTCTCTCTCTCTCTTCAGAAAGACTATTTTACATCTCCCTACATAGAACATTTGTTACTTCTCATATTTTCAAAAATGCTATCACTCTTCCTAATTCCCAGGAAGCCAGATGCTTCAAATCACTTCAACCCAAGATTCACAAGGATTCCACCAATGTTTTTCTGAGATACATCATTGATTAAGTTCCAAAAGGGTAGCCGTGTTAGTCAGTTTTAGCAAAACGAACAGGGAGTCCTGTGGCACTTTTAAACACTAACAAATGTATTTATCACATGAGCTTTCATGGGTATAACCCCACTTCATCATATGCATGAAATGGAAACTGCGGTATAGTAAATACATACATACAGAGAAGGGTAAGTCACAAGGTCAGGTCAGACTTTCAGTAAATCAACCAAGTTGTTCTGATTTAAACAGTGTGGAACAATAGATGAGAAGATGAGAATGTGAATTACTTTGAATTACCATTTGATAATGACTTAGCCATTCCAAGTCTCTCAAACAATCTAATGGTGTCAAATTTGCATTTGAATTTCAGCTCTGCTGTTTTCCATTAAAGTCTGGTTTTAAAGTTTTTTGGTTGAAGCACCATAACATTCATGTCTTTTACAGAACATCCAGGGAGGCTGACGTGTACCCCTATTGGTTTTTGAATGTTACAATACTTGATGTCTGATTTCTATCCACTTATTCTTTCGTGCAGAGATAGTCCAGTTTGGACTGTATATTACGTCAGTTCATGTTCACCATACGTTCCATCAGTTCACATTACAAACATTTTAACATTGCACTACTGTCATTGGGCATATAACATATTATTATAATTCATAAACATAACTGATTATCTCAATGTGGTTAAACTTCCATTTTGAAAGTTCAAGTCTAACAATAAACAGTTTGTATATTTTACTTTTATTTACTGGCTAACTAATATTTAAATAATGTACAAGAAAGAGCGGTTACTTATCTTGTAACTGCTTTTCTTCAAGATATGTTGCTCATATCCATTCTCAATTAAGTGTGTGTGTACATCACATGAACCAATGCCAGAAATTTTTCCCCTAGTGGCATCCATAGGGTCGGCTTTAGCGCCCTCCACAGCAGTGTACATATGCTGCTAGTACCTCCTCGCTCTCAATTCCTTCTTACCGGAACTCCAACTTTGGGGAAGGAAGGTGGGTGTGAAATGGGCATAAGCAACACATCTCAAAGAACAACAGTTATGAGGTAAGGAACAGTTCTTTCTTTGAGTGCTTGCTCATATCCATTCTCAATTAGGTGACTCACTTGCAGCGTCTCTGGAGGTGAGAAGGAGTTCATGGTTGTGACACTTCAGCTCTGCTGAAGCCAGCACTGTCACAAGATTGCTGCGTTCTGACATAATGAGATGCAAAGGTATGTGCTGATGACCAGGTAGAGGCTCTGCAAATGTCCTGTATTGGGACGTGCTCCTGGAGCGCTGATGATGATGCCTGGGCCCTTGTTGAGTGGGCCATTAAAGATGTTGGAGGTGTACCTCCAGACCACTTGTAACAAGTCCAAATACAGGCTATGATCCAATTTGAAATTCGCTCTGATATCATTGGGAGACCCTTCATCCAATTCACAATTGCAAGAGTTGCATAGAGCGATGGAAGGGTTTGGTCTTCTCAGTAGAGAATGCGAGGGCTCTTCTCATGTTGAGGGTATGCAAGCGCCTCTCCTCACTGGAGTTGTGAGGCTTTGGGCAGAAGACCAGTAAGAAATGAGATGGAAGTGAGAGACCACCTTTGTCAAAAAGGCTGGGTTTACTCATAGTTGAACCTTGTCCTTAAAAAATTTTTTAAAAAAGCGTAGGGAGGCTTTGAGGTCAATTCCCTAATCTCTGAAACCCCTCTTACAGATGTAATGCTACCAGGAATGGACCCTTCCAGGATCGGTGCATAGGGAGCATGAGGAAGGGGCTCAAAGAAAAGTGTAGTGAGTCTAGGGAGGACCAGATTCAGCTTCCATTGGGGAGATGGAAGGGCTTCTCCAAACCCTGGAGGAATCTGGCCATTATCTCATGTGAAAAGATTGTTCTACCATACACAGGAGACAAACACCCGTATGACTGCCAAATGGACCTTAATGGATGACAAGGCCACCCCCCCTTCTTTAAAAGGAGCAGGTAGTCCAAAATCACTGGGACTGAGATCTCCACTGGGGAAACACCTTGCTCAGCTGCCCAGCAGGTGAAGCATTTCCTCTTAGCCTATTAAGAAGATCTGGTGAAGGACTTTCTACTCTCTAGTATGATCTCTTGGACTTGGGTTGAGCAGGCTCACTCCTCCTTGTTCAGCCATGGAACATCCATGCTGTCAGATATAAGGAGGCCAGGTCCAGGTTGATCAAGCAACTTTGATCCTGGGACAAGAGATCCAGACACAATGGAAGCACACACTTCCAGGATCCTGCCAGTTCAAGTAGCATTCCAAACCAATGTTGTTGGGTCCATATCAAAGTCACCGGGATGACCCATGCTTTGTCCCTCTTCATTTTTAAGAGAGCAAGCACTCGAAGAACTCTAATGATTAAGAATATCAAATTCAGTTCCATGTCAGAAAACAAAACTTTTGCTTTTCTAATTCTAGACCTGAAGAAAACCATTAACGAAGCTGGCAAATATACAGTGAAGATGAATAAGGCAAGTACACATTTTTGATCACCCAATACTGGAACACCAGTTTTAGAGATCCCCAAAGACATACAATTACATTACACAAACAACTGTGTGAGAGCTTAGCTATAATACAATGGCTGTACTCCAACAAACAGTTTACACAGCAAGATCTAACAATCTTTTTAACCATGAGACAACTGTCTTGTAACCAAGGACTGATATTTGTTTTTAAAATGCAGTTCTCTCTCACATATCAGGCAGCTGGCTTGCTCTAAATGTGATTTATTAGACAAACTTCAAAATATATTTATGTATATTCAAGCTTTGCAAAAGACTATAACAACTCTTTTTTTATAGCATAAAATAAATATAGAAAGTTGGCCGTAGCTCTTGTAACAGTTAGGAATTGTTCAAACTTTCAGATTCACTAATTATTTTGGCTTTGTCCAGACTGCGCTCTAAAAGCATGATTTTAGATGAAGTTGTTTAAGTCAATCTAATTAATGCTTTTTAAAACTCTAGACAAGCATATGGTGACATAGGAGCCTCAGTGTTCAACAGAGGCATAGAGATAAGCAGGGCCTTGTGAATTAATTATGCAAGTCTGTGGAGGCAGAATTCAACCCTTGCTGCAGAATCTCCATTTTTGCCAAAAATAGGTTTGTCTAGCTTTTATGGCTGTAGAAATAACAATGAACACGTGAATAAACTGATAAAGTATTTTTCAAATTTACAAACAGCCTGGCAAAATAGCTCTGAAAGGTGTGAATGGCCCCACTCATTTAAGTCAGAGTTACAGGGACGCACATAATTTCAGAACTTGGCCATTTTCCAAGATAATACAAAATATAGCATTTTTCCCATGGAATTTAGTATTTGTTTGCAGCCAGGTGCCCAACACTTTGTTCTGTCTCTATGTCCAGCTGGGACCTCTGTCTCCAGCTTTCCTCACAAATGGGAATCAAATGGATTACAGTGCATATGCCTTTCAATTCTTTATAAAGGCAGGAATCAGAGCTCTTTTATTAAGTCTCTCAGACCTTTTTTTCTTTCTTGCCTCTGCTCGCAGCAGCCTGCTGGGAACAGTGTTCCCTTATTAGAGACATACAACTAAAGAGCAAGACATGATTAGACTCGTATGTCAGGACAGATTTTTATTATTTTTTTTCCCCATCTTCTCAATGGGAAAATCTAGTATCCAAGTACCTGACTTGGTATAGGTCTAGTTGCACAATCAGGTATTTTAAACTTAATACTGAGTTCGTGTAAAATATATGGTCATAGAGAAAAGGGTAAAAAAACCAAAAAAACAAACAAACAAAAGCCCCCAACAACAATATTCACACAGATAAGAGCTTATCTGTCCTCTTGACATGTATGTATAAACAAATCATTATAAATTAAATTCAAAACATCACTGCAAAGCACCAAATGTTAAGATTAAATTATTTTCTCATTTTGTCCACAAAATAAAATAAAGTTATTTAAGACAAAGTTAAACTGCCTCCATTATTTCAAAACTCCATTTATATCAAACTTTCAATAGCGTCAACAGTACTTTGATGGGTCAAGGTACCCAGAACCAACAATGAAAAAAAAACCCCATGTATTTCAGAATTGTAATAACCATTGTGGAGCTGCATGATGTGCAAGGTTTGTAGGCTAAAACTTCTCTCTCATATTGCCTCATATTAGACTATGAAGAAACCCTGACACTGACATGATTCCACCACAATGGCCCATAGCAGCAGAACAGCTATCAGAAGGATTTTAAAACATTTTATTTCTGCTCAAAGCTATTACAAGCAGCTTTTATAAATTATCTAAAGTCTCCATAAATTTCAGTGTCTAAGTGTAAGTGAAACATTATAAATTTAAAAGAAACTAGACAGCTGAGGAACACATTTAGACTTAAGAACATAAAGACTTAAATAGATTATTCACCATAGCAATGAACAACTCTAAACCCTAGAATGCCTTATTTTATTCTCCTACTCTCTTATCCACAACAAATCAGACTTAGAATTTCCTAATGTGATAAAACCTATAACTTGTAAATTTTCAGTGTATAAGCTCCAACAGCTATTGGCATTTCCCACATCTTCACACTAATATAGAACAAAATGCTTTTGCTGCGTTCTTTATTTAGAGAGAAAGTTCCATAAGCTAAAAAGGAGAAAAAAAAGTATTAAATGAGATCCCTCATTCAGCAAGGGTAAAATATCAAAATTATAGGAAAATGAGGTCATCTGACAAAAATATGTATATTAATTTTCATATTAAAGTTTACTGTTTGTATATGGAGTAACTGCTAACTAAAATCATAAAAGGCAGAGAGCAAGAACAGAAGCAGTCACCAGGAAAAGCTCATCGAAGTTTTAAAGACTGTATCTAGATTTCCTTGGTTTTTGATCAAACACTTCAGCGCTTACTAAATTCTTTCACCAGGAGTTTCAGCAAAAACATTGGTCTTAAATGATGCCTGAATTTGCAGGATTTAAAATTGTCTTTAACCAAAACACAAAAACTGTTTATATTTCATGAGATAAACTGACTCTTTGGCTGACTTTTTTACCTAACGTTCTTTTTATCTATTACTGTTTTATTTTTGCTGCTTCTGTTAACATGACACTCTAAGGGCTTCCAAGTACATACAAACATTATGTGTCTCAAATTGAACAAGTATTATAAAGCATCAGTTTATACTGTCAACTTTTAATAGTCACCTACATTAATTCATAGCTATATAAACCATGGTTTTCTGGGGTCATACAGGATGCATGACAGAGCAAGCTGCTTGTAGCACTAGCTCCAATTCACCCTCCACAATCTATTTTTGCTGGCATTAGAGTGCACAATTTGCTCTCTTTAAACCTTTTGTTGGAGAAGGAACTGATCAGTGCTCAATATTTGGCCCAACAGCATTAGTACAATGCAGAAGACTCCAAAAGAAATGAAATACTGTTTATAAACTGTGCCATAAGGCCCAGATGTTGCTGGAGATTAACTGCTCAATTCACAGATGGCCAGAGTAACTAGCACAAGCTATTAGTCTTATGAACAGTTTTAGAGTAAAAATTTACGAAATTATGAAGAGTGAGGAGAGGAATACACACCTCAGAACCAAACCAGAATTAGAGTCCATTCCAGAGATAACCTGCCCTACAGTGCCTTTCCACAGACACATTACCTGAGAAGTTATGAAGCAGGTCTTAGGGAATAAAAAGCAACCAAGGAACTTTGATACGGTTTCCCACAGGATTCTCGTCAGCAAGTTAAGGAAGTATGGGTTGGACGTGTGGACCGTAAGGTGGATAGAAAACTGGCTAGATCAACAGGATCAGCGAGTAGGAATCAATGGCTCGATGTCTAGTTGGCAACCGGTAACGAGTAGAGTGCCCCAGGGGTCGGTCCTGGAGCCGGTTCTGTTCAACTTCTTCATTAATGATCTTGATGATGGGATAGACTACGTGCTTAGTGAGTTCGCGGATGACACTAAACTGGGGGGAATAGTAGATACTCTGGAGGGCAGGGACAGGATCCAGGGAGACTTGGACAAATTGGAACACTGGGCCGAAAGAAACCCCACGAGGTTCAACAAGGACAAGTACAAAGTCCTACACTTAAGACGGAAAAATCCCATGCACTGCTACAGGCTGGGGACCGATCGGCTAAGTAGCAGCGCTGTAGAAAAGGACCTGGGGGTTATGGTGGACGGGAAGATGAATATGAGCCAACAGTGTGCCCTTGCCAAAAAGGCCAATGGCATATTAGGCTGCATCAGTAGGAGTATTGCCAGCAGATCGAAGGATGTGATAATTCCCCTCTATTCGACACTGGTCAGGCCGCATCTGGAATAGTGTCCAGTTTTGGGCTCCCCACTACAAGAAGGATGTGGACAAATTAGAAAGAGTACAGCGGAGGGCAACAAAAATTATTAGAGGGCTGGGGCACATGACTTATGAGGAGAGACTGAAGGAACTAGGCTTATTTAGTCTACAGAAGAGAAGACTGAGGGGAGATTTGATAGCAACCTTCAACTACCTGAAGGGTGCTCCAAAGAGGAGGGAGCTAGGTTGTTCTTGATGGTAACAGAGGACAGAACAAGGAGCAATGGTTTCAAATTACAGCTGGGGAGGTCGAGGTTGGATATTAGGAAAAACTTTCTCACTAGGAGGGTGGTGAAGCATTGGATTGGGTTACCTAGGGAGGTGGTAGAATCTCCATCTTTGGAGATTTTTAAGGCTCGGTTAGACAAAACTCTGGCTGGGGTGATTTAGTGGGAGTGGTCTTGCTTTTTAGCAGGGGGTTGGACCAGATGACCTCATGAGGTCCCTTCCATCCCTATGATTCTATGAACTCCTCCTATCCGTAGTGCACCTTCTAAGTGTCCTGGACAACTGATGGTATCAGACTGGCTTCTTCACTGCTACCTCTTGACATTACTTTCTGTTTACTGATGCTCTTTTGTGCCAATCTCTCTCTCTTCCTCGTTAACAAATCAAAGCTTCAAAGAGAAACTGCAGATCTGGAATTTAAATGTAAATTTGATTCTGTTTCCTCAAGAACTACAGATTTTTTTCTCATTACAACAGGTGATTTGACCTCACCTTCCTCTATATGCTGTTCCCCAGTGTTTGAATCTTAACAACAGCTCTTATTTGCTGTTTACAGCCTGACCTGATCCTATGACTTACATTTCCCTGCATTTATTTTCCTCCCATTCTGTAAGCTCCCCATCTTCAAAGCATCTGACAAAGTGGAATTTTCTCCCACAAAAGCTCATGCGATAAATAAATTTGTTAGTCTTTAAAAGTGCCACAGGACTCCTTGTTTGTTTTGCTGAACTAGACAAACATGGCTACCCCTTTGGAACTTGTCAAGGTAAGGAACCATACTTTCTTCTTTGAGTGCTTGCTCACATCCATTCCCAATTAGGTGATTTACCAGCCATAACTGTGGAAGCAGATAGGAGTTCACGGATGTGACATTTCTGACACCACTCTGCCAAAGCCAACGTCATCCTGAGCCTGCTGAGTGATGGCGTAGAGGGACATGAAGGTATGCACTGAAGACCACATAGCAACTCTACAAATGTCCTGGTTTGAGACCTACACTAGGAAGGACACTAAGGATGCCTAAACTCTTGTGGGATGGTCACCAGGTATGTTGGACACGCATCATACATTTGTTCAGAGCAAGCACAAACAGAGGTTGTCATGCTAGGCATGAAAAGGCTGAGCAACTTTGCTAATATCTGGATCTGGAGATCAGCAGCATCCTGGGGACTAGTACCATTGGATCAGTGCCAAGCTCCCAGAGATCGATAGAACTCGACCTCTCTCTGTGCAGCGGCTCAAATCTGGGGACTGTCCATGTGCCTGGGAGATGGGGACTGTTGTACAGGTCTCCACACCAACTTTCCCTTTGATAGGCTTCCTGGTGGCATTGATGCCAAGCCCCAACAGTGTCTTCCCTCCCTGGGGACATGAGCATTGCCAGGCAGTCCTTCATTGTTTGAAAGGCCTCTAGGATAGCCAGCACTGCTGGGCAACAAGGCCCTTTAGCAATGCCTGAAGTTAATGGTGGGCCTGTTACAGGGCTCAAAGTTTGCAAAGATGAGGGGCACTTTGGGGGTGGCAGAGATTGGCAATTAGCAGGGGTCTTGCCTGGTCTCCTGTGCCATTCTTCTTTTTCATGAGCGAGCGACCCACTGGCTGTATCTTCTCTAGTTTCTTCTTCAGCACCGGAAATGGCAATCAGTGCCATGAGGAGCACTCTGCACCGAGTCCAAGCAACCTGGCTCCAATGCCAGTCTAAGTGCCAACCTATTAGAATAGGCTTGAGCCTAATGTCATGGTCGTTTTTAGTCTGGGGGCGAGAAAACTTTTTTCAAGAGTACAGAAACTTCAGTTCTGGTTAAGGACTGCTTACACCGGAGGTGCACAACCTGCGGCCCACGAGCATGTTATGTGCGGCCCTCTGGGAGTGGAGCAAGCGGGGGGGCAGGGGGGATCATGTGACATCCTCCCCCCCGCCCCGCACGTTGCATTTGTGGCCTTCGAGTGGCCTTAGAAAATGCAATTTGGCCCTTGGCCAAAAAAGGTTGTGCAACCCTGGTCTACACCCTGATGATGTTGGGGTGTCATGTAGTTAATGTATAAAATGGGTCACTTTTCTTTGTTTCTCCATGAGGTGATGTTTCATTGTGAAATCATTGTAGCTCCATTTTTTATTTTGTTTTAGATGGCTGTCAAATATTTTTATAGTGTTTTGGGTTTCTTGCATGATCTATAGATAGATTTCCCGATATTTTTCTGCAAACAGCTTGTCAAAATTCGACAAGTTTTATGTTGGGAGTTTTCCAGCTCTAAATATTTTTTCGTAAGTTCTTTATGAACCATTATTAGTAAAAACATGAACAATACTTTCTTCCTTTTAATAAATCATGTTAGACATATTTTCTTAAAGATCATTTATAAAATTACATAGTGATCTATGAAACAACTGTTTATGCTGGTTAGTTAGAATTTCTGTATCCTAATGGATTACTTTGTCACAAAATTGGTTAACAATCATACATATATACACATACCTCAAATATTCATTTGGCTGACAATCTGGAGAATGCACTTTGTGCAGAACACCCTAGTGTTTATTTTCCAGATCAGAGCTTAAGTTACAAATACCCCATGGTATTGCATTCCTGAGTTGATGTTTTCACTTAATTTCATCTTTGTGTTTTAATTTTCTCACCATGAGACTCAGACTAGCCTGTGTTTAACACTAAAATATCAGACTCTAAAAGTTAAATCTTTCTAAGACCATATTTTCAGTCTAAAGTAATGTTCCCCAATGAAACTGAGAAGTACACAGTACACACCAATAATCTTTAAATGGTTGGAATGAACTCATTCATTGACAACAGCTTTTGGATATTGTCATTCATATTGAAATATATTGCACAAAGTTTCAAAGACAAAATACGTACAGTATAGCACAGCAACTATATTGTCTTGTGACGGGATCAGAGTGAAGAGAGGTATCAAAGCAAAGGAATAAATTAACAAAGATAAGAAGCAGAACTGGATTATTTTATTAACAAGTGACGATCATAATCAAAAAGTCACAGGGATGCAGAAAAAGACATTACAGATAGGTGAGGGTGGGAGTAGAACCTACTGTTCACTAAAGAGAGAAAGAGGATGGAGGGGGCAGGGAATCACTTGAGAAAACTAAAGATTAAGTTAAGGTTTAAAAGGAGAAGTAGAGTAGTAAAGAAATTACAGATCCTGGTGAGGAGAGGTCAAAACAAAATGAAATAATCAAAGACATTAAAAAATCACCATTAACATTAGTTAAGGCTGCAAAGGGAAAATATAATGCCTAATCACAAAAACCAGGAAATAAGTACTGCCACGCACATTACTTTCTCTTTCTTGTTCCTGAAGGCCTGGGATAATCACCACTTCCAAGCTGTGACCTTCTGACAACAGTCTCATTCAGCAAACCGTCAGGTGGTTCACTGGATGAGACTCAGTCTCACAAAGTACAGATGGTTCCCTGAACCAGACTTATGAGAGAGACAGTGAGGGCATGAGGGGAGGCTATTATTGAAGGCTATTACCAAGTGGACAAAGATAGTTCTCCTGACCTTCCTTGTGTTTGTGGGAACATGGAGGAGAGGGGAAATGGACAAGACAAACCAGTATCAATACACAGGACAGAGATGTGCCTCTTTCCCCTCTCTCTAACAATGTTTCTTAAGCTCAGAAGTAGAAGCAGGGTCCTGACCGACGGTAGATCACTGTCTCCCCATAGACAAAGAGCAGTAACTTGGCAGAGGGAAGAATAGACTCAGGCAGCTGGGTTTGTTATTTCACACTACCACCTAGATCAACAGATCTACCTCTTTGTCAAACACGCTTCGAGGCTCACACAGAAAACAAACAAATGTGTATGTCATAATACAGTGAAATGCAGAGATTGCAACTTTTAATAATACTATTAAATCAACAGGAAACCAATTCCCAAATTACCAGGA
This sequence comes from Pelusios castaneus, assembly GCA_007922175.1. NCBI lineage: Eukaryota > Metazoa > Chordata > Testudines > Pelomedusidae > Pelusios > Pelusios castaneus. Next base: position 12,075,611 of record ML685763.1, on the reverse strand, counting down.
AAGACTGTTTCAGTGCACATTTTCACTGGGGACCAGCAGCCCAGGGTTCTACAAATTTGAGGGTTCAGATGAGAGCAGTGTTTCCCCTACACCAGGGCTCAAAAATTCCCGGGCACCAGATCACCAGAAATTTAACCGTAGCACCTAGCTCTGCCACTGCACTTGGGAAGCCAAACTCACCCTGGTGCCTAAAATAAAAGCCACCAGCTCCGACACTTTTGGCGCCGCTGTTCCTCCCTCCCCTGCCGAATGCACCCTGGGCAGCATCTTTTTTCAGTGGCAGGGACTTTTTGCACACTGCACTATCACTGTAACTGGCTTTTTTCAGTAACGAGGCATTCTGAAGTTCCACAGCATTCCTAGACACCTTAGCTTTTGAGCTATGTCGCCCATTTGTTGAGGCCTGTGCTACAATTTCTAGCTTTCCTAGGAATCTTGGCTGGAAAGCCAGAGTCCTAAACTGTTCCTTTCCTCCATTCAGGAGAGATGAGAAGAGGGTCACACAATGCGTAAGGAATGAAGGCATACCCCTTCACAGCGCAATCTTGTGCTGGGGGATTAATTGATCTAACACTGGACCCTTTTTTCCATGCACCAGCCACCCAATGAGAATGGCAGCAATCAGTTGTCCATCTTCGCCCTGCAGGCAACTAGAAATGAAACCGATTACCCAAAGCCCCACAAGAAAGTATCTGATCCCATATCAGAGAGATCTACTCTGTCTTCTGTCAACAGTTCGTTAGAGGATAGCTTAATTCTTGTATGAGACATCATTGTAGGCCCTGTCTCTATTATTGTTATAGATTTCCAATTTCCCTGTTTACTTTAGTCCTTGCTCAGTCCATCCTGGCAGATGTGACCATTTGTGCCCAGCATCTTTAGGCGTGGCAGGTCATTGCCAAGGCACCCCTAGACTTGCCACGTCAGCAGGGAGCTCATGTTTTGTGAATATGACTTTTCATGGCCTCCTAGCCAGTTAGCAAATCTGCTGTGAAATCAGAACTAGTATATATGCATATTTATCCTAAAATTATATTATTTTTCCTAAAATTAATTAAGTAGTCTTAGAAAAAGTATCTGAATAGCCACCAACAATTGTTGGTGGCCACACTTTGAGGCCACCAAACCTGCTATGGGAAGCCCTGTTTTGTTCTAGAGTATCTAGAAAATTCCTAATTATGAAAGGAATACATGTGCTGTAAAATTTGTAATCCTTCATAAACTGAAGAGATCTGCGCTCTCTTTGGGGGAATGTCTGTTTTATTCAGTGAAGAGTTTTAATCCTGAAACCTCTGATGAGATCTTACTTGCAAATTTATTTTCCATGGATGTAGCTAGCAAATGCAGTTTCCAGAAAGTACCTATCTTGTGTCAAGTCTCAGAACACACAGGTGACAAAAAACTGAAGATGCCCAGGAGGGCTTTTGCTTCCTCGACCATGGGGTGCTGTTTCAGGAAGAAGGACTGCTAGGCAGAGATGGACTCCACCTATCGAGGAAGGGGAAGAGCGTATTTGGAAGCAGACTGGCTAACCTAGTGAGGAGGGCTTTAAACTAGGTTTGAAGGGGGAAGGTGACCAAGGCCCACAGGTAAGTAAAACTGAGGGAGACCTGGGGAAAGGGATGGAACTTGGGGGGGTGCTGGGGCTGTAACAGCAGGAATAAAAGACGGTAGTTGGAACTGGGGGGGAGGGGAATCAAATAATTGTTTTTTATTTCCTAATGAAGTCATAATACCTCAGGCGAGTGGGGAAGGAGGACACCGGGAGAAATTGCAAGGAGGAAGATGCGACAGGACGAAGACTCGACAGGGCAAAGTAGGGCAATTGGCCCGGTATTTTAAGTGTCTGTACACAAATGCGAGGAGCCTGGGAAACAAGCAGGAAGAATTGGTAGTACTGGCACAGACAAGGAACTATGATATAATTGGAACAACAGAAACATGGTGGGATAACTTGCATGACTGGAGCACTGCCATGGATGGATATAAATTGTTCAGGAAGGACAGGCAGGGAAGAAGGGGGGGAGGAGTAGCGCTATATGTAAAAGAGCTCTATGACTGCTCCGAGCTCCACTATGAAAGTGGAAATAAGCCAGTTGAAAGTCTGTGGGTTAAGTTTAGAGGAGAATGTAACAAGGGGGATGTCGTGGTGGGTGTCTGCTACAGACCGCCAGACCAGGAGGAGGAGGTGAATGAGGCGTTCTATGGACAACTAACAGAAGTTTCCAGAATGCAGGCCCTGGTTCTTATGCGTGACTTCAATTATCCTGACATCTGCTGGGAAGGCAATACAGCAGTCCACAGGCAATCCAGGAAGTTTTTGGAGAATATTGAGGACAACTTCCTGGTGCAAATGCTGGAGGAACCAACTAGGGGCCTTGCACCTCTAGACCTATTGCTCACAAACAGAGAAGAATTGATCGGGGAAGTAAAAGTAAATGGCAACCTGGGCAGCAGCGACCATGAGATGGTAGAGTTCAGGTTCCTGATCAATGGAAGGAAGGAAAGAAGCAGAACACACACCCTGGACTTCAGAAAATCAGATTTTGGCTCCCTTAGGAAGCTGATGGGCAGGATCCCTTGGGAGGCTGATCTGAAGGGGAAAGGTGTCCAAGACAGCTGGCTGTATTTTAAAGAAACCCTGTTAAAGGCACAGGAAGATAACATTCCGATGTGCAAAAAGAACAGCAAACGTGGACGGCGACCAGCGTGGCTTAGCAGGGAACTCTGCGGTGAGCTGAAACATAAAAGGTAAGCATACAAGAAGTGGAAGCTTGGACAGATGACAAGGGAGGCGTATAAAGATATTGCTCAGGACTGCAGGGATAAAATCAGAAAGGCCAAAGGACAATTGGAGTTGCAGCTAGCAAGGGATGTGAAGGATAACAGAAAGGGGTTCTATAAGTATAGTATGTCAGCAACAAGAAAAGGATCAGAGGTGGTGTGGGTCCCTTACTGAATGGGGCAGGCATCCTCATGATGGATGATATGAGAAAGACTGAAGTACTCAATGTTTTTTTACTTCAGTTTTCACAGGGAGGGCCAGCTCCCAGGCTACTACACAGGGTAACGCGGAATGGAGAGAAGAGCGGCCCTCGGTGATGGAAAGTCAGGTTAGGGACTACTTAAAGAAGTTGGATGTGCACAAGTCCTTGGGGCCGGATGAACTGCATCCAAGGGTGCTGAGGGAGTTGGCTGAAGTGATTGCAGAGCCCCTGGCCATTATCTTTGAGAACTCGTGGCGAACGGGAGAGGTCCCGGAGGATTGGAAAAAGGCAAATATAGTACCTCTCTTCAAGAAAGGGAAAAAGGAGGATCCAGGGAACTAAAGACCCGTCAGCCTCACCTCAATCCCTGGGAAAATCATGGAGCAGGTCCTCAAGGAATCCATCCTGAAACACTTGGAGGAAAATAGAGTGATCAGGAACAGTCAACATGGATTCACCAAGGGCAAATCGTGCCTGACCAACCTGATTTCCTTCTATGATGAGATGACTGGATTTGTGGATGCAGGAAGAGCCGTTGACGTGATATACCTCGACTTTAGCAAGGCTTTTGATATGATTTCCCACAGCATTCCCGTCGGCAAGTTAAGGAAGTATGGGTTGGACGAGTGGACCGTAAGATGGATAGAAAACTGGCTAGATCAACGGGCTCAGCAGGTAGGAATCAATGGCTCAATGTCTAGTTGGCAACCGGTAACGAGTGAAGTGCCCCAGGGGTCCGTCCTGGGGCCGGTTCTATTCAACATCTTCATTAATGATATTCATGATGGAATAGACTGCGTGCTTAGTAAGTTCGCGGATGACACTAAGCTGGGGGGAATGGTAGATACTCTGGAGGCCAGGGACAGGATCCAGGGAGACTTGGACAAATTGGAACACTGGGCCGAAAGAAACCTCATGAGGTTCAACAAAGACAAGCGCAAAGTCCTGCACTTAGGTCGGAAAAATCCCATGCACTGCTACAGGCTGGGGACCGATCGGCTAAGTAGCAGCGCTGTAGAAAAGGACCTGGGAGTTACGGTGGACGGGAAGATGAATACGAGCCAACAGTGTGCTCTTGTTGCCAAAAAGACCAATGGCATATTAGGCTGCATCAGTAGGAGTATTGCCAGCAGATCGAGGGATGTGATAATTCCCCTCTATTTGACACTGGTCAGGCCGCATCTGGAATACTGTGTCCAGTTTTAGGCTCCCCACTACAGAAAGGATGTGGACAAATTAGAAAGAGTCTAGCAGAGGGCAACAAAAATTATTAGAGGGCTGGGCACATGACTTATGAGGAGAGACTGAAGGAACTAGGCTTATTTAGTCTACAGAAGAGAAGACTGAGGGGAGATTTGATAGCAACCTTCAAGTACTTGAAGGGGTGCTCCAAGGAGGAGGGAGCTAGGCTGTTCTCGATGGTAACAGAGGACAGAACAAGGAGCAATGGTTTCAAATTACAGCTGGGGAGGTCAAGGTTGGATATTAGGAAAAACTTTCTCACTAGGAGGGTGGTGAAGCATTGGAATGGGCTACTTAGGGAGGTGGTAGAATCTCCATCTTTGGAGATTTTTAAGGCCCGGTTGGACAAAACCCTGGCTGGGGTGATTTAATGGGAGTGGTCCTGCTTTTTAGCAGGGGGTTGGACTAGATGACCTCGTGAGGTCCCTTCCATCCCTATTATTCTATGATTCTATGCTAAAGGCAATTTAGGCAAGCTTGACAACAACTGTATGTTTTATAGATGAGTTTTTGTAAAACTTACTAGTTCATGCTATTATTTTTTCCTAGAGCCACAGATGTAGCTATAATAATTGCTCTAAAATCTACTGTTGATTCACAATTGTTCCTCAAGGTATCAATCATTTAACAGATGACTATATCAGAAGTTCCCTCTGTGAAGATACTTTCCGCTAAGAAAGTTACAAGCTAATCTCCTACTTTATTATAACAATACACTATGCTCTCTATTACTTAACAGAGTATAACTTGTGAAAATGGCTAATCTCAGTTCACATGAAGGAATTCTCATGTATTTATTTTATCATCCAGTACAGAACAAAATGTGACAATTTGGCAGAGAAAACACTGATTAAGGAAAAAAAATTCTCTTAATCTGGTTTAGCATTAAAAACTGCAATAGCCTACAATTTTATAGTCCCTCTTCAACATTTTGAAAACATTTTGCAAAGCATTTCATTAGAATTGTCTAATTCAGATGATCTCCCTATTCAAATGCTATTTGGGACGTACATACGAGGCTATTACTTACCTGACAATGAAAAAGTAACAACTATATAACCGTGGTAAACACACAGTTTTGGTACGATTTGGTTCACATCATTAAAGAATATAAAAATGGAAGAATACATGGAAGGGTGGGAAACAAGAAAGTCAGGATAGATGACCAAAGCAGAGATAAAGGAATTTAGAAAGTACAATTTGAAGAAAGTTATGTAATACCCTACTTTCTCTCTACCTGCAGAACTAGCTTTTAGGAGAGGGTAACTTACCGAAGCCAACAGTATTGTAATAAGCAGAAGCAATGTGTCTCTCAAGATGATAAATATTAGAAAGCATGTAACAATAAATCTATCCAAATGAATCAACTGAGGTGGTAGCTGACATACTATCACCATGTTTCAAATAGATTAAATAGGATACTTGAGTGATTAAGCCAGGGGGAAAAAAATTGCTCCATATGGATCAGTAACGGGCCAGAAAGCCTTTTCCACTCTGATAAACATGGTTGATTAGACAAATGAGAAAAATCATGAAAAAATGTTTTGGGAAGGGGCAGATCTGATCTGGTACTGAACAAAGGGTGTCTGAAGAAGGTATTTCGAGGAAGGTGGCCATGGCATTCCTCAAAAGAAGAAACCATTAATACAGTGACTATGGTCATATCCTCACTGACAAAAATGTGTGTTTTACAGGGGGATAAGTACAAGCATTATTTAATCCTCCGTGCTAAGATAGCTATTGCACATTAAGATTTTAAAGCAAAATTACTTAGTAGCCATGGTAGCGAGGCAAAGTCAGTCCACAGCTGGCCATCTTAGTTTAGTTTTACTGCAAGATACAGTGCCTTGTTTCCATTTTTTTACAATGGCATTAATGCTGTTTTTCTCACTTGGCTGATCAGCCATGTTTAGCAGAGGCAGAGTGCTAACTTCATAGTAAATACAAGAGACTTCTCTTGGGATTTTGAAGTGCGATAACCCTAATGTGCAATAGTTATCTCACTATTAGAAATATTTTATCAGCAAAGGCAGAACCAAAGCATAGATTATTGCAACAGAATGGGAAAGCGTTGGTAAGTATTTGCTAAAGTGAGGGTTCGGGGCAAAACTCAGAAAGGCGAGCACTCAAGTGTCAGTCTGTCTACCAAGGAAGTAACTCTTTCACATTCTCAAATGGATTTTTCTTTTGAAGGATAGATTAAAGGAAGAGAGAAGGTAGCATTTCTGAATGCTTTAATTTGGAAGCTTCTTCCTGACGCCACTTTCGTGTTTAACTATGCCAGTTCTTATATCGTCTTAAAACTTGAAAATTAAAGAGCAACTCTGACAAAAAATAAAAGGAGCCTTCTTTAGTCTGCCTCTCTCTCTTCATAGAATCATAGAAACTGGATGACCTCTTATGGTCCCTTCAAGTCCAGCTCCCTGCACCCATGGTAGGACGAAGCACCATCTTAAACCATCCCTGACAGATGTCTGTCTAACCTGCTCTTTAAAATTTCCAAAGATGGAGATCAAACAACCTCCACAGGCAACTTATTCCAATGTTAATCACCCTGACAGTTAGGAATTATTTCCTAACCTCCAACCTAAACCTCCCTTGCTGTAATTTAAGCCCATTGCTTCTTGTCCTAATATCAGGGGTTAAGAATAATTTTTCTCCCTCCTCCTTGTAACAATCTTTTAGCTACTTGGAAACTGTTGTGTCCCATCAGTCTCCTCTTTTCCAGACTACACAAACCCAGCTCTTTCAATCTTTCCTCACAAGTCAAGTGTTTGAGACTTTTAATCATTTTTGTTGCTCTTCTCTAGACTTTCTCCAATTTGTCCACATCTTTCCTGAAATGAGGCACCCAGAACTGGACACAATACTCCAGTTGAGACCTAATCATCATGGAGTAGAGTGGAAGAATTACTTCCCATGTCTTACTTATAATAATCCTGTTGATACATCCCAGAATGGCGTTTGCTTTTTTTTTTTTTTTTTTTTTTTTTTTGGAAAAAACTTTTACACTGTTGATTCATATTTAGTTTCTGGTCTACTATGACACCCAGCTCCCTTTCCGCAGTACTCCTTCCTAGGCAGTTATTGCCCATTTTGTATATGTGCTAAGTGGAGTACTTTGCACTTGTCTTTATTGAATTTCATTCTATTCACCTCAGCCCATTTCACCAGTTTGTCCAAATCATTTTGAATTGTGATCCTATCCTCCAAAGCACTTGCAACCCCCACACTCCCTCTCAACTTGGTAAGTGTATTCTCTAGGCCATCATCTAACTCATTGATGAAAATATTGAACAGAACCAGACCCAAAACTGATCCCTGAGGTATCCCGCTTGTTATGCCCTTCCAGCATGACTGCGGACCATTGACAGCTACTCTCTGGGAGCAGTTATCCAACCAGTTAAGCACCCATCTTATAGTAGCTCCATCGAGATTGTACTTCTCTAGTTCGTTAATGAGAAGGTGACAAGACTGTATCAAAAGCCTTCTAAAGTCTAGATATATCACATCTACCCCTTCCCCTCTATCTCCAAGACTTGTTACCAAGTCATAGAAAGCTATCAGGCTGGTTTGACATGATTTGTTCTTGACAAATCCATGCTGACTGTCACTTACCACCAGTGCACTGCTATTATGATACAGAGATTATATAAGACTTCTTCTAAAGAGATTAACATACACTTGGGTGGCAATGATATTCTTCTGATAAACTGTGGAACGACTTTAATTGTATTCATCATGAACCTCAGGCTGGCCCTCATCCATTGTCTATTAATTCATTTCATCTAGGTTTGCTTCTAACATACCACATGTCAGAACAACTTCAAGGAGCTACTTGTTTTATTGTTTGCATCAGACAGAAGTTTCCCTCCGAAGTTCTCAAGTTGAAGGTGCATAAGGCCTGAAATGAGAGTGGGCAAGTTTATGGTGTCAGAATACCATTCTGAGTTCCAGAACTTCAGTGCCTTTAAAAATAAAAATTTTAAAAAAAATTTAAAAAAGGAATCTCTTATAGTTGCAAAAGACAACTTTTAAAGTGTGAATGTGACCAATGCAAAAAAATCAGGCAGACATGACCACAAACATCCCGAGGTGCAAACTGCCTCTTTTGCTCTCAATGATGTATTAACATTTACACCATCATCATCATGCATCAGTCATTACCACTGTTCACTCCGGACCAAAGAACAGAAAGCAGGGAGAAGATTGTAGCACATGTATGGTTCTGGCACAATGAATAGGTGGTTCTAAGAGTACCTCTTCTCCCTCTATCATCCAGTCAAGGAGGAGAAGATTCAAGAGCACAGCAGAGCACCTGAGCCTCATGAAGGAGAACTCTACCCAAAGAGACTATTGCCAAACAGACCAGAGCATGCATAAACACATTTTGAGCAGTTACACAATCTACAGTGAGTGCTGGTTCATTAGCTATTCAAGTGGTCCAGTTTGATTTGAATGCATATTGGATATATTTAAATCAGAGGAATATTCTCTCTACATGTGCAGAAGAGGCTACTCCCATCAAAATCTGGTTTAGCACTTCAACCATTACTTTGGTCCTAGTGTTCCGTGGTTGGACTTTCTTTAAAAAACTTTGCAGCAAACATTTAGTGCTTAAGATTAATGTTGTTCATTTGAATTTTAACAGATTATAATAAATTTAGGCCTTCATGGTTATCATCCTTTCAAATTCATTTTTAAATAGGTTTGGGGTTTTTTTATAAATCAAAAATGCATTTACCGTATATGCTCGCCTATAAGCCAACCCACATATAAGCCGACCCTGGCTTTTAAAGCCCAAAATCCAGGAAAAAATGCACCACCCGCGCATAAGCCAAGGGTCACACTTTATTACAGAAGGCCCCTCCAGGGCCAATCCCCTTTTCCACCCCTCCCAGTTTTTCCTGCGCCTCGCCTTTGGGGGGGGGGGGGGGGGGGGGGGGGGGGCGATTCCCCACTCCTCTCAGCTCAGCCTGCCCCCGCCCGCAGCCTTTGCCTGCTCCTCTCCCATCCACTGCATTTCCCTGCTCCTTTTGGGCCCCCCTCGCTGCTTTTTCCTGCTCCTCTCAGCCCCCTGCCCTTTCCCTGATCCTCTGCTCCACCCCACCCACCCATCCCCCGCCCTTTCCCTGCTCCTCTGCCTGCCCATGGCTCCTTTCCCTGCTCCTCTGGCCCCCCCACAGCTCCTTCCCCTGTTCCTCTGGCCCAGACAGAGCATGCTCAGAGCGGGAAATTTGAAACTCCCAGCCTGTCCATGCTTACACTGCAGAACCCACCGCAACAATAAATGCACCAGCTCAGGCTTCTCCTGTGTAACGTGTGACCTCTGTGACCACTGCATTGCCTTACCACCTCTGGACACAACAATATTTAATATTAATCATTAAAAGTCTAAAATTAGTTATGTTTTCTCCCTCTAAGCCTTGAAAACTGGACTCCCTGAAACTAAGGCAGTCTCATTTTACATGCGAGAACAGTAACATACTGCAACACCAACGGAAGTATTTAAGGACAAGAACGTTTTAATAACCGTTTCCCTGTACTGCATATACAAAATATACAATTGTGTTGTGTGGTAATAAGTTTATATTGGTGCTGGTACTGGCACTCATGAGTAAATGTCCCCTAAACTCAAACCAATAAAACCTCAATATTTACTTCCATGCAGTCATCATCATATTCTATATGCACAAATATGTACATAGTTATGAATGTTTTGCAAAAACAATTCATTTAATTCACTACTAACATGCAATTACTACTGGACGAGAACAACGGAAGATGTTTAAACAATACAAAGACATGCCAAGTAAAAGTTTAAGTCACAAAATTAAGCACATGAGACAATTCAAACAGAAATTTAGGCTTGCAAAGTGCAGTTGCACAACAGTATTTTTAATGTATTCATTTGGATTACAAAAAGGAAATGGTTATTTTGCTATTAAAATACATGTTTCTTCCAATCTTTTGGCATTTTTTATGCTATCTGAAGTTTTAAGTTGTAATTTTAAAGGGAGGGTTTTGTAGTTAAGATACTGGATAGGAACTCAAGAGATGGGGATTCAATTCCCAGCTCTGCCACATACATCTCATGTGACCTTGAGCAAGTCACAATCCCTATGCATCAGTTCCCTCTCAACTGCTTGTATGTTGTACTCCCTTTGTCACCCTGCTGTATTTACACCTTGATCTCGTAAACACTTTTGCATGAGATTAACTTTAAACATGAGTAGTCCCAATGAACTGAGAGAGATTGGGCTGAGAGCTCAGCATCTGTTAAGTGTTTGTAGGACTCGTAGACAGACTGTAAGCCTGCAAGACAGGGACTTTCTGACTACGTGTATGATGCCTGGTATAATAGTCCAGTCTCTGCTGGACCTCTAGGCTCTGCTATAATAATTAGAATTTGTCATCACTAATAATATCTCTTACTCTTGCAAAACAGAGCCAGTAAATATTTGATGGTCACAGATATTCTGATACATGTTCTGTGTGAATGCTTATACCAGAGTTGAATTAAGGTCCTTTCTTATAACTCTAATTTCACATTCCACAGCCATATTTATTTAAAACAGAGCACTTTACAAGGAATTTTTATTTTAGGTTCATTTCCATGGATTAACTGGAATATATCTGTATTGATCAGTTTTGGTACTTGTCTGCCATTATGAGTAAATTAAATATGCTTGCGTAATAAGCTTTCTACAGTGCTTCAATCAACAGCATTATCAGTCTTCTTAAGATTTCCTATATGAAGTACTCCGAAATCATTCATTATTCATTTAGTGGGTTAAATAGACATTTGAAGATTTCTTAGACAGATTTCCATACTATACAAGCATATTTTTAAATTAAAGTCTCAATTTATACTATTTACTTTATGAAGAATTTTATTTAGGTCTTAGAAATGATGATATTTTCACTATCTTAGAAATTTACCACAACCGTAGAGAAACTTTTTGGTTCTCACACACTACCATAGCACTGCAAAGCTGGAGTTCTAAGCCATGCAGGGAACACTTTGATAGAAACATTTTTGTTTCCACTTTCAAAACAATTTTATTAAGCATTTAGATATTTATAAAAACAACTCAAAATCTAAACAGTTTTATACACAAAGGGCTATGTTCCTGATTAGTGCTGAGCACATACAAATCCTGCTGACTTCAGTAAGAGTTTCAGTGGTCAACATACAGGATCAGGTCAAACCTTTTCCAAATGTACAGAAAGAAATGGTCGGTACAGTCAAGATCAGAACATTGCAACAGTTCGAGATAGCAAAATAAAAGAATCAGGGAACATTAAACCTTCACAGCTGAATTAGAATGTAGCAAAATGAGCAAACCATAAGATCTGAAAACTAGTAAAGAAAATGTATTTTCAACAGAAATATTAATCTGTTCTGCTATTATCTACTGCTTCTCACAATTCACAATGATTCAAGTGCCCATCAAAGTGAAGCCAAATCATTGTCTTGGTAGGACAAATAATTTCAGAACAATGCAGGATTTTAAAAATGAGGCACAGAAAAAGCTACTCACTGTGTTTTATGCATAAACAGCCTTCTATTGATCTGCCACTACAGTCTGAACCATGCCATTCCTGCTTCTTGCGTTTGGTTCATTGCCTTAGGTTAATTTTAGCTTAGCTGAATTTAACTGTGCAGAAGTCTGTTACAATGAATGTGAACATACACAGAACGTCCTTTGACAAAATTAACTGTTTTCTTTGAAAGTCTGAAAACACACACACACACACACACACACACACACACACACACACACACACAC
>ML685763.1:12053007-12063579 GCA_007922175.1 Pelusios castaneus | reverse complement strand
CACACACACACACACACACACACACACACACACACACACACACACACCCTGAGAATACAGTCATCTAAAAGAAAAAATAATTGCTCATCCGACCTCTCAGCTTCATAAAGATGTAGAATTAACCTAAATAGGGCAGATGACTTTCAATGATGCTTCCTCAGAATTATTTTACAGCTACATTTACTGCATACATTTGATCATATGTATGTAAATTAAGTTGAAAATAGCAGGACAGAAAACCTGCCTTGCAAAGAAATACTATTTTAACAATTTGCAGTTTCTTACTTTAATTTCCCCTGGACACCTGCCAAAATTCTGCCTAACCTGCAATATCCTATCCAATTACAAAACTGACCTTGAGATAGTCTCAGTATTTAAAAGACCTTTTTGCTAGTTATCTAACTGGAGAAAACAGTCACACAGTATTATTTTTCACTACATTCAATTAGAGGAAATCCACCTACTGTTAAAATTGTGTATTTTACTTTAACATTGGACTGAGGTTACCAAAAAAGTTAATTTGTGAACTGGGGAAGTGAAAGCAACTCTATAAATTAACAGCATATGGTAGTAAACTTTTCTTTTTTTGGGGGGTGGGGGGATATGGAGAAAGGAATTCAAACTGATTCTGTAATTAAAATTGAAGAAAAACTATTAAGCCACTTTATAGCATGCACCTCAAACTTTCACTATCCTGAAGCTTATAAAATAGTTTCCATTTTCACCTGTAGTTTTCAAGTGCCCATAATTTTCCAAATACTCACCTTTGGCTCTGAATCTTTTCATGCTTTACCCCCTGCCCAAAAAGGTATAATATATAGGGCAGAAGACACCGGTGCAATTTTAATAGTTATAGCAAAACCCCTCCACTGACTCTGAATTCTTGGAGATAAGAAAATAAACCAAAAATATTTGTACTGTTAAATTCTAACTGCACATAAAAAAATAAAAACAGTGGCTCCAGCATAAAGGGCAAAGTTTGAAAGTTAACACTACCTGCACTGAGGAACAGTACTTTTTTTTTTTTTTTTTTTTTTTTATTTTTAAAGGGACAGAAGGGAGGTGGAAGAAATAAGTTCTAAGCAATTGAAAGGTCACTTGTGAACACGGCCAATGAAACCACATCCTTTTGTGACATCATGGCACTTTCTACCTGCTTGCCCTGACTACCAGGCTCATACACTTAAGATGGTGCTGGGACAATTTGCATGAAGGATATTTTGGAGCTTGGTCTGCATTTGGAAAATTGGTGGGGAGGGAGAGGAGCTGTGCTTGCACCAGTAAAAGCTCCGTCATTATTACCAGAGATGGAAATTGTAGTGAAGACAAGGCTTATACATTTGTTTCTCCACTGTCATTGAACAGCTCTCAGTGATGTCAGTAGCAAAATCACTTCTGCCCAATCTATACGCAATAGCTTCCAGCTGCAGACATCATCTAGTGGGAACAAAACACTTCTAATTTATCAAAGCATAAACAGTCTCAAGTTTTACTGAAACTTCAAACTAAGAAAGTCAACTTTCCTAACTTCAGGGTCAGAAAAAAATTTAAGTGCATGTACAAATCACAGATCTCAGTCTAATTTTGCTGGGATTTTATAATATTCCACATATGCTGTATTTTTATTTAAAAGGAAAGTCAGAACAGAAAAAAAATTAAGCTTTATCATCATTCAAAACTTATGGAAAACTGACACCATCCAAACACTAGCAGCAAAGGGAGGAGCTTAACCCATTAACAATGAAGTGTTAATATCAAATTGGGAGCCTTAAAATGGTTAAATTATTATGGACAAGCAATTGAGTTTTCCCCTTTTTAAATAAGGCAAAGGTATTAAATTTTAAAAATGCATTAGTATAAACTAGGTCTGGACAATTCAAATCACGATGTCAGAAAATGTGAAGGTCTCAACAGCAACAGTAATAGGTTACATTGCAGATTTTTCTTATTTTTTGGTTAAATCAATTAGCATTGGTCATAAATTACAGTTGTCAGGAAGAGGAACACAAGCAAAATAATGTTACTGTTACCTATGAACCCTAAAAACCACAAAGTCGGAAATAAAATTAAAGCATGGAGGTTTTTTTCAACTTGTTTTGCTGAAAATATTTTCTTTCAGCTAATAAAAGAATCAAAATATCATTTGGCACAATAATTGTCTGAAAAAGACATGAATTCAAGAAAAGAATTCCTTCAACAGAGAGGTCAGAAGCTAAATGTTTATTTCATCTGTCCCATTAGCAGCTATATAGATTTCAATTGAAAAGTTAAATGCAAACAGACATAGTTTTGTAAAAAAAAAAGAAAAGAAAAGATGCTAACGTGCCTTTCACATATTCCATCTATATTCTTCATCCAAAACACTATGCCTGGACAATTGCTTTTTCCCCCACAGTACAGATACCCACTCAGTGGATGTAACAATACTGTACAACTTCGACACAGGCAATCCTTTCCAACAGAAGATTGACAGGATCTTATGTTCCTAAGCCACGTACAGCCTAGTAGCACATATGCATACAGAGAAAAATAATTAACACGGAGATGATATGGCTAATATGACACAACTCCATCAAACTGTGAACAGGAAAGATAGTGTACTTTTGAACCTGCAAGGCTCAGAAACTAGCCCATGCTGTTGCTTAAGGCACTGGAACACAAAACACACACAACCTGTGGAATACCTTGCCAGAGGATGTTGTGAAGGTCACAACTATAACGAGGTTCAAAAAAAGAACAAAGTAAGTTCATGAAAGATAGGTGGATCAATGACTATTAGCCAGGGATTGCTGTTTGATAGAGGCTGGGAATGACTGACATGATGGATCACTTGATAGCTGCATGGTCCATTCATTCCGAATGATGTACCTGACATTGACCACTGTCAGAAGACAGGATATACTGGGTTAGACTGACCACTGGTCTGACCCAGCATGGCCATTCTTATGTTTTGATGGAAGAAAAATTCTTGTGAGGATATTTTCTCTCACATCTCCTCTCCCCAAATCAAAACCACATGTTCTTATCATGTAAAACAAATCCAGGCAATAAAAATATTTTAACTATAGCATGGTTAATACTAGCCCAGTTAACCCACCCCACGCTGTCCCCTTATCTCCCTGATCCCCACTTTCACAGTTTCATCCTTTTCCTCAGGAGAGGAGTTACCTTTTTTTTTGTATCTAACTTCAAGATACATACATACTCAATCTTCATCATCAAAAAGCCATCCTTTACTTCACCTGCCTTTCCAACGACTGTTCCCTTCTCCCATTCAGCCTCAAGCTTTGGGGAAAATCTATCAAAATTCATAAAGCCACTTTCTTATCCTCCTCTATACCCCTTCTTAAAACACCTCTGTAATGAATCTACACTGAGGTCTGCAATCCTTTCCACCTGTCATTAGTTAGACAAGGGGGAAGTTCGAACTTCTGTTTTTCTTCTCAACTCTGTTCATTTCATTATCACATCCTTCAATCTCACCCCTACATTATTTCGTTCACTTGTTACAGGCTGGCTAACATCTAAAGTGCAAGCTCTTTGGGGCAGAGCCTGATAGCTTGTTATTTGTCTGTCTAGTACATAGCATAACGGGACTTGATCCTTGACTGCACTGCCTAGGTGCCACTATAAAATAAACAACACTAAAAATCTCCAAAAGAATTCAGCGCAAGTTGACTATAGAATTCTCAAGAGTTCCCAGACTTGGAGGCTAAGTAGCTTTACGTCAGGAAGAAGTCTAAAACCTTTATTAGCTTTACCAAAGCAAGCAAGAAAAGGCCAGCCTCCACCATGATACAACATTTTGTCTTCCACAGGACAAAAAGAGCCACACAGACCTGGATATTACAATAAATAAGGAATAGCATTTATAATTACAAGCTTATTTCTCCTCTTTTGCCTTTACTTGAAAAAGCCATTTTCCAATTATACTACGTGATGTGACGTGATATGACAAGACGTGAAGGGGAAAACATTAGAACAGCGGTGTCAAACTCATTTGCTACGGCAGACCATATTTAACTTAAATGTACTACAAGTGGGCCGTACATACCATAAATTGAAATACTATGGCACTCTTGCAGCATCGTGGAGCACTGTGGTTGAGAAACTGCGCTCCACGATACCACTCTCAATTTCTCTCTCTCTCTCTCTCTCTCTGTTAGGGAGAGAGTGTGGTCTCGCAGAGCGCAGTCACGCATACCTAGCGCTCCGTGATGTCGCAAGACCTGACACTCTTGTGGCACTGAGAGCACTGAGTATGCAAGACCACACTCTCTCTCTCTGTTAGGGAGGGGTCCCGTAGGGTGCAGTTGCAAGCCGGATGGAAGAGGTTCATGGGCCGCATTTGGCCCGTGAGCCACATGTTTGATACCCCTGCATTAGAAAAATTATCTGAATTATTACTAGCTTTATTAAAAGGAAGGAATTATTAACTCAAAACTTGCCCAGCCCCTGAGCCCCAGTGCAAGAAGAGCTGGAAAATTCTATTCATCCAAACTGATCAGCCCCATATTTCAAAATCCTTCAATAAACTCAAGTTTTACCCATGGTGTACCAATAACACTGTATCTAGAGGAACTCTATTAACAAAATTAGAAAAATAGTAAGAGGAACACAGGAAGAAATCCATTCTCATTCCTACCCATATCTCTACATCTTTTAAAAATTCTTTGATAATATCAATCAACACACCTATAGAACCTCATTCCCACCTTGCCTCTTCAATCTTCCTAATAAAGACCTGAATGAAAGTAAACTTTATTAGTGAAAAAATTAAAATGCACACAAACTTCTCTTACTTCTCTCCTCCTTATTCCCCCAGCTCACCAATCCACTCCCATTTTCCTAATTGCCTAAAATTAGATTCCTATTGAAATAAAATTTCTAGAGAGAAATATTTGTAGGACTATACAATGGGAGAGTTAAGTGAAGTCTTGGGAAGTGTAGAAAAGAGCACAAAAAAAGAAAAGTCTTCAAGCTTAGTCTACACTAAACAAATTACCAGTGGCATAGCAAATGGTTGCCTTACTCTGACTGATCCATCACTGATTATGTTATGTCCACATTCTCCATACTGCCACAGCTCAAGGACACTTATTATCTTTGCCCAGTATTCACAACAGCACTGTGCTAGGATCTTCTTGAAGAGTTGACTTCATAAATGCATTCTGGGCAGTTTTCAAAGGCCCTTATGGACTCCTCCAGAATGCATTATGAAGTCAACTCTTCAAGAAGATCCTACCACAGTGCTGTTGTGCATACTGGGCAAAGGTATAGGTGGACTCCTGTATGGACTCCTCCCCAAGGACCATGGGGAATTGTGAAATGAGAGGGGTCAATTTACCATCCATCTTGTGAGGAATGCCCATAATTCCTCAATTAATTTATCTCAGAACTTATTGAAGGCTAAATTTCCAGTCTTTTTCAATATACAAAACACACTGATCCCCTTCATTGCCCATCACAAAAAGTTTATGAATTTTTTTTTTAAAGCAATGAAAAATAACTACTAAAAGACAATGAATGGTTTTCTAGGGCCTTAAACAGAGTGGAGAAGTACATGACTCCTTCTCAGAATCACCCATCAACTGTCTTTTGGATACATGACTGATCTGGTCCTTGAGTTTCACACAGTGGAGCAGCATTTCTGAAAGAGATCCTTAAGCACAGAGAGGAATAAGATTGTTCTCTGGGATGATCAGCAATAGCTGCTGAACACTTGAAAGCTTTGCAAGTTGTATACGCAAAACATGGAAAACTTCCCTACTAGATCCTGTCTGGATTACTAGATCCTGTCTGGATTACAACTACTCAACAGGCCAAAATAGTCATGACCTGGAGGAGTCTGGAAAGTATATTTTCCCTCCCAATGTTTCTTTACTACCTCCACCATATTATGATAATCTGGAGACCCTGGCCTTTTGCTAGGTAAATTCTGTGCCCCAAATTAATGCCAGTCTCCCCAACTAAAACACCACAACATCAATCCCTTACTACCACCCACTAACACACAAAAGCACACCACATAAATCAATTAAGACTATCTCCCACAGAACACATATCAAATTAATTCTGCTCCTCTAACAGTACTGCTCGGCCACCTCTTACTCCCAAACAGAATAATGAGTGCTGACCCAGCACAATAAACTAATGATGGGCAACCCCATTTCCCTCCACAGTAAGTCGGTTTGTGTCAGCTTGTCCACAAAAGCCTCTGCTGGAATGATAGGAGAAACTTACAGTTTCAGAGCCCTAAGCAATAGTAGTAGGAGGTAGATACTTCTCTTTTCCTGTCCACCCAGGTATAGGGAGCACTGAGTCTCCAACGAGCCTTTAGAATATCTTTGGCAAGCCTTGGGCTTGCCACTCAAGCAAAGGATTCTTGTATGAGAGCACCTATCAATTCCACTCCAAGCAGAAGGCTTGTGAAGAGGCACATACTGTCTCCAAAGGATTATAGTGAAGGCATTCTTCAGGGTACTCTACTCCTAAAAGCAGCAGCTGCCCTGATCTCCAATAACTGTGGTGGCAGAACAACATCTCTACAGACTTTTTAGAAAGACATCACTGCGCTGGTTCACTCTGCTTTCATGTGTGGAAGATTATGCTCATAACCAGAAGAGCTAAAGAATTATGCCAAAGTTTTCAGAAGTGACCAGTAATTTTGGTTGCCCAACTTAAGACTCCTTAAATGGGCCAATTTTCAGAGACTAGGTGCCCAACACATTTTGAAAAATCTTTAACAGTGTCTTAAGTTGTCAAAAACTAAGTCACGAGTTACTTTTGACAATTTTTGACCTAGCATGTTGTTGGGCTGGCATTTTAAACT
Organism: Pelusios castaneus; assembly: GCA_007922175.1. Taxonomy (NCBI): domain Eukaryota; kingdom Metazoa; phylum Chordata; order Testudines; family Pelomedusidae; genus Pelusios; species Pelusios castaneus. Next base: position 12,056,747 of record ML685763.1, on the reverse strand, counting down.
TTCTGGAAAAGGTGATGGTACTTGTTTGATAATGCTCTCTACTTGTCATGGCTAAATAGATATCTGAGTATCCTGTGCATATCAGATTTGTATACATACAAGCACATATTCCTTATCTTGCCATAAACTCCTCTCCTCCATTCTAAGTAACTCCTAGATGTAATGCCACATCTTTCATAGACTGTCTCTTTTCTCACAATAACCCTCTATTCATCCTCCTTTACTTTCCTATAACTATTAGTTACAAAATACAGATATACTCACAACATATACACAAACATTGTATGTATTTTTTCTTTTTCAATTTCCACAATCTTCCTTAAGAATCACGTCTGTTAAAACACCTGTTACAGATTGGTTGTTCAACAGTAAGGGATAGATTAATTATATTCACATACGTTTTTACACTTCTGCCATGGCTAACATGGCTTGGTACACCAGTTAAACTTTCACTGAGTTACTTCCATTAAGAAGTCTGATTCGGAATATTTAAGTTACACTATTTTATATAGCCACATGATCTTATTTCTGTTACCTTTGTCCGTCCTTCCTTCCTTACTGTCTCTTATTAAATTGTGAACTCTTTGGAACAGGCACTGTATCGGCCTATATGTTTATACAATGTCTAGCCTAGCATAATGAGGCCCAAATCTTAGTTAGGGTCTTTGTATATGATTGCAATACAAGTAAGAATGTATATTATTTCCACCAACTTCCCTTCCAATTTCCTAATAATCACATATGCCTACTGGGAACAGTATAAACAGACAGAAGACCAGATCTTGTATACTGTCACCTTTCTTCTTCCTACCCCTTCCATCATCTTCCTAAATAGCTATTAATGTTGGACACTTTCTAGACATATTTCTTGTTTTGGACTTGTGTCCCTCTTTTCCCCACCACCATAAAAAAGGTTTCATATCTCCTACACCACCACTGTGTATCTCTATAAATCACCACTAGAAAAGACGATAAAAATATTTGTATATATACAGTCAAATCTTTTGACACCTCTCATTCACACTGCCTTCCCATATAATAAGCTTTCCACTGGAAATATCCACGCCCTTTATGGTGGCCAATATTATTTTAGGCCTTTACTCTATAAGGCACCATTTTAGCTGTGGAGTGTGAAGGCAAGGGTGCAGATAAGTAACCCAGTGGAATACTATTTGATAGGTACGGCCTCTTTCAGAGGAATAGGATGCATCAAAGGAAGTACAGTAAAAATAATACCAAGGCCTACTCTACATTGCCGCATTGGGTCAACAGGAGATACACAAACTACATTCTGTAGAATGCATATCTGCCATCAACTTACTTATCCTCCCTTACCACGGTGTCTTCACCGGGTTGCACCTATGGGAAATGCTCTCTGTTTGATGCAGTGTTACTTTTTTTTTTTGGAGCTACTGTGTCAAACAGAGAGCTCTTCCAGGATTGATCGAGCAGGTCTCCACTGGTCACTCAATCAATACCACCATGTCAATCTGTGGCGACCGTCGCAGAGATTTCAGTATAGACAAGCTCAAAGTGAGTGCTGCTCAACCCAGGGGATGCAAGATGGGATGGCACAGCCAGCCCAGACAAAAAGAGCATAAAAGGTATCCTCTCTCAGGTGTACCGATGGGGTTGAAAAAATACAGATGGGGGCAAACCAACTTCTGGGGAGGGAACATGTCCAATCAGGCAAATCCCGAGTAAGAGATGTAACAAAATCTGATTGCAGGTGTGTGGAGGTGCTGAGCCTATCAGAGAATGCACAAGGACAGTCCAAACCAGCCTAGACAGACATGTTTAAGAGTAATTGTCTGGCTTAGGTATGTGAGAGGTAGGTGCCAAGCCTAGGAGCTGGGTATAGATTGGGGGGGTGGAGGGAGAGGAGGACCTTAACCTGGCTAAAGTATGCGAGAGGTAGTTGCCAAGCCTATGAGCTGGGTATAGATGGGGAAAAAAGCAGACCTCAATCTGGCTTAGAGACGTGAGGAGGGCAGAGGGGCACACGGGGGGTGCCTGGCTCAAGCAGGGAACGCACGAGGAAAGCAGGCAGAGGGGAGAGAATGGTGCCCGGCCTACGGGAAAAGGGGGAAGTGCCAAGCCCGTGTGGACACGAGCCGGAGGACGACAGGATCACGGACCAGCCCGGCGCTGGGGGAGACGCTGAGAAGAGTCCTTGGCCGCACGGAGCGTGCACACGGGTGCGGCCCAGCTGGGTCTGGAGGGAGGCGGCGGCCTAATCGGGCGGTGGCTCCCTACCTGGCCGGGGTGAGCCGGCAGAAGGAGGCCGAAGAGGGAATGCCTGGCAGGGGGAGGATGCGGGCCAGGGGATACGGAGCTGGGAGGAGCGGTGTCGGCTGCCCTGCCCGCCGGAGGGAGCTCGCCTGTGTGGGGCGGGCACCCGGCCGGCTGCCGGAGGGAGGGGAGCGCCGCGCCGCAGGGCTGGGCCCGCCCGGACTCACGTTCTCGGTGTCCCGCTCGTTCACGGTGGGCAGCGGCGTCCGCGTGGACATCTTGTGGGCGGCGGGCGGGCTCCGCGCTGGGGACGGCCCGGCCGGGAGTCCTAGGCCGCGGCGGTGCGGGGAGACCGGCTCCCCCAGCGGGAGGGGAAGGGACCCGGGGACGTGCCGCGGCGCCGGCCCCACTAAGCTCCTGGAGCCATGGCCGCCTGCGAGCCCGGGCCGGGATGGGGGCAGCCCGGCCGGTTGCACCTCCTGCCGCCGCTGCCCGCTCAGGTGAGTGGCCGGCGGCGCTGGGGAGCCGGTCGGAGCGGAGCCTCCTCACGGCGTCCGGCCACTGCGGCTCCTCCCCCCGCGCCGCGGCCCCTCCCAGCCCGCGCCGCCCGCCGGGCCTGGCCCGGCTTGGTCCGACCGAGGCACCGGCTCGATCGATTCGGCCGCCGCGGCTCGGGGGGGAGAAGACGCCAGCGGCTGCTGCCAGCGCGGGCGGGCGGGCGCGGCAAACAGGGGGGGCGCCCGGCAGCGCCGGGTGGGCGGGCGCAGGGAGCAGCGCTGGCGGCAGGGCGGGGACCGCGCTCCCTCATTCATTGCCCGGCCTCTCGCCGCGGCTGCTCCGGGTCCTCCCGGCTGGGCCGAGCCGCGGTGGCGCTTTGTCGGGCGGGCCTGCGCTGACTGGCAGCCGGCCGGGAGAGGTTAATCTCCCCCTACACGCGCGCACCCGGATCCAAGCCGAAGGGGGCAGCTCACACCCGGGCCGGAGCCGGCGAGCCCCGAGGGTCGGATAAGCGGGGTTCGGGAGTGGAGTGGCGCAGGCCGCGGACGGGGAATCGCGGGTGCGGATAACAGGAGAGGAGGGAGCCAGTAAATCACGCCCCGGGCACAACTGAGGCTGGGCTAAAGGGGGAGCGATTTATGCCCGGGGGGACGTCACGGATGAGGATCGATCTGGGGGGGTTCTGGGACCCCACCGCCACACCTGGGGACAGGACAGACCCCAGAGCCTACTACAGGAGGAAGGAACCGCCTCACACTTGAATGAAAGGGGATACCGCCAATGGACTCAAAGATGTGGCTAAATTGTCCTGTAGATTAAATGGGGGGTTTCCTGGGTCCTAACTAGACGTGGGGAAAAGGAATCATGGATTGAAGAGATCCTGAAGAACCTTTTTACTGCAGTCAAATTCCAAAGGGGTAGCCGTGTTAGTCTATTGTAGAAAGACAACAGAGTCCTGTGGCACTTTTAAAGACAGATTTATTTATCGCATGAGCTTTCGTGGGAGAAAA
>ML685763.1:12010526-12052607 GCA_007922175.1 Pelusios castaneus | reverse complement strand
CAAAGCGTCTGACGAAGTGGGATTTTCTCCCACGAAAGCTCATGCGATAAATAAATCTGTTAGTCTTTAAAAGTGCCACAGGACTCTTGTCTTTTTACTGCAGACTGATTAAGGGTCATCCATGCAAGGTTTGCAGTGCATATTTCAGGCCTTAGTTCTTTGGGAGTACTAACATACCTGAAGTTAAGCCGCCACAGACATCTTTGCTTTAATTTTTACCGATACTCATAATCAGCATTGAAGAGCTGGCAACTTTCCCTGCTTCTTATGGAGCTTGTGCTGCTCGCACACCCAGACCTTCTGGAGACTGGTAAACATGCATCAGCATCTCTGCAAATCAGGCCACTTATTTATGTGCCCCAAAGAGGCCAGTTTGTATTAGGCCTTGAATACACTACCAATTATGTCAGCAAAACTTTTGTTGCTCATGGGGTGTGAAAAACGCCCCCCCACCCAGAGCAACATACATTTCACCAGCATAAGCGATTCTGTGTACATCATTATGTCGATAGGCGATGCTCTCCAGCTGACATAGCTACCGTATCATATCGGCAGGCGAGCTCTCTCCCATCAACATAATGTGGCTATGCAAGAGCTCTTAAGTTTCTAGAGTAGACTAGCCCTTAGGCACCTTAAGTGGAAGTCACTGAGACACTCCGCAGGCACAGGGGGTTTCATACAGAGCTGGATGCTGAACAGAAGCCATTTATATGACCATGAAAGTGACAATGGATTTCATGAGTTTTCGTGGGAGAAATCCTGTTTCATCAGACAAAGTGGGATTTCCCCCACAGAAGCTCATGTGATAAATAAATGTGTTAATCTTTATTCTTGTTTGTTTTGCTGAACTAGACTAACGGCTACCCCTCTGAAACTTTTTTGAAGTTAGAAACTAATTTTATTTTGTTCTTTAAGAAATTATCAGGTTTTGATACGAAACAAAGCCTTCTAGATCTAGTCTTCCTCTCTGCAAATTCTAAAAATGAACATCTTAATCTGAAGAAACCCAACACAACAAAAAATACCTACCATCCTTACCAGGAAAAATAATTTTTTAAGAAATATCCACAAAAACCCTACCCATTTCTATTGCAGTGTTTCACCAGATTTTTAAACCTGAATTTTAATAAATAGATAACAGTTCTAAATACTGTTCATATGCCAAAGTAACCTCCCCATGAGAAAACCTTGTGCTTCAGGAATGTGAATTACGTATGTCAGTTCCCTTCACCTAGGTTTCCCCACAAAGTAGTCCTCATGCACAGTGATAGAATTAGTGGGTACTTGTTTGGTGCTTCTCACTTGTAGGTAGACAATAAAGGAGCTATTGGATCGGATACATATTCTCCACCTGCTAGCTGCTCACATAACTATCATTCCCAAATGCCATGAACCCTGCTAGGTCCAGCTGTTTTGTCTCTCAATTAACAAAAGAATCCTAGACCGTGTTTACACAGGGCAAACAACTGATCTAACCACTCTGTCAAAATAAGTCTGTGGTCAACCTGAATTGTTAGCCCATTTTGATTGCTCAGCTCATGTCGAAATAGGTTGTTTTATTCCAAATAAGACTTTGTGGAGATAGAGCCAGATATCTGCATAGGGCCATTACTAAGGCAAAACTCGCACTAACTGCAAGATTAGGCCTGTTGCAGTATGGATTTGTGGTCACAGCAGAAAGCAGCCTAAACTAAAATGTGTATAATGTCACCACTGAGTCAGGAAAGGCGGTCTGACTTCCTGTAATAGCATTTGAACATGAGTTGGCTAATAATACATAACAGCCCCTTAGGTCATAACGTATTACACTTACACTGCCCTACAATTTTTGTCATCGAAAGTGCTATTGTGGATTTGTCTCATCCACACTTGTTAATGTTGTCATTGTCTAGTTTCCTTGGGGTTTTTTACTAATTAATTAATACAGACCCCTCTGCTGCCCCAAGCAAAGTGGTACAGAGAGAAGCAATATCACAGAGAATGCAACTGATGATGGACTAGGTGGAGAGGGAAAGTGATTGCAATGATGATGATGCCCCACTCCTCCCAAAAACAGGGATGGGCAATGGGTTTTGCAAAAAAAAGTATGCTCCTCCCTCCCTTCCAGAACCCTGAACTGTCAAACATCTGCAGTAAAATATGTAGAAAGTTATTGCTGCTTCATGCAGTATTAACTCCCTCCTTGTGCTCTGTACGAGTCTCAAAGCACAACCAGTTCTCAGAAGCCACTGGCACAACCTTAGTTCAGCCTCTCTTCTATAGCTGGGTGCAGGGCTTGGAGAACAGCATGTGGTGAGAATGATGGCTGGGTTTGGAGTCCTGTGGGTTCTCATCTACTCTATTCCTGACTAATCCTGGAGGTCAGTAGGGAGGATGCAGAGTATAAGGCTGCAACTGTGTTAGACCATGAAGGTTTTTATATTTGTTCCCTCTATGCATTTTTTGCCAGAAATGTGTGTTTGCTGTAGACCTGTTGGTCCCAGAGTATGAGAGAGACAAGGTAAGTGAGGTAATTATCTTCCATTGAGCCAACTTCTGTTGTTGGCAAGCACTAGCTTTTGAGCATCACAGAGCTCTTCCTCAGGTCTGGAGAAGGTAAGCAGAGTGTCCAAGCGAAATAAAAAGTGGGCCAGATAGTTAAATATAAGGAATTCACACATGCTATAGGAGACCACTTACAATGAAGGTGGCAATTAAGGCAATAGGATATGTTACAAATTGTTGCACTGAGCTGTAAAACCAGCCTCTCTTCTAAGACCATGGTTTTTAGATTCCAGCGGAGTTATTAATTTAAGTTCCCAGGCTCATCTTTTAAAGATATTGTGCATCTTTCCTTTGAAGATGAAACCTGAGAGGTCAGATATGGAGTGATCGCTTTGTGTGAAAAGTATTCACCCCCTCCTGATAGGGTTTTGGTATTGGGTTTTTTTGTTTGTTTTTGTCTTTTATTATTTTTCTGTGCAAGTTTATTCAAGAGCCTAGTAATTATCTAGTTTCACCCACAGAGTTGTTGGGGCATTTGATATACTGGATGAGGTACACCACATACAATGATAGGCATGTGTAGGACCTCTAGATCTTGTGTTTATTAACAGATACCACAATACCTCATTCCATGAAAAAAGTACAAGTTTAGTTATACTTTGTAGGCAACAGTCTTTCTCCCCAAAGGGATGGTCCAGGAGTGATTCTGCTTCAGTTTCTAGACATTCAGGCAAAGTAGATTCACTGCTGCACCTCTTGTGGAGTCCAGAATACTCTCTCCTGTACACAAAGCCAACTGGCTGGTGTCTGGGCAGAGCCAGGGCCTTACTGTTTCCCTTCCCTCTTGATGGTGCACTAGGTGGGAGCAGTCTCTGCAGTCAGGAGAAATAGGATTGCAGCTGTGCTCACTCCCTACACAGGGACTGCTTCTTAGAATCATAGAATAATAGGGATGGAAGGGACCTCACGAGGTCATCTAGACCAACCCTCTGCTAAAAGCAGGACCACTCCCACTAAATCACCCCAGCCAAGGTTTTGTCTAAGCGGGCCTTAAAAATCTCCAAAGATGGAGATTCTACCACCTCCCTAGGTAACCCATTCCAATGCTTCACCACCCTCCTAGTGAGAAAGTTTTTCCTAATATCCAACCTTGACCTCCCCACCACCTCTCTCTTAGCACTCCCCTGAAGTAGCTATGCACAGTCTAATTTTAATGAAATGATCTGTTTTAATTTCAATGATAGAAGGTTTAATATTCCATTCTTTTAAATAGTGATCTACAAGTTATACTGTTCCAGTGGCAAAGTTCTAATGCTAGCCTGAATGAAATGGCTTCCACCATTTTCAAATTGAATTCACAATAATGTAAGTAAGATATGAAAATTGCACAGCAAATATGATCATTTAAATATGACCAAAATATAAGGTGAAATTGTGGTCCTACTGGAGCCAAAATCAAAAGTATTGACTTCAATAAGGCCAGGATTTCACCCTTTTGGAAAATAAAATTTGAATTGTATCACACTGACAGAAATGTAAGGAATAATATCTATCCAGCTGTACATAATACAAATGAAATACCATGAAGGGATTCTGAAGCTATCAGAAATCACAGAGACAGGGCTCAATTGGTTGTTTAATTTAATCAAAACCCCAACATGACATTATAGCTCTGAATTGATATAGACTTTAGAAATATACTATTGGCTACAACTAAGGTTGTGTGTGATTCTGATATGGCAACAGTTAGGAAATGTGGTGAAGATGAAATGGGAAAAAGTAAAAAAAAAAATATATTAAAATATGTCATGGAATTGTTTTATGGCCCAAATAACCTTTATTTTTTTCTGTTTAATAGGAACGGTGCATTTCAGAAAATAATGATCAGCGTTGGAACAGAAGTTTTCATGTGTGTAACAGAGTCAGTGTCCCAATGTCTCCTTTACTAAACTAACCTGTAGCTAACATGTTTCTCCAGATTACTGGGCATTCTGACATCATGAAGGAATATCGTATAAGATAGTAAAGAAGAATAACAATTTTTTCAGTGGTTAATCTGGATCCCTGAAAGGAGTAACAAACCCCTTATTAATAACAGTACTGTATGATGTAAACACTTATATAGCTTTTTTTTTAATTAGCAGTTCTCAATGGACTTTACAAATGGTGGTAAATATCATCATACCCATTTTACAGAAATAGAGCTAAGTTCTTTGTTGCATCACTCAGGAGTGACCCCAAAGACTGCTCTAAATTATGCTGGTTGCCAGTGGCCCAAAGCAGCTGATGCATCAGCTTGAGATCACAAAGGATCTCTTGCTCCCTGGCTATACCACTTACACCAAGCCAGGAGGAACAACGCAGGAATTCCTACACTTCTTCTCCACCTCTTGAGGATCCCCATGCTTTCTTTCATGTAATTCACAGCTAAAAACAACCAGTTTCAATAAACATTTCCCAGTCTCTGCTTTGATATCTGGTCCTCCTTGCCCTCTGCTCCTTCTCTCCACAACAATATCCAACTTCTCCCCACTTCTAAAGAGTTTCAGAAAGAAAACTGAGAGGCCACTGCTGAGCTGGAACAATACTGAAATCGGGGCTGTGGCAGTTAAATGAATTTTAGCACCTGGTTTCTTCCGTTTCTTTGTGTTTGGGCTGCTCTGGCTCTTAGCGGTGGCTTCTCACCTTCATCTTGAAAGTTTCGTTTTTGCAATTCTTTCTCTCTCCCCCAAAAAACAATACAGCTTGAACTGGCTGATAATATTTCTGCAGGATGTAAAATTCAATATCACTTTCATGCATTGACATTGTTGAAAAGGAATTTTTAACTGTTTATTCTGGAAGGATGATCACGTATATAGAACATTATTAGGGTACATATCAGAAATTAACAAAACTAAATGTATCTAATATCTAGAGATTGTAAACTGTGAGACGTTTATGCATTAGTGATGTGCTGTTGCTGTTTTTGTTTGGAGGGATTGTTTGTTGTGGGTTTTGGTTGTAACTTTTATTTAAGAATATTCATTGTGATGGCTGAGCTGCAAACAACAAATTGACTGATACTGAAAGGGTACAGGTGTAATGCCTGATGAGGGACAAGGTTGTGGTGGCAGAAGGTGGCTGCAGCACAGCTTCCCCTTCTGTCTGTAAGAATTAGGCCCACAGAACTGAAAAGTTCAGACAAGAAAGGAGGAATTCGACTAGGTAGCTAGAAAGAAGATTCACTGATTCTGCACATCTCATCAGTCTCTATTGGAATGGCTTCTCCAGAGAAGCATCATACACTAACACACGCCATATCTACTCTACAAACTTTGATTGAAGCAGATGTCAGTGTACAAGGACTCTCAAAGGAGAATTGCTTTTTCTTAAGATGTTTCCTAATGCAGCACAAAAGGCTTTGCAGAGCAGAAAAATAACTTCAGCTATTCAGGTGCAAATTGCGGCAGCTTTTAGCCTACAGGTTAAAGGCAGCTGTTTTGATTAACCTGTATAGGGTTCTATGACAGGTGCATAATGAGTCTTCAGTGGGCAAGGAGTTAATTCTGGCAACACTTCCCCTTCGCATTGCACAGGTGCTCAGGGAACGGTCTATAAAAGAGTGGGGTTTTGAAAGAATATGGAGAATGCTTTTAGGAATATTAAGCTCTGGGCCAAAGGGGTCATTTAGGAGGAAACTGAGGCTGGGGTATTTTGTGGATTTATCTGGAAGGGTTACAAATATGTTAGCTCATTTGATTTCTTGTTATGAACATTATTCTTAGTGAAGATACTTTGCTGATTTGACTGTATTCTTTCTTCTGCTAAGTCATTCCACCAGTTTATAGGCTTGTGTTGATTTATTGGCAAGGTGTTGGGTTTTTTCCAATAAAAGTTACCATCTGAAAAAGAAAAAATTCCCTTTTTTGTGTCTATCAGTTGACAGAGTAAAAGGCAGTTAAAGACATGATGAAATAGAGTAAAAAGTTAGGAGGAAAAATTTGAAAAACATTCATTGGCTTTGTAACACTAACTGCATTTAACTGTTCAAATGAATGAAATAATCTTACAAGCTAAAGTAAATTTTATCCTCTGCAGGCATCCGACAGGTTACTGCTGTGGATTGAACTGACTATCTTAGAGCAGATTGAAGTCTAAACTAAAATTGCTACAGATTTCACTAAGGTTATCAGTGAGCAGGGAAAGGCTATCTGACTTCCTGTAACAGCAACTGAGCCGGAGCTGCTAAAGAACCTTGAATATAATAGCCTGAATGAAGAATGTAAAAGAGGAGAGATTCCAAAGGAATCCCTAGAGAGCTTGCAACATAGCAAACAAATACATTGCTGGAACTGGAACAGTCTTCCCAAGTATTTTTGCTACGACTAGATACTTGTTATAGCCCTGATCCTGCAAGCCCTTTGGATGAGCTGAACTCCCATGAAAATCAATAGGAAGCCTGCATGTGAAGAGCTTGCTGAATCAGAGGCTGTCTTAGCAGACAGCTGCATCTGTGTTTTGTTCCAAAAGTACCAAACGGGTATTTTCACAGAAGAATACAGTATGTGCTTTTTTAGTGCTGCTCTTAGCCCCAGGGGAGCGTAATGAGGCCAAGATCCACTGCTGTTTGCTTTGTTATTCACATCAAGCGCTGTCTTTACAGGAGGACGTTGATAACTGGTTACCTTCCCTCATACCATTTTGATTCTACATTAGTCTCCAGGGGATGAGGCAGCAAAGACAGAAGAGACTGAGAGCTGTGGATCTCCTTTACTAACAGTTGGTAGTTGGTCCAAATTCCCAGAATTGGATCAAGGCCCAGGAGACCGGAGGCCGGCCGCCCTTGTGGGACATCCCCATCCCCTGTGATGGTGCCCTGCCTGAGGGTGGTGCATCTGGCCCCACTGGTGCTGGGGGATGGGTTCAGGGGCTCCAAGGCCCGAACGGGTGCTGCTGGAAGGGCCTGCAGGCCTGTGCTGCTGTGGGGGGAGGGCGGCATGGGCCAGCGCTGCTGCAGGTGGCAGCTCCAGGGGCCGTGGTTCATGGCACTCCAGGGATCCCATGATGGGCCCCATAGGCCCATGCGGTAATCCTCCTCTGCAAGTTCCTCACTGTTTTGTATAGCCATTTACTTCTATGGAAAGTGAGTCAAACACTGACAGCTCAGGATAGAAGCTTGCTCCTACTTCATATATATGTAAGTGACTACATAGGCCATGAAGAATCAGTCAGTGAGAGGAATGGGAGCCGGATGGTGTTCAGTGATCAGTCAGGGTATGTCTACAATGCAACACAACACCCACAGCTGGCCCATGTCAGCTGAGTCAGGCTCAGGCTAACACGCTGTTTAATTGCAGCAGAGCCCAGACTCCAGCCTGAGCCCAAACGTCTACACATGCAGTTTTATAGCCCAGCAGCCTCAGCTCTGTGAGCCCAAATAAGCTGACATGGGGCATCTGTGGTGTTTTGTTGCAGCGTAGACATATCCTCAGAGTCAGAGCTTAGAGCGCTTGCAAGCAATCTGCTTTATCCTGCGTCTGGTTCCAGCTGGCTGTACAGAACAACCAGCACTGCACAGCACCCCCCCCACACACACACACACACACACTCTCTCTTAAGCTCAGCCCTCAGATGGGGTATGTCTGCCCTTTGCAGACTGTACTGACATAACCCCATAGTTTAAATGGGGCCTATACCAATGGAAGGGGTTTTTCTGCCACCATAGGAAAGCCACCTCCCTATATGAGGTTAGCTACATCGATAGAAGGATTCTGCCATTGACATTTAACTGCCTCTATGCTGGGGCGTATATCAATATGATCAGGTGTGTTTCTTCACACCTCTGACCAACCTAGCTATATCAGCCTAACTTTTAAGTGTAGTTCAAACCACAGTCCCCAATACCGCAGGCCTTAGTTAGCAGAGGAAAAATATACTGGAACCGAACTTCACATTCTGTAAGAAAGTCATTCATGTCACAAAACCATTAACACAGTTTGGCCCATCCTGGAAATCTCTGTAGAGATACCAGTGACTGAAGGACAGAATTCCATTCTCAGCCCAACTAGTACTTACTCAAAACAGAGCTGAGGCATTTTGGTGGTGAGGTGTGGACTTTTATTCCCCCTGCTCTATTTGTGTTCAGTGAATAAAGGACATCAATCTAAGATGAGTGTCATCCATGAACACTAAAAAGTCAGAAGACTACCAAAGCGAATAGGTTTTTACAAATCAGTGGTTTACCAGAGTTAGTATTTTCATTTTACAGGGGCTCAACACTCAAAGTGAAATATGAGAGACTCCTTCACCAGGGAACCTTACAAAGCACTTACTTGTAAGTTTTGCCACATCAGCTTTGAGACGGCATGAGTACAAAAGTGTTTTAGGTGCTAAAAAGGCATCAGACTCCTTAGATTAGATTATTCCCTCCTGGTAATCCTATTTCTCAGCACATATCACATTTTAACATAGGTTTTGTAGTACTGACCTAATAAAATATTTAAAAAAGCACTGGGCCAAATTTTGAAATTCCTTATCAATTTTCACTGAGGTGAGATCCTTAAATGCTTTTATGCTCCTACTGTCCTTTAAAATCAGAACCCTAAATCTCTTTGTGGATGTGGACCTCAGTCCTTAGTAAAGACGAAACTCCCTCTGGCCCAAATCCTGATATACAGTGAACACTGAAGCACTCCAGCTCCCACTGACTTCTGACTCTTCCTGAAATTTTGGCTGAGGAGTGACTTATGGTCTGCTGCTCCAGCTGAAATGACTTCTGACATTAACTTAAATGTGAGTGGGATCACACCATGGTAAGGATGAACTTCAGGATTTGTCCCTTCATTTCTGTGGCGGAGCGGTCACGGGATATTTTTCTTGCTAATCAGCCTCAACAAGATCCTTGCACAGTCCAATTATGCTGTCTTAAGCATCTAATAAGTGTGTAGGAGTTCCAAAAAACCTCCCTTTCCCCCCAAGAAAAAATTGCAAAGGTTTATTTAGATGTAGCACTTACTGTAAACAAGAATCACTATGTGAGCCACACATTCATGCAAGTATTTCCCTCTCCTGCATTTTGTTTTATTATAATATACATTTTTAAAGAAAATACGTCTGAGAGCTGATTCTGCTCCCATTGAGAAAATTCCCAGGCCCATATTCTCTGCTGCTGTAAACTGGAGCTGCTCAATAATCACAGTGGATTTGTGCTAGTTTACACCAGCAGACCATTTGGTCCCCATCATCTTCATTGGGAATGGGATCAAATCCCCAGTGAGAAACTTTTTATGTTAAGAGATTATACCTAATATATAGCAACAATATGGTAAAAATCTTTAAGATTTTGGTCTCACTAGTGTAATTATTATTACTTATTGTTTATCTTACAGTATTATTTATGTGCCCCAAGTAAGAGTCAATCCCATTATGTTAGGCACTGTACAAACATGTCCTGATTCTGCAGTGAGGCCTGATCAGATGGAACCCTGCACATATGCATCTTTAGGATCACAGCCATAGAGACTGTCAAGGTCCCTGTCTGAAAGAACGTACCGTGGGGAACGCTACTGAAGTCAATGGAGTGAGTTCAAATGTATACTGTTTAAGTGAGATCAGAATATGGACCCTGATCATTAATATTACTATATAGTTTATTGCTATTAATACACCATCCAAAAGTGTACTGAGCAGTTTGCGGGACAAATAGACAATGCCTAGACCCCACGAAGAACTTAGATGTCATGCAATGACAAGAAGATGGACTACAGGTGGACAATGGTCTGAAGAATAAAATTATTCAATTTAGGCATCCGCTTTTCCAGGTGGTTGAGTAAAAAGTATTGGCTACTATTATTAAAATACTAATACCATTACTATGATTAATTGTGGTTACTAATAATACAATAACCTACAAGTAGATGCAAAATATATGTTCATTGCTTCCCTTTATACAATGAAGAGGTTGTGGCTTCAGGCACTGAATGTCGCACTTCCCTTACTAGATGGGAGAGAATTTATTTCTCTTCTATGCAGGCTGGGAACTGAAGCACAGAGACTAAATGATTTGCCAAGAGCACATCAGGCCGTCTGTGGCAGAGCAAGAACTTGACCCTGAATTTCCCAAGTCCCAGGCTAGTACCCTCACTATTACAGCATCCTTCAGAGAAGGATTTCCTACTTCTTGTGCTGGGTCACCTCCTTTTTCTTTCTTTAATGGCACTTTCCCTCTATCAAAAGGGCAGACTCTCCATCAACGACTGGAATATTCCGGTGTACAGCTGGGTAAAATACTGCAAAAAATTTCTCAAACATTCAAATAAAAAAATATTTGTTTGGGGAGTCATATGAGTGAGCAGAATTTTGATTGCAAATAGATTCAGGCAAAGAGAAAATGTAAATACTCTGCAAATATTCATGCAATTCATGATTGAATATTTGTGTGACATGGCCATCTTGAAACCTTGTGGGTTTGAGAATCATGCAGTTACAGAGCAAAAACAATGCCATGTGACTAAGCGAGTCAATCTATATTAACAATTTACAATGGCAAATACTCAAAGCAACAATCCTGATGAATAGTTCATGAGCACAACATGTTTGCTTTAGCTATATGCTAGATAATCATGAATGACAAACAAGGGCTAGATCCTACAAATAGATCCATGCAAGCATCTCTTGCACATCCGTGCCACAAACTGCACTTTGGGGCCCAAGTTTATAAAAATACAGATCTTTTCTAGATGACTTATAGATAGCACAAGGGGGGAAGAGGTACGTTCAAGGAATAAATTGTTTGCTGTGAATTGTTTGTTCAACCTTAAGCAAGGGAAAAGTCTTGACCATACTCTCTTAGTACTCTTTCTAATCAATCTCCAGGAACATACTACACAAACTATATAAAATAAAAAATACCAAACTAAATAACAGTGGGTCCAATCCTTATGTCCTCATTTTTTAATCAGTCTTTTCTATGGCAAACATCTGTGGAAGCCAAAACTAAAGACCGAAGGATATAGCCTAACAACAAAACAAGGGACTTGATGTATCCGACTTCATTGCTCAGTCAATTGAGTTTTGCTTCTCTTCTCCATAAAATAGGGTCTCTCTTTGCAATGTAAATTGTTTCAGGGCAGAATCAATGGCAAAAGTGTGCTTGGATATTTTTTACCTGTGAAGAGAGACTGGCACACTTTTGGCACTGGGCTCAACCCTGCAAGGTGCTAAGCACTCAAGCACATGCTTGACTTTAAGCGTGTGAATAGTCCCTTTCAACTCAATGATATGCTGATGTGTGCTTCAGTGGGGACCAGTATGCTCTGCACCTGGCAGGAGTGAGGTCATAAGAAAAAATGGCCAATGCCCAGTATATTAGGAAACTAAAATATTTGGACATACGGTGTTACATTGTGGATGAAATCAGCCTTACTCTAGTAGCCTAGAAAATAACATTTATCTTGTGCACTATAATCTGTGTGATCCTACTATTAAACCTATGTATGCAAAACAAAATACTTTTAAATGCTTCTGAGGCTGAATTATAAAATTGTCAATAAAACATTAGCTAAAAGTTATTTTTAAATCTTGCAGTATTAACATGTATAGTGTTTTTCAAGGTCCAGTGGTTCCATATGTTAAAAGGAATTTAGAAGTCCAATTAAACAGAAATGTTAGTTGAAATATTTATATTATAAACTTCAATATGTATGTATATACATATGTGAAGGAGATGAGTATTTTAATATGCATTTATATGCTGTTTATGTAAATACAGATAAATGGATATTTCAGATATTTTACAAAGACGTGTTCAGTTACTGACATTCTTTTCGGACAGCGGGGTATGTGATTTTTCATAATAATCAAACAGTTTATTTTTGACTGCCATTTTGTCAGAGGAATGTGATATTCTGGGCTAGGGCTACTTTATTATCATGAAATAATCCCTCCTGGTTTGTTGAGGGCTCAGGAGAAAACTGAATGTTTTCTAATTCCCACAAAGCCTGAGTTATCGCACCGTAAAACACACACTTTGTGGCTTGACATTGCGTCTTGATACAGGTAAAATAGACCTGACCCTCATTCAAGATTCAGTTATACGCCTTCATTAAAGGCCTCATTTAAATTCCCATTGTGTTGCAAAACATTTTAGCAGACTGTGCAGTACGTAATAAAATTCTGTTGTGTGCTTTCATTACTGAAATTCTAGTAGAATCCAGAGAGGCAACTAATCAGGAACGTACCAGCTGTTAAACAGTTATAGATGTTTAAATGAAAGTTTTTTTTCAGTAGTTGTGTGCTGTGGGTAGTTAACTCAATGACATTTCACTGTAAATTTGAAGGAAATTTACACCACTGCCAAATCCATTTACGCACCTCTCAAGGACTCAGTGTAACAAACTTTCCTAACTTCTAGCCACTACTCATATTAAAGATCTATTGAAGACACTTATTCCCCAAACTAAATGTTTTTATTTTTCAATACTCTCCCTCAAGGGACCCTGTGCATCGCTCTAGTAGCCTTGTGTGGCCTCATTTCTCCGTGGAAGCCTGGAGGATTGAGATGCTGCTGTCTCAGGATGATAAGTATGGTATAAAAACAGAGAGATCAGACAGGCTTCTTGCTTGGTCATCACTGATCTGTTTCCACTTACCACTTGTACTTCTGTGCAGAGATCCAACGTGATATTGACCTGGGCTCAGTGCAGGGAGGAAGAGGCAGGCGTCTTCCTGTAATAACCACCAAAGACAACTGCCACTTAGACAGTGGACCACACTGGTTTCACTGTCAAAAAAATAGCAGCAGCAGCTAAGGAGATGGGAGCTAGGTTAGTTGCCTGCAAAACATCATTTTTCCCTCACAGTTCTGCATAGTATATTTTAACTCCACTACTCTGCTCTCCGAGTATAAATTCCTTTCAAGTCAATGAAAGATCCTCATGTGTAAGAAAGAGCAGCATAATTTTAGAGCTGAGAAGAGAGCAGCAAGGATGGCCTTAATGCCTGTGTCTTTAAATACTACCTTATAAACAAATTTAAAAGGGCATTACACTGTTATTGACTCATGGATGGGTGAATCTTCCTCATGAGCTGTGGCCCTGGAGACAGGACATTTCTGTGAAAGAAATTGTTATACACCTAACTACTGCAATAATACAAAATCTATTTGTTTCTGAACAAGGTCAT
This sequence comes from Pelusios castaneus, assembly GCA_007922175.1. Lineage (NCBI taxonomy): Eukaryota > Metazoa > Chordata > Testudines > Pelomedusidae > Pelusios > Pelusios castaneus. The sequence goes on along the minus strand of ML685763.1, from coordinate 12,038,960 downwards.
GTAGCTTCCTACTTTATTCTGTAGTCAAGTCATACAGTTTAATTTGGGACATCAACAGTGATATCTGTGGCAATAGACAGCGATACTTGAGACACTTTACTTGAAGAGCAAGCAAAAATATCCCAACAACAAAGTCCCCTTTCCCCATTTACTTGTGAGGGAGCCAGAGTGGGAGCATTTACTCAAACACAACCACTGACAGTAGCAAGACAAACCCACAAAATACACCATTCTGTGCAACTTTAATTTCCTCCCAAAGTTTTTCCAGTATTAGTCCCTTCACAGGTGCAATTCTTCTAGGTGATGACCAGTGCCTGGGGTCAGTTATGCTCATCTGTTTGTAAGCTGTGAAGTTCAGCTCTGGAATCCAAGGCACATTGGTTATGTCTACACTACAAAAAGTTAGGTCGAATTTGTTAAGTCGACCTAATAAGGTCGACTTAAAGTGGTTTTCCTGAACGGAGACTTAGTAAGTTGACCTAACTGCCCTTAGGTCGACCTAATAAAGTGGACTTAAGCATCCACACTGAGCTTAGGTCAACCTAAGGGTTAGGTTGACATAACCGGTGGTGGGTCTTAAGTCGACCTAAGCTTTCAAGTTGACTAAGTAGACTTAATGAAAGCCTGGTGTGGACAGGGACTAAGTTAGGTCAACTTAAGCCTCCTTAAGTCGACCTAACTTGAAAGTCGAGACATAGCCTTTGAGTTCAAGGGGGCGTTAAGACTAGGCTTGGGCGCATTTTTAATTACTGGGGTGAAGTCCTGGTTTCCCTTAAAATTCAAATGGCACAACTTCCTCTGGCTTCCAATGAGGCAAGGATGTCACCCATGGTATTTTAAAGGGCGATTGTGACTATGAAACAGCTTTAGGACTCTATCCATGCAGTAATCGTGGATCTGTGACCTCATGCCCCATGTCTATCATGCTTACAAGTGACTTTTTTCTTACTATATATTTATAAAGGCTCTTCTTGCCATCTCTGTCATTCTTGAGAACTGTTCTGGTGATGTTGAGGGTTCTTAAAATTACATGGGAGCTTTTAATAATATGAGAAAGAAGCACAAAGAGTCCTTCTTGAAGTTTTAAACACACAAAAATCTGCAACTTAACTATATTTTTCTTTTATGTTCACAGAAAAAAACCCCTATGTTAAGTCCCTCTCTCAGTTACCGCTGCAGAGATATTTTCACAATGCTTTCTCTGCGCCTCTTGCAATACAAAGATTCTACTGCACCAGGCAATATTTGTGTATGGCAAAAAAGTTGCTTATAAAGATGCTGGCTTGGTGTGATGGATCCCATGCTTTATAATCCTATGTGTAAATTCTGTTTCATAATATTAACAGACTGGGCATTTAGGTGAACATTGCTTTTCCTTCAGATTTCTGCTATATAGCAACCATGGGGATGCAACATTCACCAAGAAATGCATTAACTGTAATGTCCTACTGATAAATTGTTGATCACACTCTGGCATTTATGGCCCCATCCAAAGCTCTAGATAGCTCCCATTGATTTTAATGGGCTCTAGATTAGTCCTTAATGTTTGAAGAGTACTTGGAGTCTTTCAGATGAAAAATGCTACAGAAATGCAAATTATTATTATTGAAAACAATTATGATCATAGCTATAAATTGACTTCATGTGTTTATGAGCAAGGCTTCTTTAAAAAATTCTTGGCCATATGTTTTGGTTTTTATATGTATGGAGGAGGGTTTTTTTGCTTTCATTCAGGGACATTTCTTTCAATTTTCTCTTTAAGGCAGTTTGTACTAAGACAACATGAAATTCTGGCATCGGATACAGTCACTCAGACTCATATTTCATAAACAGATGGCTCTGTGATCCTCAGGCAATGCAGGAATAACACTACATTTATGGAGTTTAAGCGATAACTCAGTTAGTTATGCCAAAACATCATATGTTACACCAATATTTTGCATAAACTAAGTTTTGTACAATGTTCTGCCAAGCTACTCTGGTTTGCTCTTTCACAGCTGTCATGCTGTCAATCCAAAGATGATGCTTGCAACAAGGAGCACAGGACTCTCACATAGCCTCAGCTGTCTTGAGGCTGTATCTCAGCCAAAGTTTACTTGAAACATTCTCCATATGGTATATTATAATGTATAGTTGCATGGCATGTATTTGTACAATTCTTTTTCATGGTAGGAAGATCTGCATGATGATGACTGTGGGACTGGTTTACAAACCACTCAAAGTATTTACAACTACTGCCTTTATAGTATTATACATACTGAGATCCAAATATTCAGCAACACAGTTCCACACAAAATACCAGGAAAACTTCCCAACGTCCACTAGATTGAATATAACAATAGAAAATATACTCCTGCAGAGAGATGAAGAAGATGACATTTTAGTATTTTCTTCTGTAATGGCTATGACTGTGAAAAATATTAAGAATGAGTTTCCCAAGAGCAGACTTCCTCACCCATCCCACATATCAAATACATGATTAAATTAAAAAAACAAACAAACAAAAAATCCAAGTCTTTATAGAAATTCACCTATAGAATCTTGTGTTCCCAAACTATGCAGACTGAAAATTATAATGCAACAGATTACTAAAAAAGGCAGATGAGTAAAATATAAGTAGAATACTTTAAAAGGATAAGAATTAACAAAATGTATTCTTCACACTGTTTGAAGGCCACCCTGTAGCTTGTTCTATATGTGGCAGCCTATATTTTAGGCAGGATAGACCAAGGACAGCAGATTACACAACGATGTTCCACACTCTGTGCTGGCTACAGCTTAAATTCAAGATGCAATTCAAAGTCCTGGTCCTTCTTTTAAAGCTCTAACTGGTCTAGAACCCAGCTATCTCTTTGCTTGCTTCAGTGAAACATCTGAAATTGGCAGGGAAGTTTAGGCTGAAAGTCCCCCAAGATCAGATTTACAGGACGGGGGTTGAGATATCTAATCAGTCGAGGTCCTTGGCTATGTAATGTGCTCCCACTAGAGATCTGGACTAATTCTAGGCTCTAGTCTGAGTTATAGAAATTCTAGGGAATGTGCTCCTGAAAGCCAACTTTTGGATGTGTTCTCTTTTAAGAGAAGACCTGGCTATGAAAGTTGAGGGGAACCTTGCTCCCTTTGTACAACCTTGAAGTTGACAATCCAACCATAAAACAAAAGACAACAGATGGATTCTGACATACAAGGGGATGTACAAGGGAACAATGCAGTCATATTGGTCAGAAGAGTGGGAATGGTCTCAGCAAAATAGCAGCCTAACTGTTGCCAAGTTTGGGGATTTTTTATTTATTTATTTATTTATTTATTTATTGTAGGCATCATGGCAAAGGAGAGTTTTGAGGAGGGTTTTGCAGATGGATAATGAGGAAGCTTTGCAGAGGTTTACAGGGAGCTCCTCCCAAGTGTGAGGGGCAGCAAGAAAGAATGCATGGAGGTTTGTGTTTGAAAATTTCATAAATGGGAAATAGAAGCTGGCATTCTGGAGGAAGGTGACAATTGAGTAGTGAAAGCAATGTTAAGAAAGCAGGAGGTTCATTGTGAAAGGCCTTTAAAGAAGAGACAAATAGATAATGTTGATGTGATAGGAAAGGAGGAGCCAGTAGAGGGATACAAAGAGAGGGGTACCATGGTCAAAATGATGGACTAGGAGAATGATCCTTCAAGCAGCACCCTGAAAGGGTATGAGTGAGGCAGGACTGCATTTGTTCAGACCAAAGAGAAGGATGTTACCAGAAATCAAGACACAAGATGCTGAAACCTGGGGCAAGAGTTTCAGCTCTGTGGAGGAGAGGAAAGGCCATATCTTAGAGATGTTTTAAGGAAAGAATTAGCAAGGCTTGTAGGGGGAAATTAGGAGCTTTGTTTTAGCCATGTGAAGCTTGAATTGACAGCTACACATCCATGAGGAGATTGCAGAGAGACAGGCTGAGATTTCAATTTGGATAGAAGACAGGTCTGGAGCAGAAAGGTAGATCTATGATTTGTCAGCATAGAGATGATAGTTGAATTTGTGTTTGCAGACGAGATTACTGAGAGATAAGGTATAGAGGGAGATTCCATATTGTTAGGTGCTAAAGGAATATAATAATAATAATAATAATACACATTTATTGGTTTAATAGGGTCAAATCCTGACCCTCCACAGATCTGGAAGACCTTAAATGCAGAGAAACCCCCACAGTTCTGATACTGTGGCAGAGTCCCTAGATCGTCTGTGTAGAGTGACTGAGCCTCCTGTACACTGTAAAGCACTGTTTTATGATGTCTCTCTCTGTAGGAATGTGGAGAGGGGATTTGGGGACACCAGTGAATGGCCATCAGGAGGTCTGAGTCCACAGCTGTGTGCAGATTCATCAGCCAAAGGCCTTGAATGGGTTGGTAACAGCGACAGCGGTCCATGAGCTGTAGCAACAGCTCAGAGAAATGCCAGGATGCAAGATTTAGCCCTATGTGTTGTAGATTCTTCGAGGATCACTAAGATTTTGCTTCTTTGGCCAGTTATTTGACATTGCCTTTCACTTCCTCATCAGTAAATTTTGCAAGATTCCTACAAAAACATTCGATGCACAACATCTTCCCTTGGCTATGCAATGGAACCTCTAAAGAGTGATTGGAAATTCAAAGTCATCACAGGACAACTTCACTTTATTCCTTAAACCACACAAATCTATAGCCCTGTTTCATTTTGCCGCTGGTGACAATCACCAACCATACACTGCAATTTTTTAGTCAGCGCTTCTGTTAAAATAGCATCCATTTCAGACTCCCTAGGACTGCCTATTTACTGCCTTATAGCTGACTGGTACTTGAGGCACCATGGGAAAATACATTTTCAGTAATCCCCCCCATTGATATTCACATACTGTGTATTTTCCTGACACTTAAAGCCATATGCTGTCCTCAATCAAAGTACAGAGCTCCCATTCAAATCCAAAAGGCAAAAGTTTTCTGTTTTGTTAAAACCCCAAATGCCCCTAAGCTTTTATCTAAAACTGTCTCTCAGTGCAGACACTGTTACCATCAATGATAGGAACATCGTTGTAGGTGATCACTGGGTTTTTACCTTCATGTTGCCTAGATCTGTCTGTTAATTCTAAATATTTGGAAAATACACAATGAAACTACACATGATTTGGTGCATTCTGTGTACTCATTGAAAATGGCAGCGCATATTTACATGGTAACATTTATTTCAATTTTTATCATCATTAAAAGGAATATTTTAATCTCTTCCCCAAAGATGAAACATGGTTGTCATATGGCAAAGTAGTAAGCAGGAGTAGGAGACATCTACGGTATGATGGGAACAGAGAATCATCTAATGATTATATCTTACCTGATGAACAGTTAAACTGGAATGGGTTCATTAGGAAGTTCTACAGTGTCTAAGTTTCCACAGAAATGGCTATTGTCCAACTGCATCATTTTCAGCTATAGTACATTGCTCCTTATAGAGTTCTGTGGCTCTCCAAATAATTAAGTAATGCTATTATTACCACCTTTTGGACCCTCACAGTTAGCCAGTTTTCAGCATGTAGGCAATTGTTTCTTTTAGGAGAAGAAATTGATGATGGAGCCAGAATTTCTTTGATGCAATCCTGTGTATTTACAAAAAATTTACAAAATTTCATTTGCCTGAACACTATAGAATTCAAACAGGAGACAATTTCTTTTCTCACAGTTCCAAATCTCTTTCAATGAGCACTTAACCCAAAATCTCTTTCTTAGCTTTTTTCTCAGGGTCACACTTCCAGGGATTCTCTGGCTGTTTCTGGGCTTCTTTACTCTTTGTCTGCGACCTGGTCTACACTGCAGATGCTTTTCGGCAACAGCCGAAGGGAGATATGCAAGTTATTTAAAATAACTTGCATATCTCCCTTTGATTATCTAATGCCTACTCACAATGGTGTCTTCAATGCGGTGAGTTGACGGGAAATGCCCTCCCATCAACTCAACGCTATGCTACTTGAGGGAGTGGTCTTCGGGAACTGACTTCCCAATCAACTGAGCGGGTCTTTGATTCTCTCACACACACAGGGTGCACCGTCTACACTTACAAGTTGGTCGACTTGGTTAACTTACTCCACGTCCACGTCCAAGTTGGTCGACTTGGTTAACTTAATCCACGTCCACGCCTCAAAAAAGGCATTTTACTGCTTGCTTTTTACATTAAAAATTCAGTCTTCTCATCCTTGGAAGACTGTATGACTGGAGAATTAAAGAGATAATGAAATTACAGAAGCAAATCCAAGCGACTGAAAGCTGAGCGGCTAGCAAATTTATACTCAGACTATTAAAACTCTGTTGGATTGTTTTTATTTGTTACCACATATATGACTTCAATGACTGAGTAACGTTGTCAAGAAAGGCACTTGTTAAAATGTCCGCGCTCTCTCTCTCACACACCCTCCCCCCCCCCCTTTCCTGACCTTCAATTAAAGTTGAAAACTAATAATATGCATTCTCTTAAATCACCAATAAATTCTGCAGCTACATCTGGGAAGACCAGAGCTCACATCCCTGATAGTCTGAGGTTGAATGAAAACAAGTAAGCAGGATTTTCTTTTAAACTCTTCAGGTCTCCTTTAAACATCATAAAGAAGCAAGGGGGGAGGGAGGAAGGGAGGGAGAGGTTAAAAATTTTTTAAAGGACAGTTGCCCAATTAAAAAAATTCTTTGCATCAGGAAAATCTCTCTAACCCCTGGACTTTGCAGTCTTCATCTACTTTTTACTGGCTGACTCATTTTGTTCGATTCTCACTTAGGAAAGGTAGATCAATAGCATCCTGGAAATGTCTAATTTGATGCCCATTTTACACAGATGCACAAGAAAAGATGACTGTCTCAATTGGAAACCCATTTGGTTTTATTTGGTGCCTTTAACTGCCAAGATATAATGGTTTACACTTTGATCTTCAGTCATTCACATCACGATTTTCTAATACTTATTGACTTATTATTGCTTGGTGGAAGACCTTTTTTAAAAGGACATAGTCAAATAGTTTAGGTTCAGACTAAAGGGTTTCTCTGTTCATTAGATTTTGTTTTGATTTTTTTTAAAGAAGGGCTTGATACAGTTTAAAATAAATGTTGCTATGTAATTTAAAGGGACATGAACATGTGTGAATTTTTTTATTTTACCTACTATAGTTGCACGTAAAACCAGATATTAATATAGTTGGAAGAGATTGGAATAAAATATGTTTTCAACTTTTTTGGTACATTGTACTCTTTGTCTGCTCAATTTTACTGTCTTTCCTGTTGTATAGTTAGTTAAGCCTTGAACCTGCAACCTGACACACAAGTACAAGACCCCCTGCTTTTGTGTGATGTTTTGTCCTCTGAATCCTGTTCCTCTCATCCTTAGTGCACTCAGATGGGACACGGCATAATTAATTTAACTTTTTTTTTAAAGAATCAACTTTCAGATTACAAGCTGATACTTCAGACTATGCAGTTGTCCTGATTAATGTGCTGATTAACAACCACTTAAGTACATCAGAGATGCAAAATGAATGCATAGTAGGTGTGCATTGAACAATCCTGTTGCATGGTCTTTTATGTGCTATTGATTAAAGTATCCTATGAAATAACTTTCATTTTAGAAAAGAGAGAAGGATTGGGACCCTGCTTTTAAATACACAAAAAGATGCTGTGGGGTGACCAAAAAAAAAAAAAAAAAAAAAGAGGAGGAGGAGGAAAGGTAAAAGACAAAAATCAATACTAGAAAATTCACTATGTAATTAACAAATCCATGCTGATCAATTCAACTTGCACTTCTCGTAGGGCAACCACAACACCATCTTAGAGGAAAAGTCAATAATCACAGATCAAGAAACAAACACATTTATTTATAACACTATCATTACAAGCAAGCTACTACCCAGTGATTTATTTGTGGGAGGAAGCCACACATATTCCCTTCCTCTCTTAATAACTCTGTTCCTTGGCATTAAATGGTCAATAGCTTCTCAGCCAAGGAATATGATCTCTCCCAGCAAACAATACATTTGCATTATCATCTGCTCAATATACGAGACACTTCACCTTGATGTGAATTTAGACTCAAGGGCTATGTCTACACTTTCCAAAGTTAGTTCGAATTAGTTAATTCAAACTAACTAATTCAAACTAATTTTAGTTAGTTCAACTTAACTTAATTTGAACTAGCATGGCCCCACTGGAATTTTAGTTCGAACTAAGCAAGTGCCATGCATGGCACTTGCTTAGTTTGAATTAGTCAGTTGCATGAAGCTCAAGGTGCCGGTTAGTTTGAACTAAGCAGTGAGTTCGAACTAACATGGCCACAGTAACTTAATTTGAACTAACTAGTTCGAATTAAGGGTTAGTTCAAAAGGTATAGTCAAATTTATTAGTTCAAATTAAGGAAGCCCTTAATTCAAACTAATGAAAGCCTAGTGTGGCCAAGGCTTAAGTTAGTTCCAATTAAGCTTCCTTAATTAGAACTAACTTGCCAGTGTAGACATAGCCAAGAGGTGTGAGTTCTATTCCTGGCTACCACAGTCTGACTGTATCACAGTGGGAAAATTACGAAGGCTGAATTTTCAAAAGTTGCCTCTCATTTTGGTATCTCAGTTTTTGGTTGTCCAACTTGATCCACATTGGCCCAACACCCACAACTCCAACTTGAAGTCAATAGGAGCTGCAGGTACTCTTTCATCTGTGCAAATCCAAACAAAAGCTGGGTGCCCAGAAATTGATTCACCCAAAATCAGAAGCCTCTTTTGTAAAACTTAACTTCTCTGTGTCTGTGTTTCCAGTCATCATGTGGGGATATTAATACCTTCCTGTCTCACAGGGGTATTGCGAGCTTGAATTCATTGACATTTCTAAGGTGCTCAGATACTGCAATGAATATAAAATGAGTTTGGGTGCTCAACAAATAAATCTGTGGCACAGGTGCCAATAGTTATAGCTGTAGTACCCCATATCCAGAAATGTACTGTGGTGCCATACCCCTGAAGCTAAGTTTTGGGGAAAAAGTTCCCCCATTTTAACTGAGATGGATTCAGTATCCTACCCAGAAAAACACACTAAATATAGTATTCTCTGGGATGGGGGTGGGGATGATGAGAGCTGAGCAGAAGAACTGAATATTAATATTAGGGACCCAATTCCAATCTTGTTTATACTAGTTTAAAAGCAAAGTATCTTTCTTAAAGTTGGAGTTACTCTAGCTTTATATCAGTGTAAATGAAATCAGAATTTAGCTTAAGGGAAACAGCCTTCTCCATTTCAGAAGCAAGTATGTAGGCAATAGGCACTGACTGCTAGGAAAGAGCTTAAATTAGGTTTCATCCTCTTAATGACTTGTAATGCATTCTAGTGAGCCTGATGTAATTCTGGGATACCATCCAAGACTAATAATAATTAGAAAGCTCTCTTATGTGCATAGGCTAAAACTTTCCTCCCCTCTGGCCCACCCCACACAAAGGGCAGCAAAAAAAGAGAGGAGAGGATACTGAAAATGAATATCCTTTACAGGATCCCTCATGCCCTATGCACTGTAAAGTGGTTTTCTGTGGGAGCTTCATCTGCTTTAATACATACGAAGTCTCAAAGATGAGTCAAGGGAGGAATAGTGGCATGGCCGGGGGAGGAAAATTGATTTGCCAATTTCCTCTCCAGCTGCAACATCCAGAGAGGCTGCTGTAAGGGATGAGCTACAGGAGTGGCCACAAAGGAGTTCTGCCCCATCTGTGTAGCCTGGGGTCAGGGGAATAAGTCTCCTTGAGCCCCAGAAACTTCTCTGACCACAGCTGTTTATTAGGGCTATGAATAGGGACCAGAAGTTATGCATAATATATGAGCTACTTCTGGGATGGAAGAACAGCGGCTGGATTGGCAATAGGCCAAAACATACCGCACAATATTAAAGAGTGAAGAAAGTTGGGCCATGGGCACAAAGGCAAATATCTATTTCTACAAGGGAACCATGGGATATTTAGCATCTACAGAGAGTTGCCAGGAAATTGGTTTTAGAAGTCTCATCTGAAATTCTTACACGTAGTAAACCACATGGACCTCACTATCTGTATTGGAAGGATGAAGGGATGAACTAACTCTGACAAAATTTGGAATGTTTTGTTCCAAGAAGTCTATGCTCTAAACTAAATACCCCTACAACTCTTTTGAAAATCCCAGCCTCAGTTTTCAAAAGAAATGTGTGACTTTTTCCCCATTCTTATTATTTTCTCAAAATCAGGCCTTAAAGGAGCATCTCAAGCTGAACATCCCAAAACTGAAACACCCCAAATCATTAATCACTTTTGAAAAATTAGATTTAAGCATTTCAGATAATAAGGTTAACAAAAGGCATAATTTAGCTCCAATACTTGGGCCAGTAAATCATCTTGTCCAGCAAGAACAGTGGTGATCATTCAAGTGGAAAAGAGCATTTTTATTTTCCTTTTACCTTTTCCATCCTTCATTTTGTTGAATTACAGGTTTTGTGACTACCATGGCAGGTAAACCCAAGTTTCTGACATTTTTTGCTTTTGCAGTTTGAAAACCTTGTTTACTAAACAGCCAGAATTTTTGTAATTTGTAGATTGTAATAAAATATTAAACCGCATTACACCATTTAGCCATTGGATGGTTAAATACCCTATTTAAGCCTCAGCCGTACCTGACACACTATTAAAGGATCTTATGGTGAACATATCTTGCTCAGATGGAAACTGCAACCAGTCCATAGATGGTAAAGAAGTACATGACATGGTGTCAGGAATAAACTAAAAAACAGAGCTAGAAGGAACAAAGCAGCAAAGGTTGCAGGATTTCAGCAACATGCAACTCTTTAGTGCTTCAGAGAACTTCAACTTTGACAAACCCTCAGAGAGGAAACAGTATTTTTGCAAGATTTCACATTGCTTACTACACCACCAAAGAAACTGGAGATATCCAGGTATGTTCTTTAATTTATGCTATGGGAAACAGCCAGATCATACCTTTAAATCCTTTTGTAGCAGTGCGGTTGCCCTGCTATGGCACCCAGGGGGTTAAACTGGGCCTGGGAGTAGCAGCCAATAGGGCGAATGGGCTGCCAAGCCAATCAGGGACAGTGTCAGTATAAGAAGGGAGGCAGCAGGGTACAGAGAACAGTCTGCCTGAGAAGCTGCAGGGAGAATGTCCTGTCCCGGGCTGGCTGGCTGAGGGAGTCAGCACCCCAGATTATAAATTATAAAGGAGGGCATGGGTCATGGATTTCTTTTTGGTGTCATCAGGCAACAAACAGTAGTGCAACCATTCTGACCACTCCCTTCCTTAATGCTGAGATAACGTTTTTTCTGTATCCTCTATTCACTTTTCCTTCTATTCTTTCCATTGTATTAGGAAACATTTCTTCAGAGTATTGAATGTTCAGAAGAGTCACAATCAATCTCAGCCTATAGAAACATCTCCTTTGAAAACAGGTGGAAACACTGACAGTAGACAAGTACTACTGTCAGTCTCAATAAATGTCATATCTATTAGCATATATTTTTGACAGCAGGAGTTGCACACATGGATCAAAGCCAGGATATGGACTTGCATATGCATTTAAATAACTTTTGTCCTCTTATTCCATTATTGACATATGGAACCCAAGCCCCAATCCATTATTCCTTTTTTAAAAATAGATCTGCCCCCCTGATCAAGCGGGGGCCCCCCCCCGGGGAAGAGGAGTTCTTTTGTAAAAAGGCCTGAAACAGCAATAGCAACATTAATAAGGGTGACTTGCCCTCACTTATGATCTTGGTAGTTACAACAATTGTTCATCCTCCTGTTTGCTCAAAGAGGCTGCGTCTACACTGGTAAATTAAGTCAACTTGAGCTTGGCTTAAGTCGACTTAATGTGCCCTGTGCCTACACTATACTTTGCTTAAGTCTACTTAATGAAAATTAAGTCGACTTAATTAAACCACCTTTCTACTCGACCTAAGGCTTAATTCAACTTTTTAAAGTCGAATTAAGCCAGTGTAGCCCTGGGGTAGCCCTAAGTCGACTTAGGGCTACCCCAGGACTACACCAATGCCCTCCCTGCTGGGGGGAGGGGCACAGGGGGAGCCTGGCATGCCCCCAAAGGGCAGGGCATGTGGGCACAGTGTCACACTGTCTGGATTTAGGGAAGCATTTATGATATTATTTTCTATGGATATCTCATAAATGCTATAATCCATAGGAACTATGTCATGTTTGGTATCAATAGAAAGGTAGTAATTTGCTGGGAATGATTATATAGTTTACTGTATTAAGGATACAATGGTTGTATTCTTTATGTCCTCAATGGCTCATCAGGATACTCCCTGGGACCATTCTACCTGGAAAAATCCTAAACATTAAGGAGACAATGGTTGTTCACACCCTCCCATCTAAGACATTTCTCCAGAAGGACACAAGTTAAAGTATGGATATAACAACAAATTCTTAACTTCTAATCAAAATAGAATTCCTAGACATAAACTATATAATCATTCCCAGCAAATTACTACCTTTCTATTGATACCAAACATGACAGTTCCTATGGATTATAGCATTTATGAGATATCCATAGAAAATAATATCTTAAAGGCTTCCCTAAATCCAGTGTCACACACAGGGCTCTGCACTGTCAGGGTCCCTGTCCCCCTTTGCCCCATTGTACACAGGGGGTGCTCCCCCCCCCGCCACCGTGGACCTGCCCAAGGTCCCCCTAGCCCCACAAAGTCAACCTAGAGCATCCAGTGTGGACGCTCTAGGTCGACTTTGTAAGTTCCCCTGTAAGTCGACTTTAATTTTAAGTGTAGACACACTAAGTCGACTTAACTAAGTCAACTTAAAGTCAACTTAGTTAAGTCGACTTAGTTAAAGTCGACTTAAAAGTGCAAGTGTAGACATAGCCAAAGAGATCTTTCTGCTCAACTGGAGCTGAGATCAGAAGAAGATTCACTGGTGGTCACACAACCTTAAAGAACATCCCTTTTTCTTCTTAAATGGCAACATTTGGAAGGGAATTAGCACTGCAGAATTCAGCCTGGAACAAGTCATCTAGCTCCTTTTGGAATTGCTTCTGAAATTGAATCCACAGTTTCAAGACTCCACTTGCACAAGTTATGCCTGTAGCATTCTGCAGGGAATGTAGGCTAAACAAACGGGAACTGATTTAAATAACTCATCCATCCATGAAGCAAGAGCTAAGAATTATGGAACACAATGATAACCTGCAAGAAGATGAGCGCTAATGTGCCTGTGAGTTATGTGACAGGGGAGCCACTGTATTAAAATGGCAGTGAAATGCATTGCAATTTGTCTAATACAAACATTAATACTGCTCCTCTGGCTTAGAAACATACCTTGGTTAGACTGCTCAAAATAACTCACTCCAGGCTGAACTGACCTCTCAGTAGGCTCCAACACAGCTCTCTAAGCCGTGTCCTAAACCTTATGCATGAGTAACTAAGCCAAGGAAGCTGAACAGATATGTTTCTACTGCACAGGGTAGGGGAACTCGATACAAAGAGTGCATTCAGGAGGATCAGTGTTCTCCTGAGTGCCTTAGAGGTGTGCTTCAACAGTGCACAGGTGCATTTGTGGGGCTGGACAAGCAGGAGAGATGGCTACGTGAAGTCACTAGGCCAATTTCTTTGTAGAAAGAGGGTGTCTAGAAGCTGCAGAAGCAGTTGCAGACTGGTGCTGCTGATGCTGATTGGTTTGGCAGGACAGGATGTTGTCTATTTACTGATGCTTGGAGCAAGCGGAACAGTGTGGCAAACTCTAAATTTAGGGGTTTAAGTGGGGAGGGAAGATGGTGCTACTATTCCAAGTTTCGTCCACAAAATCAGCTGCAGATCGATATAAATCACCAAAGCCCCACAGCAGTCTGTTCAGATGTTCAAAAATCTATACACACTGAGCTTATTGGGGCTCCCCTTTGGTGAGATCTAAATATGCCCATGGACTCTACTAGGCATTTTAGACTTGAGCTCTTCTTGACTAAGAAGAAAAAGTCATAATACCTTCTAAATGCCACTCACTTGTGGCATAGATTGAGACCTCACTCACGGTAAACTGTGCACATTTGTGACCTTCCCTTTCCTTTCTTAGATTAAAAATGAAGTAGCTGAAGTGTCAATATTTTATTTATCATCTCTGTGTGGCTGAGTTAACACCTGACAGCTTTCAGAGGTATTGCTCCAGGTTCTCTTCAGGGTCCATTAGACATCTCTATCAATTACTCTCTCCTCGTTTTGGTGGGGTTTTTTGCAACTATAACAGACATATTTTATATAATGTTTTTAAATGAAAGCTGAGATTTTGGAGAACATAAAAGCTGTTTAAGAGAAGTGCCAATATGTCGTAACACTGTGAATAAGCTAAATCTGCACCCGATCTAGATTCAGCAACAACACTCCCTATATTTTACCTGAGAAGAGATTTCAGGGTTGGGCCCTATGTTTCTAAACTATTCTCTGTGCACCTTGATCCTGGCCCCTGAAGTGTTTTCACTGAAGCATCTTCAGTGTCTCAATGAATGATCTCAACAAGTAATAAAAGTACTTAAATGTTGTTTGTTCACTGTTTTTTTGCAATACCTCAAGTTACTTGGCTGGGGACTCCTTTAGGAATAAGATTATGACTTAATGATATATTAATTAATATTGTAAAATTCTTTGAAGGTGAAAAGAGGTAATTAAGGGCTAAGTAATAGGAGTATTTCTGAGAAAGGGCCCAAAGGAGAAAGTCCACTGCATAATTAAGAAAGATCATGGTTTTCTTCTTGCTACTTCTAAACTGTTAATGTCACCAAGGACCCAAGTTTGACTCTCAGTACATAGTAGCTTGGCTTTCCAAAAGCATTTGTGACTTATACAAATCTCAGTTTTCCACCTACAATTTTGATTATTTCTGACATTTTCCTGGCTATCACCTGGGTTGTCTTCTTCTGTAGATTTTAAACCCTCCTCTTGCACTGCCACTCCTGAAATATTCCTAAACCAGTTTCTTATTGTGATTTCTTCCACTGAATATCACGGGTGTGGGTGGTTTGGTTCTCTCTTTTTAAAGACCATGTTATTTATATATTTTCTGCCTTTTCACTCTCTGGTAACAATCCTTGTAAAACAAGCAAACAGAGTTAAACTACAAATGACTAACAGGAAAAAATTTAACAACAAAACGTGAATCTCTTAGAAATCCCAGCTGTCCCTGAAGTACTGCTTTCTAATGAAAAGAAGAGTCCCATTTCTGAGGTTCTGATCAGATATTTGCAAGGAACACAGACATCCAATAAGTTAGGGCCTTTCAAATAAATATTCATTTAAGATGAGAAGGCCCAGGATAATGTTTTTCATGGTGTATAATCTTTGTATCTGAAATCAGCTGTTACACCTGCCAAAATCCTCCTGGGGATGGATCAAGGCTAATAGCTCAAGCAAGGCCCAAAAAGTGCACTAAAATGATCAAAATAGGCATCAATAAAAGTGAAAATAATCACATCAGAGTCAGTACTAACCACCCTCTTGCTGGTTGTCTCACCAGGGAGCACTGGCTAAATGGGTTCAGTGACTGGATTATTTTCTTATGCTAGAGGTATGTGCCCTGGAAAAAACATTTCTGGAGTTTCTAGAACAACATTCACCAACATGTAAACTAACTCAACTTAATTGGCAGTTGATTAGCAAAGACTTTTTCTACACACACAACTATACAAGTTCCCCATCTTCAAAGTGTCTGAGGAAGTGGGATTTTTCTCCCATATAAGCTCATGCGATAAATAAATGTGTTAGTCTTTAAAAGTGCCACAGGACTCATTTGCTTATACTGTAGTTATACTAATGTAATACAGTACAACCTGCCCCAGTGTGGATGGAGTAATAGTAGAAAAGTGCTTCGACTAATACAGATTATTCACTGGTAAAAGCACTTTTACCCCACTCTGACTAACTAGGTAGAAAAGCACGTCTTTAATCAAAATAGTTATACTAGTAGGAAATCTGAATGTAGACCAGGCCTTATTTAAAACAAAAAGGCTATGTCTACACTAGGAAAAGTTAGGTCGACTTTGTTAAGTTGACTTAATAAGGTGTACTTTAAGTTGACTTAAAGTGGTGTCTATGGACGTGGACTAGGTCCACTTTGTTAAGTCAACCTAACTGCCTAAAGAAGGGTTAGGTCGACCTAATGGGTGGATCTTAAGTCGACTTAAGCAATTTCTTAATGAAAGCCTGGTGTGGACGCAGCTTTGTTTAAGTCAATTTAAGCCTTCTTAAGTCAACTTAATTTGCCAGTGTAGACATAGCCAAAAAGTCTATATAAACTTTACCGTGAGGAGTTCCCTCTGAATCTCAGTGGAAGGCTGTTAGTATCCCTCTCACCTCTGAGCCAGGTGGTTTTGGAGTCAATTCCTACATGACTGATACTGCTGCATAGTATTATTAGCAAAGTGCTGTATTGTTAGAAGTTGTATCCTTCAAATGAGAGGTTGAATGCCCCTCTACAGATAGGATGTGGGTGGGAATCTAGTAGAGGGAGAAATCAGTAGACTAATAATTGATTATGCACGAAGTATATACTTTAAAAAAGTTATTGCCCAACAGTTTTAAACATGTTATCCCTGCATGTTTCCAGGCTAGACTAAAGCCGTACCAGCTGGGCTAAAACTGGTTTTGCATAGTTAGTCTTGCATGATGCAATGTAGAAACACCAATACATTTCTGATAAGGCAACTCCCATGAGCTATATCAACAGGCCTGGAGCGACACAGAAAAATGGAGGCTTCCTGGATCTCAATACTCACACTGTTTTACTTATTTAGATTGACTATATAGGCCGAAGGAATCAAAGGTGTTAACATGACCCTGAAACTGTCCAACACTAAACAGTTGTAAACAAAGTTGGGGGTTTGGTATTCAAAGATTCATCATCCTGGCAAACACACCATTAAAAAATCCTTGTTAATCTTTTGTAAAAGATACCAAGAAAAGGGAAAATACAGCTACAACATTTCAAATATAAAGTATTAAGTAAGGCTTTCATTCTAACATTTCTTAATCCCTTTTCTTTTAGCTGTCTAGAATCTTTAGAAGGAAAAACAAACTGCTCATCTGAGAGTCTTTTATGTGGTATTAAAGATAGTTATAACTGCTTTTGGGGAGAAAAGAGAAGTTAGCTGAGATGGGCTGGAGCTGTTACTGTTTAAGTCTGTCCTTTTCCCCTGAAGACAAACACATACTAAAGGGGAAAGAAATGAAAAGCAAGGATAGAAAACATAACTTCCATCTCTGATGTTGACTTTCACTTGCAATCTCACTGCTGTAAAAACACAAAATACTATATTACCTCTATAAATCCATGGTATGCCCAATCATCAATACTGCATGCAGATCTGGTTACCCCATCTCAAAAAGATGTATTGGAATGGGAAAAGGTACCGAAAAGGCCAGTTAAAATCATTAGCGGTATGAAAGCTTCCACATGAAGAGAGATTAATAAGACTAGGATTTTTTTTAGCTTGGAAAAGAGATGACGGGGGTGGCGAGAAGGGAAGAGGGGATATGATGGAGGTCTATAAAATCATGATGGTGTGGAGAAAGTGAATAAGGAAATGCTATTTACTCCTCATAACACAAAGACTAGGTGTCACCAAATGAAATAAATAGGCAGCAGTTTTAAAGTGAACAAAAGGAAGTATTTCTTCTCACACCACATAACTTATGGAACTCCTTGCCAAAGGATGGTGTGAAGGCAAGACTATCAAATGGAGGCACTTTTGTGCCATAATTGGAAAAGAGTGTTGTACTTATATTCCAGATAATGATGAACAAATATCTCACGCTTTAAATAAAATCCAAACAGCAGTAAAAATGTTGCATCAAGAAGAACCCTGGGGATTGTGGGCTTGGTTTGGAGCCTTGGGAACTAGAATCTTTTATGGTGTCAATGCTAATAGTAATCGTAGTATGTGGCTATATTATGCTTTTTTAATCAAATGTTGTTTGTACCAGATTCCACACTATAATAGCTATTAGCCAGGATAAGCAGGGATTGCTGTTTGCCCGAGGCTGGGAATAGCCAGCAGGATGAATCATTTGATTATTACCTGTTCTGTTCATTCCTTCTGAAGCATCTGGCATTGACCACTGTCAAAAGACAGGCTATTGGATTGCATACATTATTGGTCTGCTCCAGTATGGTCGTTTTTATATTCTGATCAGTCACTCAGCGACCTGGCAAACTGATACCAGCATCAAGTGGTTTTCTGCATTGTTTTTAAACTACCTATGTGGTCACAGGTTTAGAGCAGCACTGCAGAATATGCGACTTTAGCCAGCCAAGATAGACTTTTATTAGACAGAAGAAAAAAAGGAGACATGCAAGGATAAGGAAAAAGACAAAGTCTCACATCCTGGCTGCTGGTTGAGATTTAAAGCAAAGCAGAGGTGGTGGTGTCATTTGAGTCCCTCTCTCTAGCCTGGGCTAGTCAGGCCACCTCTCAGGATTAAGATGAAAAAGCCACAACGGGGTCATGCTGGATCCTGGGCTCCCAGGAGATGGTGGGAGTGGAAACCATGATAGTAAAGCTTTTTGTTCTCCCTTCTTTCAGTCAGCCAGCAACGCAGTAGCCACTTCCTCCTCTCCTCCCCCAGCAGTGTCCCTTTTTAAGGACCCCAAGAGGGAGTGATGAGTGGAATAGCCCATTTCTTCATTATCTGGTCCACGAATTGGGCCTAATTTCTGATACTCCAATTTTGGTTTACTGGTCTCTTGTTTACCAGCCCTGATCTTAACATAGTCTGAGTTCTCAGTAGCCCTTTTCATTTGTTCTAATTCAGTCTGTCGCCCTTGCTCACAATTAGGTGATATCTGTAGGCCCAATTATCACACCACCACCTTCCTGGGACAGAAGGACAGCTGGAAGCAGCTCTCTGAGGAGAGTGTTCACCTATGCAGGATGAAAACCTTTCCTAACTAGCACATTATTTTCTTAGAGTTTAGCTAGCTGGGCCTTTAACTATTGAGTTAATGGGGCCACATTTTGTTCTTAGTTATTATAGAGATTGCTGGGAGTGACCCCTGTTAAATTGCTTAATATCTTACATGAGAGATTCCTGTGACAAGCTCTAACATCCTCCTTGTTTGCATCAAGCTTCTGAAATTTAGCAGGGAGACGCCATGACTTGCCCCACGAAATTCCATTCAGGTTCTGCTGAGCTAAAGAGAGTTGAAAGTCACTATTACCCTTCTGTTGACTGAGTTGTTCAAGAAAATGTTGGCAGCATGCCAAAATAATAATTGAACACAAATATTCTAAAGAGTGCAGCTCACACAGCCATCAAAGCAGCAGTTGTAGGTAACAGTGAACTGGGAATTCCTGGGAGCTTCCAGCACTGTGTAGCAGCAGGCTTGTGGTGAGACTGCTAGTTCAAGCCTCGTCAGCCACCCAGCCTGTGGCTGTGTGGCCCCCAGTAGCCCAGCCCCTCCCCCCTGGGAGCACCATGAGGTAGGAGTTTCCCCAACTCCCAGGGAGAAAAGAGAAGAAAGGCTACATTCCCCCTTATCAACTCCAATGCATGGCCCCATCAGCCCATCTCACTTGGGACAACAGCCTTTTCCTCCTACTAGTTAATGAAGATAAATTTGTATCTTAAGTAGTATAAATTTGTGGTTCAAATACTGCTACTGCATAACAGGAGGCTGTGGTTTTACCTGTTTTATTTAAAAAAAAAAACTAGGAAGACTGTTTTCAAAAAATAGGTAAAAAGATTAGATTGCAAAGATAAGAAATGCCAGAATTAACATTGTTTTTGCAATCTTAATTTAGCCCTCTTGTGCATCTGCATTATGATACAGTCAATTCTGACATGGGCATATAGGATTTTTTTTCCTCAGGGACCCTTCCCTAATCCAGTGCACAGGATGGATTCAAAAGAATTAAGTTTGCAAAGGCAATCTTAAATGTAGCCTTTCGAGTGTTGGATTTTGCAACCTAAGTAATGTTCTTTTAAGTGCAATAAAATAAAGAACTCTAGGCTAAAGCCTGAAGTTCTCATCCTAGTTTCACATTGTTTTCAGCAGAAATTTATCCAAGTAAGGGCCTCTGGAGCCAGCTCTTGCACTTCTGAAGGGCTGGATTATAAGATTACAATCTAGCCCAAATGAGGGGCAGCACACAGCTGCATTGCCTCAGGAGGAGGGCAGGAACCAGATTGTAATTCTGAGTCACCATCTGGTTCCAGTTTCTTTTTTGCTCAGTAGAGGATAGAGAGGAGGTGATAGCCTGTTGGCTGGTGCAGATTCCTTCCCTCTCTGTATCAGATCCAAGGTGCAGGCTAGCACTGTGCGAGGGAGGAGTCAAAGTCCCTCTGCCTGCTACCTGTGCAGGATGAGCAGCAACACAGTTCATTACAATATTCACCATTTCAAATGTAAACTGTTTTGACATAGCTCCTATGGTATATTTCTGTTCTCTAATGGGATGAGTAAACTCTTGGAATTAGTTTAGTAAATATTTATCGTTCTAAACTAAAAAAATGCCTATCATGAATACACTGCAATGTTTGCTCATAAGCATTGTTTCCATTTATATTTGTCAGGAAAGGCATTCACCAGGGCATTTATAGAAGGTGAACACAAAGCCAATTCATTTTTAAAAAAAACAAACCCAAACTCATAGGAGTATTTCGATAGTCATCTCGTTCTCGGGAAGAAAGTATTAGGATCAATGTCCTATGTCCACTGCAAGCAATCACTGGAGTACCTAGTTAATACTGCAGATTCATTAGAAAAGCAAAGCTGGGCAGCAAAGAAAAAATGAAAACAAACTCAGACCCTTTCCACTATTGTTTGATCAACTGCCTAGAAATGATGACTGATTCTTTAAGTGTTTTTATGAGCTAATTTTTCAATGGAATACAAATAATATCACTGGTGTCATATCCAGTACCTTTTAAAGAGAATGTTTCTATATGTTTATGAGCCCAGGGAGGCAGATTACATTTCCTGTTTCTATTGGGTTTTTTAAGAATATAAGTGATTCATGAACAATAGTAGATGTTCAAGTTCAGGAATGAAGGGCCAGAAAAATAGTAACAACTGTGGGCTACATGCTGAGATGCTGATCCCACACCCATAGCTCCCACTGACGTTGGGTGCTCGGCCTTGCTTCAGCTTTTGGCTCTGTGTGTGTGTGTAGCAGCATCCATAACATTTAAAATGTCCATTGTTCCAGACATATTGGAAACAGATGTTCAAGGCCACATGGTCATGAGGTCATCCTTCATTTGTCATTCTTTCCATTAGCAATGGGTCTGAGCCACAGAATCCAGCTCTTAATATCCTCAAAGTTTAATAGTGATTGGAGCCTGGGTTTTCATATGCCCATCGTTAGGTATGATTTATAGTATTATACATATCAAGTCTCACTTTCTTCAAACAGTGGAAGGGAAATGTACCTTATGTTTAAGTTACTATTTAATTATATATTTCTTCTTCCTGAAGTATTTTCTCCCATGCAGGGGGCAGAAAAAGGTACAGGGGTACTTCACCAGTGAGGACATTATACTCATACCATACATGAGAAAGAAACAGAAGCCACATGACCATATGGAATTCTCAGTCAGTCACACATCTGTCTGAGCTCAACAACTTTTCACACTTACATATTTTCAATCTCCCAATGAAAGAGTATTATCTATTCTATATGGCATCTCTAGTCTGACCTGTACAGTGGAAGACGCAGAGCAAGAAACATTTTACACAAATAGAAATACAAAGATCTGAATGGAGTCCTCATATTAATGCACCATGCTCTCCAGAATAAGGTGTGCCTTTACAAAAGAATGTATGAATTTGCTCAAGAGTCAAACTCCTGTGGATATACAGATAAACAAAAATTATCCAAACACTGGATCAACAAACATTCTGGGCTTGTGCTTATCTGAGAAATGTATATGCATAGCTCCTGGATGTGGAACAAGCCAATTTATACTGTATTGCCTGTATATACAGTCTATACTGTATAGTATAGCCTGTATATATGCAGGCTACATTCTTTGGAGCCTGTAGCTTCCACTTAAAATTTAGTATTTGTTTCCCCATGTAATCTCAGTTGCTATTCTGGTCAATGTTATGTCTGATTAAGTAATAGCCATGAACTCTCCCGGGACTGAACATGCACACTGAGAACAGGAGACAAAAAATACATAACTAGAAATCTGTAGATGGATATTTGGTAAATATAGACAGAATACTGACCCATCTTTAAAATGGGTATAATAATCCTTACTTGTGGCACAGAGGTGTAGGAGATTTAATTAACCTTTGTAAAGTGCTTCAAGATCCTCAAATGAAAGGAGCATTAGAGATATATAAATGCTTTGATTGGACCATCTGCTATTGGTGAAAGTTTTCAAGCTCCACAGAGTTATGACACACCAATATAGACATGCCATCTAGAACCTTATCTTACACATAGTTAGGTCAGGGCAAGGCAGTATATTCTCAAAATTCTGTGGAACCTTAACAGTGCATAAGATCTTGGAATGCAAAGAAACTAACCTAGAGCCTTCTGCCCTTCCCGGAGCACAAAGGTACACCCACAGCCAGGCACAGAAAAGATACTAACAGTACATTATCTACAGTATTCTGGATGGGGGGAGTCAAAAGACTACAGGTCTGAGAAACAAGAGGTCAGAGATTTGGGATAAACAGCTTAATATGAGAGGGACACAGAGTGCGAGGATAAGGGGAGCATATATGATACTGAGGGTGGGTTATCCCGGAATGCAAATAGTTAGGATGGGTCAAGAATCCATAAGGAGATATGTTCCCATGCAGAGTGGTGGGGGGGAGAGGGATGTTACTTAGAATGTTACCCTCCCACATTAAAATACTACTTAGAATAAACATAACAATGAACTTCATTTACTAACTTAATAAATCTTATCCTAAGAAAACAAAATGAAGTTAAACAGAACAGTCCCCATGAAAACACTGCGAGAAAGATCCCTAGGGGTCCCAAAGTCTAGATGGAGTTCACCCAAATCTCAGCTACAGTCTTTGATCAAATCTAAAGGCTTGAGTGGAAAGAAATAGCCATCTTCTTCTCCGGTTGCAGGAATCTTCAGTAGAATTCCATGCAGGCCTTTCATTCTCTTCTGGAGTCAGCACCATCCAGTCAGCTTACTGGTTAACCGTCCCTCAGTCACATACACATGTACACAAACTCTGCTGCAAAAGTCTTCATAGGAGGGAGAAAACATCTTGCTCTCCACTCCAGACTCAGCTTGCCTCCTTGCACATGGAACACATGGGCTCTTCTCATGTGCAAGGAAGCAAGCTGAGTCTGGAGTGGAGAGCAAGATGTTTTCTCCTAAATCCAGTCCTGAGCAGAAGTGAAGCTGGAAAGCAGAGCTTCTACTTGACAAAATCTCCTGGGAAAGAGGTTAAAACTGCATAGGAAATTGCCAGAGTACACGACTGGTCTGTTCTATGGGTGGGGTAATATGTGCAGTTGCTGGGGTGCGGAGTCAGTGGTGGCATCACATATCAGCTGGCTGTGCTACTAATGGGGAAAAATAGCCACATTAGCCAGGCAGAGGGAAGTGAATTCTGTGGCCCTCGTTGGGACACTTCGGATATGTCTACACTAGAAAAAGTTAAGTCGACTTTGTTAAGTTGACTTAAAGTGGACTAAGTCGACTTAAGAGTTACTCCCCATCCACAAGTTGACTTAAGGAGTCAACTTAAGGCTCAAGTCAACCTAATGGTCGGTTGTTATTAAGTCGGCTTAAGGAATTTCTTAAGTCGATTTAAGGAAAGTCAGGTGTAGACATGGAATAATTTAGGTCAACTTAAGGGTCCTTAAGTCGACCTGAATTGCTAGTGTAGACATACCCTTTGGCTTTGACCTGAGTTTCTCAGGACCTACGTTTATTATGATTCCTACAGGAACTGGCCATCAGCTGTGTGGAAGTCTGACCAGGGATGCCACTCTTCTCCTACTACTGTTCTCATTGTTTATTTTCTCCCTTTGATAAGCTTTTTGGAGCAGGCACCTCATCTTTATATTTATTTAGCCTGCACAACACACTGGAGTTCTGTCGGTGGTTCTGGTTGCTATGATAATCTGAATGTTAAATTATAAAATAATCTCTGGCCAAAGCACACTGCTACTAGCCATTCCATGAAACCACAGGGTGAAGGGCTGACTGCCCAAAAGGTAGAGCCTAAAAAGCCCTGACCTTTTTCAAAGTAACCTTTCCGCCTTCAGTTTTTAGCTGGAAGAAGGAAGCAGTTGTGTAATCTACAGGGTCTGTGTCATTTACATGAATTTATTCTATACCCCAGTTCCTATTCACATTGATTTTAGGTGGGGCTCTTTAGCAGTTCCCAGCACTGGGCTCACCAACAGGGTGCCACCTGGTGGTGTTGTTGGGGTATTGCCCAGTTGGTCCCCCTGCTGGTAACTCATGCTCTGCTTTCCACATGCTGGACTCCACCCCAAGTGCTCTTCTGAGACCTCAGCCCTCCGGCTGAGACCCTCAATCCACCCCTTCCAGGGTTAAGCTAACCCCACCGGCCCACTTTGCAGCAGTGGCCATGGTTAGTCCCTACACCACCATCCTGTGGTCTAGGCCAGCTCGCTGTGGCTCAGCCCACAATTAAAACAATCTAGGGGCCAGTGAGCTTATGTACCCCTCCTGGCACACTAGGGGAGCGGGGAGAGACCTGGGCCTGCCCTCTACACCAGCCTTCCACCTCCCTCCAGTTTCACCACTTGCTTGGGCATTGACTCCCTGGGCCACTTCCCTACAGCCCCACCACTTCTCTCACCACCCGGGTCCAGCTGCCATCTGCTCCTGGCTCTCTGCCCTCAGTCCACTGCTCCAGTCTCTGCTGTGGTCCTCTCCATTCAGGAGCTTCAGCCACTGGCCAGCTCACAATGGACACACTATGAGTCCTCCATGGCCCTGAGTCCTACAACCTCCTAGCCAGAGAGAAACCTCCTCCCTTCCAGCTCCTGCTGCAGACTGACTAGCTAAGCCCTACTGCCCTAGCTTTATACTGGCAGTTTGTCTCTCATTGGCTGCAGCAGCCAGGCCCCTTTTTAACCCCTTCCAGGCCAGGTAACCTTTTCCTGGCCCTAGTGGAGCCACTGCACCACTACAGGCTGGTAGTGCCATCTATTATACAAATTGCCTTATGCATCCCATTATAAAACTCTGTTTTCAGTTGCTTATAACTTTCCAAACTTTTGCTTTGGATGCTGATATTTTCCATGCTAACCTTCTGCCTCACGTTGAATTTTTGTTTTTGAGAACATTTCAGTCAGCATGGTTCATCCATTTCCAAGAACATGGCTAGGAAAAAACATGTTTTGCCTCTGTTAAAAAATACATGTAATTGCAGACTATTTCATAATACATATACGCAAGAGGGCCAAATTATGGTTGCTCTGACATTCTGAATTCTGGTATCTCCTATCTTCTAAGGGTTTGACTTTGCAACCTCAAAACTGGCAAATATTTTTGTGTTTAATATTATGCAGCACATCCAGACTTCTTGTTATTTAGGATTATAGCTAGAATAAAATGATGCAGGATTTGTTTTAATCCGCTTAAATGGCTGTACCCATTTAGAAATGTCAGCATTTTTTTATTACCTGATTAACTGGGACCTGATATTAATTTAGACTCAGGTTTGACGTTTGTCAGTCTAATGGGGGGCATGGATCAGTGTTCACCCATCCCAAGGCAAGGAAGCTAATGATCCAACCAGTGGACCAAATTTGGTGATGAATCGTGGTCACATACCACCTGTGGGACATTATGCATATGCTAAGAACGTGACTCAGATTCATCTCTTATACAGACAATTCATACATGAGAATAGTTTCATTCTGTCTAGACTTTTTGGAAACAAATTCTACTAAAATGTGGCTCATGAATATATCCCAGTGGCTAATTAGACACTTCATAGCTAGTAGGTAAAACACTCCTTGGCCTAGATAATACCACAAACACGGCCATCTAGTTGTGCTAGATACAGATTACTTTGCTCCCTGCATTGGCTCATCTCTAGTGACTAGCATGTGGGATGTAGAAACGAAGTTCCCATCTGCTCAGGGAGTTTTACTGAGAGGAATAATAGGTCGAGAGAGAGAGAGAGAGAGAGAGAGTGTGTGTGTGTACGCACATGCACCCCAGGGAGAAGGTGGTGGCTTACTCCCCCTTAGCTCCCTGCACAGTCTACATAAGATTGGTCTGGCCCTGTGTAGTAGTGTTCATTATATGTTGAGAATTGACATCTGAGTAGTTTGGCTGATGCAGGAAGGACAAGTTATTATGGGCCCTGCATGAAGAGGCTTGTGGAGGAGGGAGGGAGACTCCTTCCACTCTTGCCTTTTGTGCATTCATACAAAGGCCGTGCACATTCTGGCCTGCCCTCTGTGTGTTGTAATATTTCACAATATAGACAGCATTCATTATGTGCTAGTTAAACTGGCCAACTGCATTACTCTGTTGTGTGGAACATGTGTGTCAAATATGTTCATAAAAACATATTTCATATCTTTATGGAAAGAGTGAAGAGTAGGTTTCCAGAACAGTTTGCATTTGATATCAGGAAAGAAACTTGTATGTAAAAAAGAGTAGAGCTTAAGACGGGTGAATAATTTAGACAGGAAATTGAAAACGCAATATTTTCATTTCACTTCAGTTTGTTGGGGAAGTAGGCCTCACTAGGTTATGTCAGTCCCCATTTCCACTCTAAAGGTGCGTCTACACTTATGAATTAAGTCGATTTAAACTTGCTTAAGTCGACTTAATTTAATCTGCATCTGCACTACATTTTCCTTAAGTCGACTTAAGCAGCAGCTTAAGTCAATTTAAGGAAAATTAAAGTCGACTTTATTAAACCTCGTTTTAAGTCGACTTTGCTGACTAAGTCGACTTTATTAAGTCGACTGAGCCAGTGTGGATGCAGAGTAGCCCTAAGTCGACTTTAAGTTGACTTAAAGGGCTTCAGGGCTCCCTTACTGCCCTCCCTGCCAGGGTGGCTGGCACGGCCAGAGCCTGGTGTGCCCCCCCACAGGGCAGGACAGAGCCCTGCCCACCCTGCTCCTATGCCCTGCCAGTGTCCCTGTCCTGTTCAGCCCCCATTGTACCCAGGTACAATGAGGCAAATGCTGAGCCCCCTGGCACTTGGCAAGGGGTGCCCCCCCTGCCACCGTGGACCTGTCCCAGGTCCACCTAGCCTCTACAAGTCGACCTAGGCATCCAGTGTGGACACTCTAGGTCGACTTTGTAGGGTTCCCCCTAAGTCAACTTAAAATTTAAGTGTAGACATGCTAAATTGACTTAAATTAACAAGTGTAGACGTAGTCTATATGACTTTGCCCACAAAAGCTCATGCAAAAAATAAATTTGTTAGTCTTTAAAGTGACACAAGACTCCTCTTTTGATTTGCTATTCCAGTCCTTAACTATCCTTGTACTTTTACAGTCTTTCCTAATATCTAGCCTAAAACTCGCTTGCTGCAGGCTGAGTCCAACATTTCTTGTCCTACCTTCCGTGGATAGGGAGAACAATTGCACACCTTCTTTATAACAGTTTTTAACATATTTGAAAACAGGTGTCCCCCCCCCATCTTCTTTTTGATGATTAAACAAACCCATTGTTAACCTTTTCTCATAGATCATGTTTTCCAAAGCTTTTATCATTTTTATTGCTCTTCTCTGGACTCTCTCCAGTCTGTCCACATCCTTCTTTGAAGTGCAATGCCCAGCTGAAGCCTCACCAGTGCCAAGTACAGTGAAACAATTATTTCCCACGTTTTACATGCAACACTCCTGTTAGTACATGCAAAAATTAATTAAGCCTTTTTAATAAACTGTTGGTTCATCTTCAATGTGTAATCCACCCAATCCTTTTCAGCAGTACTACTACATAGCCAGTAATTTCCTATTTTGTAGTTGTGCTTTTGATTTTTCTTTCCTATGTGTATCACATTGCACTTATCTTCAACTTGTCCTTACTGAAATTTCATCATATTGATTTCAGACCAACCCTCCAATATATCAAGCTCCTTTTGTGTTCTAATCCTGTCATCCAATGTGTTTGCTCCCAGGTTGGTGCCATCTGCAGATTTTATAAGTATACTCTTCACTTCATTATCCAAGTTATTGATGAAAATATTCAACAGCATCTGACCCAGGACAGACAGACCCCTTTGAGATGCCACTAGATATTTCCTCCCAACTTGATGCACAGCATCGATAATTATTCTGAGTGCAGTGTTTCAACCAGTTGTGTACCCTCTTTACAGAAATTTCATCTAGACCATATTTCTCTAGTTTGCTCTTGAGAATATCATGTAGGACTGTGCCAAAGCCTTATTAAAATCAATATATATATATATATATATATATATATATATATATATATATATATA
>ML685763.1:11957188-12010516 GCA_007922175.1 Pelusios castaneus | reverse complement strand
ATATATATATATATATATATATATATATATATATATATATATATAATCTACTGCCTCCCCCCATCAAGTAGGCCAGTAACCAGTAAGTTAGTTTGCTCAGGGCCTGTTCCTATTCCCACTTAGATTAATTCAAAGGGATTTTTAACAGACTTCAATGGGAACAGGATCATATTCTTAAGGTCTGATTCTCATTTGCACTAAGGCCCTCTTACACCGCTCTGCCAATATAAAGGAGCCTTAGGGTACGTCTACACTTCGAGCTTGAGGAGTAATTTCCAATTCAAGTAGGCATACCCATCCTAGCTCTGGTTGAGCTAGCATACTATAAATATCAGTATAGCTGTGGAGACATGAACAACAGGCAGAGTTAGCCACCTCTAGTATGAGCTCATCCAAGGCACCAGGCAGCTAGCCCCTTCTTCCACTTGCGCTGCCACAGCTAAACTGTTATTTTGAGTGCAAGAGCAGGGTGAAGGGGCCAAAGGCCACTGAGAATTCAGGCCTTATTCTCTAACATATGTAAATCAGTAACCTGCAGTGGGTCTCCCTCTTCTAAGTGCAAATTAGCAATATTCTACTGCATTTTCCAGAAACAAAACAGTTAGTATAGAAAACATAGAAATTGTGTACCAGAATTTGTTCACCATCTGTTAGAAACTTATAGCATAAATAATACTGCAAAGTATACACGCACAGGGAAATATAAAAAGAAAAGAGACTTTAACTAAAAAATGCATTTTCCTGATGCAGCCAATGATCACAAGAACTTCCATCCAGTCTTTAGGATAGCAGTAGGAATCAGCTGCTGCATGCCTACCTGCATGTCAAGGGCGAGAAAGTCATCTCTATAGACTGCATATAGTGTATGAAATGTTCATGAAAATACAGTCCTCAGCATGACTGTGCCAGTTCTTCAGAGCTATTGTATTTTGACTAGTATCAGTATTTACCGTTAATCTAACTTTGCAAAGAGCAGTATTTCACAGATTTTATCCTAACAGCCATTGCATTTAATAACAGATTTGTTCAAACTGAAATATCACATCTGGGACTATGAAGAGACAAAGTAAAATTGAACCTGTGACCAACATCCAAGAATAAGACATTAATGCCATTTAAATTCATTGCTCCATCTTTCTCTGATAGATAAAAAACATGCCCCTTAGATTCAGAAACACTACTTTATAGGGGAGAGGGTTAAAAATTTGATATAGTGTTTAACAAATTCCTATAAATTTATAAAGTACAGTATGTTCTCGTGGCTACGGGAAAGGACTTGGAGTCAGGAGACATGGGCTTTATTCCTGCTACTGGACTTGGTGTGATTTGGGGCAATTAATTCAACCTTTTTGTGTCCGAATCTCCTGTCTGTGGAATGAGATGAGATATTCTTGCTTTAGTAAAACATTTTAAGATCATCATATGTTTCTGCAACAATGTAAACAAATGTTTTGTAAATAGAAATATTTCAGTCTTTCTTAATGCAATGAAAGCAAGTTGGTTTCTAAATGTAAACGTTTCTCTTCAGCAACACTGTATAGTGCATGAGAACCTTGAAATCAATCTGACCAGATGCAAAAGTCAAAGTCACAAACCTGTTTTCATCATATGGCTAAATGCATAGCAAAACATAACCATGAAAAGAATGTTTCCAGTTTAAATTTTTGTAAAAAATCTATGATATTAATAATAGAGGTATAGAACTGAGGTAAGGAAAAAAACCAAGATTTACCTTGACTCTAATATATGCCTGTCTGGAGGTTGAAGTGGAGCTGGAGATACTATGGTTGCCACAGAAACCACTCACCTCCATTAGCAAGAGAAAACCAAAACAAGTTAAGAGAGGCTGCTGATGTTGCATGTTATGTCAGACCCTTACACTCATACTAGGCATAGTCCTAGGCATAGTCACTGAATCTGGTTAATAAATCAGAAGGGCAGCTGGGGAAAAAAGAGAGTGTAGAAGGTGCAATACATAAGAGATGTGCAATACGTATCAGAGGGAGTCACAAGATACCATGAAAGAAAGATGGCTCCGAATCTTTAACATTTGAGCTCCGGATGTGACCAGTGTTTAAAGTATAATTTGACGGGCCCCGGAACCCTCCTAATCTCCGGGCCCCCTTCTTGCATGTGCGGGCCCCAGCCCAGGTAGGCATTTGCAACTACTTCTCAGTACTACATGCATCAGTTATCGCTCCATAAAAATATTTATAATTTTATATGGCATTTATGTCTATAGCAATTATTGTCACACACTAGCAAACACTGCATAACACAATAAATATTGTGATTAACAACGGTGGGGCATAGGACCTGCCAGCAGCCAGGGCAGGGCAGAACATGAGCTCCACTGGATTTTTCTATTTTATAGGGCCCTGGAACTCTGGCTCCTCAAATTTGTGGGCCCCGGAACTGCGTTCCGGTGCGTTCCCCCTTACTTTAACCACTGGATGTGACTACTCCCAAAGTTCAGGATATTTAGCTTCAGGAGTTTGGCTCTGTTCATTGTATAATACAGGCTAGCCACATTCAGATCAAAATCTGAACTCCATCAACATTTACAATGGCTTGAATCCAGGCCTTTGTTTACCTGCAGGTCACTGGCCAGTGTAATTCAGCACTGCTGCCCTAACTAAAAATGTTCATGGAAGCTGGTACTACTTTCTCTTTTTTTATATGACTGTTTATTTAGGCCATTTTAATAGGTTTACAAATTGACTGCCCCATGAAGCATCAGAAATAAAAAGTTAATCCTTAGGATATCTGTCACTCCAGCACCACAGTCTGGAGCCTCGGATGCCAGGGGGCTTCCTCCTCCTCCCCAACCTTCAGGATGCACAAGGAGGGAGGAGCTGAGGGGTATCACCAATGCCTCCTGCACCCCCCACCCATTGTGAAAGGTTGGCCAGCCTGACCAGGCACCGCACTGGGCCCCTCTACCTCCCGCACCTACTGCGACTCCAGCCTGGCCAGGGTGGCCTCACTCCCCCTCCAATCCCTGCCTTCGGGGGGAGTTTCTGGGCTGCGGGAAGAGGGGGAGTGAGGTCCTGTCCCCCCGCCCACACCCTCATACACGACTGGACTCATTTACCAGAAGTCTTCACTCTGGTCTAATGTGAAAATACTTCAGTGAAATGCATATTTTTTAAAGAAATCTTTTTTAAAACCTCAAATTAACAACTATGTGTGTGTACATATGAAAGATTACAAAATCTGGTTACATGGATCATCGAAAAATTGCAAGCCAGATCCTCAGCAGATGTAGTCAGTGGATCTATGAAAAAAGTTGTTTCCAGCCCTTCCAAGTTAAAACAAAATTCAAACTAGTAAAATTTATCTACTACTTTGCAGTCTGTTGTTTTTAATGGTTTATAGCTTTGTCTTAATTTCTTTAATCACCAACTAATCAGCTACATCATCATAATAACCCAAAGCAGAATGTTGAAGGTTATCTGCTTCTTGCCCTAAATTCCTGATCAGTTCTAGCCAACAGAAGCAAGTGGCATTCCCGTAGAAATGCCACCCTAGGCTATGCTCTAGTCAAGCTAGAAGCTAAGAAACTCCTGCTTGGTATCTGTTTGGGCTATTTTCAAAGGAACAAAACCAAGGTCTTGCATAAAGTGGTGTTGGTATACTTCAGAAAGTGTTACTCTCTTGTCTGAATCTCTTCTGAATCAGTGGGCATGGATAGGACTGTTCTATAAAAAGAGACTTTCAGTGTGGGGACACATAAGTTATGGAATCCATTTGTGTACTCATTATTATTATATGAATGCAGAAAGGCCAAAGTCAAGGATCAGGAGACTGTTTTGCAAGACACTGTTCACAACACATAAAAAGACAGCCCCTGCCTTGAAGAGCTAACAATTTGGGCATAAAACAACGAGTAAAGATGACAAAGAGAGACTAACAATGGGATAATACTGATATGCACTGGTCACAGCACTGAGTAATATTCAAATGCATACTGTAGATCTGAAATGCAAAGTTAAGAGACCAAGTCTGAAAACTGAGTTTGATGTATAAAGCTGAGGTTTTGTCCAAATGTGAACATCTTTATGCTGAATGAGAATCTGAGCCCTGGTATACTAACTGAATTCCAAATACGGTAATTGTATTCTCTCTGCCTAAATCTTCATGCATTTTCAGCTAGCTACAGTATTCATCTTCATATCTACTTCTATAATATCATGTAGTGTTGCTGTATACAGTGCTGATAAATACTAACACTTACTATACTCTACCTCAGAGGGGCTAAACAAGTAAAGTGATCTCTGTGTACATTGTACTGGAGTTAGTTAGTACAACTGATATAAGACAATTCTAATAATAATGGTATTTATACTGCACTTCTCTCTGCCCTTTGGCTGAGGCACTCAGAGCACTGAATAAGATAAAAATTATGAAAAAGGCAAGGCCCACACTAGGAAATAAGTGTTTTAACATGTGCACTGACGTTAAAGTCCTAGCATAGACAAGGCAGTGTAGCTGTAACATGTATGAGCTACTCAAGGGAAACCCCACAGGAGAGCCCAGTGTTTCCCTCAATCAGCTAACACAGATTAAAATTACAATTTGCCTTATCTACACTAGGGCTATGTCTACACTGGCAAGTTAG
Organism: Pelusios castaneus; assembly: GCA_007922175.1. Taxonomy (NCBI): domain Eukaryota; kingdom Metazoa; phylum Chordata; order Testudines; family Pelomedusidae; genus Pelusios; species Pelusios castaneus. The sequence continues at coordinate 12,005,895 of ML685763.1, read as the reverse complement.
GTCAATTTAAGGAGGCTTAAGTCGACCTAATTTAAGCCCTGTCCACACTAGGCTTTCATTAGGTCGACTTAAGAAAATCCTTAAGTCGACCTAATGAAAGCTTAGGTCAACTTAATAAGAACAACAGGCAATTCGAACTAACCCTGTGTAGGTCGACCTAACCCTTCTTTAGGTCGACCTAAGGCCAGTGTGGACACATAAGTCCACTTTCTTAGGTCAACCTAAGGGAAGTTAGGTCGAATTAATAAGTCCTGGTTAAGGGTAACCGCTTTGCTAAGTCGACTTAATAAGGTCAACTTTAAGTCGACTTAATAAGGTCAACTTTAAGTTGACTTAAAGTTGACCTTATTAAGTCGACTTAACAAAGTTGACCTGACGTTTTCTAGTGTAGACAAAGCCTAGAGTTTTAACACTTTAGACATGCATTAGCTAGCATTTGTTAACAATAGTTATTTACTCCTAGGAAAGAAAAGGACATAGACACAATAAAGAACCATCCACATTAAAAATTCATAGTTGATTAATTGAAGGGTCTGATGAAAAAATAGTTGAAAAATAAGGGAAGGGGATTAATATGGGATGAATGTTGATGATTCTATGGAAAAAACAAAAATGAAACAAAAAGGTTGTGAATCATTTCTTAAAAGTGGGGAGAAATGGACTGAGATGGAAGCCCAAGAAGAAGCAGATCCCACACTCTGAGGATCAGCAAGGAAAGGGCAATATCAGCTGTCATGTGCAGCAGCATCTCTAATGACAGGTGGTATCAGAGCAGAGATGTTCATGAGGTGGAGGTTCTTGAAGAACTCACATAGCGACAGGGCCTACACTATTCAGGGCCGTCCCTGCGGGAGGTCAAACGGGGAGATTGCCCTGGGCCCCGCGGTTACGTGGGCCCCCGCACTGTCTCGCTTACAGCAGGGCAGTGTGGGGCCCGCGCGTGCTGCAGCCCCTCCTCCCACAGCCGCCCCACTGCCTTCGGCAGTGAGCCAAAGGCAACGGGACGGACCGGGCTGGGAGGGCTATGCCCGGCCCTTGGGCCGGCCCTCCCCGCCCCCATGGCAGAGCAGGCAGGCCCAGGGTCGGAGCACATGGGGCCCGGCTTCTGGGTCAGCCTGCCCCACATGACTGGCTCCCCCTGAAGGTGCCGGCTCCCTCCCGCAGGCGGCCTTGGCCTCTCGGCCCGGGGCCAGCTCCCTGGGGGGCGGAGCGGGCCAGTTGGCCCGCCATGCTCCCCTCCCACATGGGGGGTGAGGCCCCGCTTTGGCCAATTGGCCCTGGGCCCCGCTCTCCCCACGGGACAGCCCTGACCCTACTTAAACTGCTCTAATCTGGTTCAGGGCTGATGCTTGCTGGCCTAGGATTTGGGAGTTGCAAAGGTGGCTTAGTGCCATCTTTGTCACCATCCCAACCAGACTTGCACTGCCTGCTGCTGCTCTGGAATATCTGGGCCTATATATTTGGTCAATGAACAATACATACCAGTAAAGTCCTAACTAAACGCTTCATTGTTTGAGCTTAAATAATTTATTCACATAATTATAACCTTAGTTTTCCTATTCAATAACATCTATAATAGAACAAGTTAAACTTATTATTGCCATTTAAACTAGAATCCATCAAGGATCAGGAACAATGGTCTACTTTGATTAAATGAATATGTGGGAATAAAAGAAGTTGACATGATTGACAAAGCAAAGATGGCATGTATCATGTCTCCAATTTACATCTTACTGAATGTTTAAATTAGGCAAGGTTACTAATTGCTAGTAAATGTCACTACGTAGTTATTATAACTATTGCACTGTACTTTTCAACAAATCAGAACAGGATTAAATTTTAAATAAAAATGGTACTCAGACACATTATCTGTAGTCATTGGTCAGCACAAGAGAATTTTAAAAAACAGAGCAAATGAGAAAGATTAGTTTATTTGAAAATAGCAAATATAATCTGAAAATATTAACCACAAATATGCCAGGAAGATTTCCTTCAGTTTTTACAAATATTGCTTCAGGAACAGATGTCAGATTTCTATCAGAAAGGATTATGGAGTAAATAGCAGATTTGTCCCTCAACTGCAGCTTAGTGAATCATTGGTAACATGTCAGCCTTGATGCACTGCAATAAACTGATTTAAAATGTAAGTTGTTTTTTGCAAAATGTTTTCTAGATGTCAGAATGAAGGTAAGTACAGTTCTGTGAACTACAGCATCAGGGTATGTGTAGCTTGATGTGTACAGCTTGCGAACTAGTTGGGGTGAATATTTAGCATGTTCTTCTAGTGAAGGAGAATAGAATGAACTGAACCTAGGAAAGGAATGTGTTGTGTTAACCAAGTATCATCATGGTTTAGGTATGACTGCTCTAAGAAGCGATATACTGAATATACAACTAAAACTGTAAATAAACATATAATCTGCTAGTAAGCTCAGATACCGATCAGGAAAGACAAAATAATTTTATTAATGTATTAGTCAATATGTAGGAAATTTTTTAAAATATGGCAATACATTAGAAAGCATTGCTGAATATTTTCGTGTCTTAAAAATCACACTTTCACTCTCTGTTGCCTTCTTGGATACATGAGAAACGAAATTTGTTTTCCTCCACTAGTTTGTTATAGAGTTGCTGAGAACAAATTTATTTTTGTATAAACAGCTACTAGGCAGTTGGAGGATTTTACTTAAAAAAATATATACAAAAAATGACATTTACTTTGCAAACAAATTTCTGTGATGCAGCCCCACCATCTTTATTCAGCCCAAAAACTGCTGAGGCAAAAAAAGACAGGTTCCATTCTCGGCCCTAGTAACAAGGCCACATCTCTTGCAACAACATATGAATGCACAGTTTACACTGCACAGTGAGGTTTCTCTGGTATATGATGGAGCAATATTTGACCCATAATATTTAACATTAATTTATAATAACAATTAACCAATAGTATTTATGTCATTACATGTGAAATTTGAATATTGAAGGATTTAGTATTGAAAATGAAGAGGTTACTCACCCTGTGCAGTGATAATGGTTCTTCAAGGCTTGTATCCCTATTGGTACACCTCAGTCCTCCCGTCTACTTTGGAGTTTCACTGGTTGACTCCGCAGTAGAGAAGGAACTGAGGACGGAATGCCCACACATGCTGGCTAGTCTTGTGGCAGGCGGGGACCCACATGTGCATGGGATGGGATGGGCTGCTATTGAAATTCTCCAATAAGCAGTGTGGGATGTGTGCGCACGCGTGCACACACACACACACACACATCCTACAGTAGAGTATATATCTTGAAAGTCGAAGGCCAAGAATCATCTCCTTCTAATGCTGGGATGATCATTGACTGGGTGACCATCTTGAATTTGTGCATTTTGACATTTCTGTTGAGCACTCGGAGGTCCAAAATAGGTCTCCAATCTCCCTCTTTCTTTGGTATTAGAAAGTAACGAGAGTAGAAGCCTCTGCCTCTGGGCTTTATCGGCACAGGCCCTATAGCTCCTGTGCTGAGGAGATTATTTACTTCTTGACATAGTAGACTCTCATGAAAAGGATCCCTGATAAGGGATAGGAAAGAGTGTTAGATGGGGCAAAGGAGGAGAAGTGAATGGCATATCCAATCTGGACGATTTCCAATACCCGCTTGTTGGAGGTTATTCATTACCAGATACTGTGGAGTGGGGTAAGGCGGTCTTTGAATAGAGGAGCAGGGTTTTCCAGCATATGATAGCAAGGGGAATGTTCTACCAGTGCCTTGGCCAGTCCATCAAGACTGCCGCTTCAAGGTTGAGGGCTGAGACGAAGTCAGTTGTGGTCCTGATTTTTTTCAGATGGGGAACTTTAATTTTTTCCCTCCTTGGCTTGTATGATCTCTGTGATGAGTATTAAGATGTGTACTGTGATGAACAGGCTTAAACTGAGACTGAGGGCTGTATTTTCTTTTGTAGGTCAGTGTGCATATTCTTAGTGACTGAAAAGTCATCTGAAAAATCCTTCAGTGTGTGAAGGGACATATCAGCCGTTTGGCAAACGGCTTCATTCTCTCAAAGTAGAAGTCCTCTGTTGTGGTTTGTACCTCTTCAGGGAAGCCGGACAAATGCAGCCATGAAGCCATTCTCAAAACCATGGCCATGAAAATTGAACGTACTACATATCTGCTGCATCCAATGTGAACTTGAGAGACATTTTTGTTACTAGCTGGCCTTCATTGATTATAGCCATAAATTGGTCTTTGTGAGAGTCCAGGAGCTGATCAATAAAGATGTAACATTCTCCTAGTGCAATCTGGACTAATGTATTGCTGTGTCACCCCAGTCCCTCACTCATGTAGCCTGTCTTACCCTGCTCTGCTGTGAGAACCCTCACTCCTGGAGCAGTCATGTACAGCCACCAAATTGCTCCTAACTGAGTGAGTGACTGCTTCTGGCCAGCAACTCTTTTGATTGTGCTACAGAATGACCCCAGTCATACCCCCGGTCCCAGATGCAGCCCCAGAAACCTCCATCTTACAATGTTCAGTCCTGCCGACTGAACAATACAAGCGCATAAAAGTTCATCAGTTTAACAAAGAAATTTATATGCTCTAGCCTTGTTATTACAAGTGAAGTCTCCCACACACTTCAAACCAAATGTACTGCTTTAGATAAAACAAATGAACAAATTTTATTAACTACAGAAGGTTTTTGAGTGATTGTAAATCAAAAGGTAGCAAGTCAGATTTGATCAAGAGAAAACAAAAGCAAAACACATTCTAAACTAAGCTTAACACTTTCAGCAACCTTACCAACTTTGGTGTTTTCCATCACTGGCTGGCTGGTGTCCTTTCAGCCAGATTCTCCCTTTTAGTCAACACTTCAGTTGCTTAGTGGTATATGTAGCTGGAGATGAAAGAGAGAGAATATGGCAAAAGTCTCCCCTTTTCTATAATATTTCTTTTTCCCTCTGGGGCTTTGCCCTCCACGCTCAGGTGACAAACAATGTCCTGACATGGGCTCATCCATGTCCTGAATCAGTGAGCCATTACTTCCCCATGTTCCAAGCTGCTCAGGGAAGACGGTGGGTGGCTCACTGGAAATGATCCCCTGTGGATACCCAGACTAGCTCTTTGTTTCTGGAATGCTGAGTTGGGTTTGTTCTATACATGCCTTAATGAGGTGCGAACTGTCCCTCTGCTCCTGGAGAATTGTGCCTTGATATGCTTCAAGCCATGAAGACACATCTTTGCAAATATTACATAGTGAAGCCTCGTAACCATATGCATGACACTGCAACAAACCTATTACTATAACAATAATGCTCAGTAAGTCATGAACTTTCAAAAAACATCTTCTATGACATATTTTGCATTAAACAATACACGGTCATTATAAAGGTGAAAATGGGGGTGCAGAGCATCACAAAATGAACCTAGTTCCAAAGGGGTAGCCGTGTTAGTCTATTGCAGAGAAACAGAGTCCTGTGGCACAATTAAAGACTAACAGATTTATTTATTGCATGAGCTTTCATGGCAGAAAATCCCACTTTGTCAAATGCTTTGAAGATGGGAAACCTACAGAATGGGAGGAAATTAAATGCAGGGAAGTGGATGATGTAGGACCAGGGCAGGCAGTAACAGCAAATCAAAATAGGTGTTAGGATTCAAACACCGGGGAACAGCATTTAGAGGAAGGTGAGATCTAATCACCTGTTGTAGTGAGAAAAGAATACCTAGTCCCTGTTTAACCCCAAGGCAACTGAGTCAAATTTGCATATAAGTTTGAGTTCTGCAGTTTCTCTTTGAAGCCGTGATTTGTTATTCATCTGTTTCGGCACAGCTATTAACAAGTCGTCAATGGAGTGAGCAGAGAGATTGAAGTGTTCCCCTATTGGTTTTTGAGTGTTGCAATTTCTGATGTTAGATTAGTGTCTATTTATTCTTTTGTGCAGAGACTGTCCTGTTTGTCCAATATATAAGGCAGGGGGGCATTTCCGGCACACGACGGCATAAATCACATTGGTGGATGAGCAGGTGAATGAGCCCTTGATGGAGTAGGTGACTTGTTTTGTTCCTGTGATGGTGTCTTTAGTGTAGATATGAGAGCAAAGTTGGCAGCGTGGTCTGTTGCAGGGATATGTTCCTGCTTTAATGTTTCTGTTGTTTGGTCTGTAGCTGCTGGTGAGTATCTGTTTAAGGTTGGGGGGCTGTCTGTAAGCAAGGAGAGGTCTGTCTTCCAAAGCTTGAGAGAGTGAGGGATTGGTCTTGTAGAATAGGCTGTAGATCTTTGATGGTGTGTTGAAGAGGTCTGACTTGGGGGTTGTAGGTGGTGACCAATTGCGTTCTCTTGTTATTTTTCTTGGGCTTTTCCTGTAGTAGTTGACTTCTGGGTACCTGTCTGGCTCTGTCAATCTGTTTCTTCACTTCTGCGGGTGGGTACTATAGTTTTAAGAATGCTTGATAGAGATCCTGAAGGTATCTGTCTCTGTCTGAAGGATCAGAGCAAATGCGGTTATATCTTAGGGCTTGACTTTAGACAATGGATTGTGTGGTGTGTCTTGGATGAAAGCTCGAGAGATGTAGGTAACTATAGTGATCAGCAGGTTTTTAGTATAGGGTGGTGTTTGTGTCCATCTCTAATTTGCACTGTAGTGTCCAGAAAGTGGATCTCCTGTGTGGAGTGTTCCAGGCTAAGTTTGATTGTGGAGTGGAAATTGTTGAAATCTCTATGGAAATCTTCAAGGGCATCCTTACGGTGGGTCCAGATGATGAAGTGTTCATCAATATAGTGTAAATAAAGTAGAGGTGCTTTGGGATGAGACGTGAGGAAGCGTTGTTCGAAGTCAGCCGTAAAAATGTCAGCAAATGTCGGCCACATGGGTACCCAGAGCAGTGCCACTGACTTGAAGGGATAAATTATCTTCAAATCTGAAATGGTTGTGGGTGAGTACAAAGTCACAAAGTCCAATCACAAGTTTTGCTGTGGCATCATCTTGGATAGTTCTTCTAATGGCTTGTCATCCATCTTTGTGTGGTGTGGGATGTTGCTGTAAAGAGCCTCTATGTCCATAGTTGCCAGAATGGTATTTTCTGGAAGTTCACTACGGATTATTTTCTCACTACAACAGGTGATTTGACCTCACCTTCCTCTATATATGCCGTTCCCCAATGTTTGAATCCTAACACCTATTTTGATTTGCTGTTACAGCCTGCCCTGATCCTATGTCATCCACTTCCCTGCATTTAATTTCCTCCCATTCTGTAAGTTTCCCATCTTCAAAGCACCTGATGAAGTGGGATTTTTCTCCCTCAAAAGCTCATGCAATAAATAATTCTGTTAGTCTTTAAAACAAGCCTAGTTTCACTCAGTTCTGGTAGTTATATATGGCTAACAAGGCCTGATAATTTGCTACCCAGAACTGAAGGGTGGCAGAAGATTTTTATTTTTTTATTTTTTTTGCCAAATAGGTCCAAACGTTTCCCATCTTGGTCATATGGAGGGGGTTTAAACTGGTATTGGTGACCCCTAGAATTAACCATACCCACAGTGATGGAATTTGGAAGCAGATTGGAAAATAAAAATCATATATCCAGTTCCTATGACATTGAAAGGATTAACAATTGAGATTGAACCTAAAACCCCCTATTAATCCACTGGACAAGCATAATATCAATAGGAGCTCTGAAGGCTTACTCATTATTATTACTTTGTTACCATTCATACTCACTTCCTGGTTGTTTCAGAAAAATGGCCGTGTTAATCTGTTTTCAGCAAAAATGGCGAAGAGTCATGAAAAAAAATGGTAAAGATTCCCTCCAAGACTCTAAAGTGCCACAGGACTCCTTATCCTATTTCCTGTTACGCATCACATTCAAGATCAGTAATTGCAGTACATGGCTTGTCCATAGATATACTCACAGGTACCACCAGAGTAGTGGTGGATAGTGACAAACCACTTTCCTCCCTCTTTTTACAAATATATAATGGATATTTTAGTTTCCTAAGTAGACCAAATTGTTGCTGTAAGTAGGGAGTTCTGGTTATAATTTACTACCATTTTAACTCACACTCTATAAAGCAATCTGTTTTAAGATTTGGTTTTTAATTTCAATATTTCCCCATTTTAGATCAACAAAACACAGCAGTAGCCATTAGGAATGGAATGAAATGAGAGACTTCAAAACTGAATCTAAAGCTGGGTCCAAACTGCTCCAGAATATTCAGCTCTGGGGCTTTGCTTTACTAAAATAGCAGGGGTCAGCTCTGAAGTACCTTTCTAGACCCAGCTCAAAACTTTTCCAGACTTCAAGGGTGTTTAGTTCTGAGGTTTTGATTCAAGCTGCTCTCTGATGAAGGCTGGATTCCTTGCCTCTCTTCTTATATGATTCTTCAGCTAAATGAGCTACAGAACTCTACCTAACCAACCCCTATTTACATGTGTTGGGGCTGCCTGACGAGAATTCACATTTTTTTTTTTTTTGGTCCAAAGAACTAGTGTGTTGACCTTCAATACAGTGCATGAGATACATTTCAGCTGAAAGCTGTAGAGTAAGTATGTGATTGTGGGATAATTCATGACATAGGAGTCTCTTGCCAGGCACATTGAAAATTTATGTCTGTTTCCTTAATAAATTTGAATACATGTCAAGGAACCATGCAGCTGGGTAGAACATTACAATTCTGATGTATAGATGCTCCAACAAGGGATACGTCACAGAAAAGCAAACAGGAACTAGAAATTACTTCACCAACTCACAGAGTTTAAGGTCAGAATGGGACCATCAGGTCATCTAGTCTGGCTTCCTGTATATCACAGGCCCTTAAATTTCATTCAGTTACCTCTGCATTGGGTTCAATAACTTGTATTTGGCTAAAGCAACTCTCCCAGCAAGAATTCCAGTCTTGATTTAAGGACCTCAAGAGATGGAGAATATTTCATTTCCCTTGGTAGTTTATTCTAGTGGCTAATCACCCTCACTGTTAAAAAAAAATTCTGTGTTATTTGAATTTGTCTGGCTTTAGCTTCCAGCCATGTTTTTCTTGTTTTCTTTCTTTACTAAGTTTACTTTACTTTTCTTTCTTTCTTTACTAAGTTAAAGAGCCCATTAATATCCAGTGTTTCCTCCCTGTGAAGGTTCTGTACACTGTACTTGAGTTACCTCTCAAACTTCTTTTTGATAAACTAAACAGAGTAAGTTGTTTAAGTCTTTCACTGTAAAACCTTTTCTACAGCCGTCGGATCATTTGGGGCTCTTGCTGCATCCTCTCCTATTTTTCACCATCCTTTTAAATATGTTGATTCTAAAACTGGGTGCAGTATTAGTCTCACCAATGCCATATAGAGAGGGAAAAATCATCTCCTAGTCAGTTCCCCCCCTCTTCATCAGCCAAAGATTATATTAGCCTGTGATGGAGTAAAGCCCTTATAGAAACAGGACTGAAGAAAGATTGCTGACTAACTAGACAAACTCTCAATTTGCTGGAGAGCGGAGGGGCTTCACTTCTCACAAAGCATTTAGGGTAGAGAAGTCCTCCATTGAATACCTTTTTACTTTATAGCTGCAGATGGAAGGAACGGACTGCTGCTCTTTCAGAGGTGACTAGAACTCACACAAATAATTAGAGGAAAAGTGAATATGGTCATCTTTGTCATTAACAAAATAGAGGCTAATTCACATAATCAATCAGCACAAGAGTGGAAAGGATCTGCACTCAGCTGTCTTTGGCGCTGGTATCATATATCACCACATGAAGTTTCTTTTGTGGCCATCCACACAGCAGTGAATTTCATCCACATAGCAGTAAAGTCACACCTCTGTCCTTGCTCTGTTAAACCTAAGTACCATCTTGGGTCCCCAGTGGAATAGAGTTTTCATGGGATTGCTGTGTCTACTCTAGTGAGTCTTCCCCCTCGAGACCTAAGTCATCTTCCAGCAAGTTTTTCAGTTCTGCTTTGTAAATAGGTACGCTGGGATTTAGGACTATCTTCACTTTTTTTCATCATATCCAGTTTTCTTGGTTTTAGAAACCACAGGAGAATTTTTTGGTTACTATGCATGCAGCAATGGGATGTTCTCCCATCAAGTTCTTTATGCAGAAAGAAGATGAGGCCGTTTGATAGAACATCTTTGATCAACTTCACATGTTTTAGTAATGGATTTCCAGGAGAGAAAGTCTGAAACTAGACAAGAATTGACGTTCCCTCCCTGGCACATTCCACTAATTGGTTGTACACTGGGCCGTCCCTGGGGGGAGAGGGAGGCGAATGGGGCGATTGCCCTGGGCCCTGCGGTTACACCAGCCCCGCGCTGTCCCGCTCCCAGTGGGGCAGTGCGGGGCCTGCACCGTGGCCCCCTTCTCCCCCCCGCCACACTGTTCCCTGCTGCCTTCGGCAGGGAGCCGAAGGCAGCAGGGCGGGCCAGGTGCACTAAGCCCGGCCTCTGGGCTAGCCCTCCCTGCCCCTGGAGTGGAGCAGGCAGGCCAGGGGTGGGGCAGGTGGCCGGGGCCCGCCTCTGGGCTGGCCTGCCCCATGCAGCCAGGGCCAGCTCTCGACGGCGACCTTGGATCTCTGGCTGGGGCACTGGCTGCAGCAGCCTGGGGTCCTGGCTGCGGCCGGCTCCCCCCACCGGCGGCCACCGTTTCCAGGGCCAGGGCTGGGGCTGGAGCCGGAGCCAGCTTCCTGCCGGCGGCCTCAGCCTCCCCGCCCAGGCTGGTCCCTGGGAGGGTGGAGTGGCCCGCCTCCCCTCCAGCATGGGGGGGCGGGGCCCCACCTAGGCCAGTTGGCCCTGGGCCCCGCTCTCCCCACGGGACAGTGCTGGTTGTACACACTAAGCCCTTAAAATGTTTTTTCCAAAGCAACGGCTGTCCCTGCTGTGCAAAATCTCAGGTCTATATTTCAATATTTTAAATGTTTTCATTGAAACACTCCCCGGCCTGTCAAACATGCATATTTGCACCCAAGAAATTCATAATAAAGCAGAGCTTATATAAGGTAAAAGTTCAGTTTTACTCAGAAAAAAATATAGGGCCAGATTCTGATCTCAGTTGCATAACTGTAAATCTGGAGCAACTCACACGAAGTTGATGACTCAGATTCTGGTCTCCTGCTCCAGCAGTTTTACACTGCCTATGCTGTACAAAGTATCTGTAAAGCCAGCTGAGCCAGCTACTTGCAAGTTCCCCCTACATAGGGACTCTCTGGGTGGCACTAAGCTGGTATAACAGTTCTGTGCTATCCTCCTGGCTTTAGAAGTAGGAAGGGTGATTACATAGGGACTCTCTGGGTGGCACTAAGCTGGTATAACAGTTCTATGCTATCCTCCTGGCTTTAGAAGTAGGAAGGGTGATTGCCAGGGACATGGGGCATAGCTGGAGTACAAAGGCCCTCCAGTTATTCCCAGCTGCTGAAATGGTCCTTTGGGATGTTGACAGACAAATGCTACCATTATTGATCAGGCCAGCCATTCACAACTCATGGGAGTGCAGCCACTCCTCAGCCTCCTGCACCACAGCCTGTCCCCGCCCAGAGCCTCTCGCACTTACTGCTGCTCCAGCCCTGCCTCAGCCTGGCACCAGCTCAAATGGAGCAGCCTCACCCCCAGGCCTGAAGGGTGTACTGGGGCAGCCATTCAGGATGCAGAGGGGATGCTGGAGGGACCCCCTGTGGATGCGTCTACAATTAGAAATTAAGTCGACTTAAGGAGGCTTAAATTGACTTAATTTACTCTGTGTCTACACTGGGCTTTCCTTAATTCAACTTAAGCTGCTCCTTAAGTCGAATTAAGGAAAAATTAGTTTGAATTAATAACACCTCGTTTTAATTCGAACTAGCGCTTACGTCCACTTTATTAAGTCGAATTAAGCCAGTGGAGATGTGGAGTAGTGCCTAGTTGGACCTTTTTAAGTCGACTTAAAACATTAAGTTGACTTAATAAAGCCAAAAAGGGACCACATCTACACTTGAAAAGTTGTCGACTTTTGCTAAGTCAACTTAATAAGGTCCACTTTAAGTCGACTTAAAGTCGACCTTACTAAGTCGACTTCATAAAGTCAACCTAACTTTTCAAGTGTAGACATAGCCTGTGATCCATGAAGGGCCAGCCCAGAACACCGCCCCACAAGGTTCCACAACTGGGCTGGGTCACTGCCCCACACACTTCCAGTGGGACCAGTGGTGGTCTGCACCCTCCTTGGCTTCCCTTTCCTCTCTCAGGTCTTGCCGGAGCCCCACTTAGCCGGGAGCACTAAGCTGCAGTCCCTAAAACACCTGCCTTAATCCGGCCCTGCTTCTAGTCATCTATAATAAGGTCAGCTCACTATCATGCTATGAGTCTCTTCCACTGGCTCAGTTTCCCATCCGGCTGGACAGTCAATTTGTGATTTGGCACTTTGACCTTTGACCAAAGGAAAACAATCTCCTCTGCCTCCAGGAAGAAAAAGACAGTCCAAACAAAAGAGAAAGTTACTCATTTTATGCAGTATCTGAGCTTCTTCGAGATGGTTATCTCTGTGAGCACTCCACATCAGGTGTTTGTGCACCACTGTGCCTGTATCCCAGAAGTTTTAGTGGCAGTGCCTGGTTGAATTGCATACACACTGTCCTTCTCTCACACCGCCTCAGGCGGTTTCACAGCACTGTGCAACCAATGGTCCTTCAATTCCTTCTCCACTGCAGAGTATTGTGGAAAACTCTGAAATATCTATTTGGATAGGCTCTGTTTTGCTGTGGCCTCCACTTTTGATCATTCTGTGATTAACAGGAATAATTTAGATGACTTTCTGACTTTTTTTGTTCTCTTGATGTAGGAGGCTAGTGCTCTATGGATGTGCTCATATAAATGGAATGAGGAGGCAAACCTTAGGTAAGAATTTGAAGTCTGGCCTTAAGGTAACTTTATCTTTGATGAATGTTGTATATGGGGGGGTGTGCCATGAGGGTCCCTAGATCCCACCTGTCTGGTGGACATTATAATGACAAGAAAGGCCATCTTCGTTGATATGTGAAGTAGAGAACACATCACTAGTTGTTTTTAAATGGAGTTCTGAGAAGTCCTCACAAAATGAGACTCATGTCCCATAGAAGGAGTTGGGGCTCATATTTCAGGGTAAATATGACAAACACTTTTGAGAGAGCATTTAGTTTTGGGCGACTAAAGATGGGAAACTCATCCACCTTATCATGGATAGCTGTAAGATGAACTCTGACCAAGCTTGTTCTGTGTCATGGTCATTGGTGCTGAGGATCGGGCGCCATGCGCTGTGGAGGCCAATGGTGGTGCCATGGTCTACAGCGATGTTTTGCTGCTCAGCGCCAAGTGCCTCTTCTGCTCCAAAACAGACAGTTTTGCTTTCCCTTTGATCCCCCTCCGTCCAAGCTAGTCCAGTTAGGGTGTTTTGCTCTTGCAGTGCTGCAGTACTCGTGGTACCAGATGGTTCCGGCGCATTGGAGGTGAAGGTTCCCAGTGCTGTCACTGCCCGTGGGGTCTCCATGACTACAAACACTGTTTCCACGCTAGTTCCTGAAGAGGGGAAGCCATAGCCCACTTTTTCATTGTCTTTTTGGCAGAGCTCTTTTGCATGAACACTTGAAGGGGGACCTCTGTCAGAAGCTGCTCCTGGGGGTCATTGGCTGGAGGGGTCCATGATTCAGGATCAGATGCTGGGTGGAAAGACTTCTCCATCATAAGGAGTCTTAGTTGGAGGTCTTTTTCCTCCTGGCTTTTAAGACTGAGGCAGTGTGAGCACTTCTGCAGTATGTGTGTCTTACCAAGTTCATGCCTATCAGGGACTGACTTAGAGTCTGTGTGTTAGGCAGCATTTGAAACCCAGAGAACTGGGCATGCCTGTTTGAAAGGTTTTGTCCTGTACAATGGAGAGACAATTACCTATTCTAAAGGGTCACCAAAGAAATGAAACAAAATTTTCTAATAAAAGAGAAATAAGAGGTTTTTTATAGAATAAGAATTTTTTTAAAGTAAGTAATAAGGGAAAGTAAGTATAAACTAATTAACAGCAACTTTCAACTAGTATCTATACAAATCCAAGTAGAGATATGAGGTGTTACTAAGCTCTCTGACTCAAGCCAAAGGTGGTATATAAAGAACTGAGGAATGAATGGTTCCACAGCCCTACGTAACCATCTGAAGTGACACAACCCTATCACAAATCTCCAATTACAGGCACAGGGGCACATAGACACCTAAAGTGGAGCACCCATATGGACACTCCTCAAAAAACAATCCTTTAGCTATTCCATAAAGCCAATAATTCCTTCATCAGCTATTCGCCAGGCTCAACAATCCCTTTCCTCTCAATGCAAGGGGTTTCTTCTATACCATCTTTAGGAGACACATAAGGGAACTCACACCTTCCCTCTACTATAAGTGCTAGCCTTCAGAGCTTGCCTTATGAGCACTACTCTGTTTTAAAAATAGAATTGCCCTCTCCACTGCTTCCAGGGTTACTTTGGAGTAGGACCTGTTGCCATCAGGTCTTTTTCTCTGGCTTTCCCAGAATTTAAATCCCTCCCCAATGTCCTTCTGTAACTTGTCTGTAGGCCTCTACTTTAGCCATTTCTTAGCTTTTTTCACACACGCCACATGGGCCCCTTCAGCAGCTCCCTCTCAGCAAGCAGCCTCATCTACCAACACAGTGCCATCTCTGACAGCTCCCTCACCTACTGAGAACAGGCAGATCCTCTATTTCCCAAGGGGCCTGCTCTGTCACATAATCAGGAGGAAGGACAGACTTGGATCAAAGCTGAGAGACATGACCTCTTAAAGATCCGATTCCCTCTGTCAGAATAAGAAGTGATGGAAATAATGGTACTGTTTATGTCAATCAGAAAATGTGAAAGAGACAAAGGAGAGAAATATTTACTATAACAAATCCTTTGTACTATTACCATGACAGCTGTTAAAATTATAACAGTATGGATTTTTATATACATATTTCATATTTGAGCCAATTATTTCAAATATTACTAATCATACTATCCATTTTACAGGACATTTAAATTGGGATTACTACTATATTACCACCCAGAACAGGTCTGTGACCTAGAGCAATACTGACTAATTTTCACAATTTTACAAATTGTCTAAACCAGAATGAATTTAAATAAATATTTCTTAAAAATCACCTCTGACTCCACACCTATCCCTCTACCCAATTTCAAGTGAGGCACTAGAGATGTTTGAAGCAATGGCTGAATTTTTTTTTTTTAACATTGTTAGAATTACCAATTTTTCACGAGTCAAATTCCTGAAAGGGCTGCCCAGCTACAGTTAAACCGTTCAGAAAAAGACTTGAATCAAGGAAGAGACAAAGCGTAGAAAATTTCAACCTGCACAATTAAAATTTAGCAAACATATAAGCAACTGAAAATAGGGTGTTAAAATGTGTATTAGGCAATAAACACTTCACTCAAATATAAATTTTTCCACTAACTGCTGAAACAGTAGCATGATGGAACACAAGAGAGTCCTGTGGCACTTTTAAAGACTAACAGATTTATTTATTGCATGATCATGCGATAAATAAATCTGTTAGTCTTTAAAAGTGCCACAGGACTCTGTTGTCTTTCTACAATAGACTAACACGGCTACCCCTTTGGAATTTGACATGATGGAACACAGTTCATGATGGTTCCTGAGTCCCTTCTCATGACATCTGCTGCCCCCTAACAGCTATACGCAAGAACAACATGTACTTGCTCACTAGAATTAACCAAAAAAGACAAATCTTGCTCTTAGTTACACTATGTCATAAATTTCCCTGCATTTCCTCCCATTCGGTAAGGTCTCCATCTTCAAAGCGTCTGACAAAGTGGGATTTTCTCCCACAAAAGCTCATGCAATAAATAAACTTGATAGTCTTTTAAAATGCCACAGGACTCCTTGTTTGTTTCGCTGACCTTGACTAACACAGCTACCCCTTTGCAATTTAGTTACACAGTTATACAAACATCTGTTGTACTCTGTTGAGTTCACTGGCATTTTCCCTCACATTTATACAAGTATAAATCCACAGTATCCATCCAACAATATCTTTTGCTAAGTACACATTGCTGATAGTGAAAATGAAAACAGATGATATGACAGCATAGCAGCTTGTAGTTCCTGAGGGTAGAATGGCTGATTAAGTATCATCAGTTCAACTGATCTAGCTTAGTTAGGAATCCAAAATGAACCTTAATTCTGATTCAATTTCCAGTCTCCAAAGTGTGATCCTCAGCTAAAAAAACAATCACTTCAAGCAACAGAACTTTTTATTTGAGTTTGAGTCCATCATTTATGCATGTATCTCATTATGGCTAACATACAAAGTCTATTTGGGTGCATCTACACTTATAAATTAAGTCGAGATAAGCAGGCTTAAGTCGACTTAATTTAATCCACCTCTACACTGGGCTTTCCTTAATTCGACTTAAATTGCTCCTTAAGTCAAATTAAGGAAAAATTAGTTCGAATTATTAACACTTCTTTATAATTTGAATTAGTGTCTAAGTCGACTTTATTAAGTCGACTTAACCAGTGTAGAAGCCCTAAATTGACTTGGTTGACTTAGGGCAGGGGGGACAAGGGAGCCCCACATGGCTACTGGGCAGAAGGGAGCCACTGTGACTCCCTTGTTCCCTGGGGAGCTCCTGCTCCCTTCTCCCCAGACCTGCAGCTTCCCTGCCAGGGGAGCCGCAGTCCCGGGGAGAAGGGCTCCCCAGCCAGGGTTCCAGCGTGAAGGGATCGCCCACTGGAACCCTGGCTGGAGAGCCCGGGAGGCGGGCGGCTGGTCCAGGCAGAGCCATTCATGCACCAGCTGGCTC
The DNA here is from genome assembly GCA_007922175.1 of Pelusios castaneus. Lineage (NCBI taxonomy): Eukaryota > Metazoa > Chordata > Testudines > Pelomedusidae > Pelusios > Pelusios castaneus. Next base: position 11,989,105 of record ML685763.1, on the reverse strand, counting down.
TGCCGGGACTGAGAAGCGGCGGGCAGCTCTATTGGCTCCCTTCTCTCCAGGACCCCCATGGACGCAGAGTAAATTAAGTTGACTTAAGCCTCCTTAAGTCAACTTAATTTCTAAGTGTAGATGCACCCTTGTAGACATACCTTAAGGCTTCAGCGATCTCTTTACTCGCCTAAGCAATACCTCTCAAAATCTACACTGCTATCTGTACTCATGCTACTGTGTGTACTCCAAAGGCTGTCTGAAGGGCTATGTCTACATTTGTTAAGTCGACTCTGTTAAGTCGACTTAAAGTTGACATTGTTAAGTCGACTTAACAGAGCGTCTACACTTAAAGTTGACTTAAGTCGACCTTGTTAAGTTGACTTAACAGAGCCTGTAGTGTAGACATACCCATCTACACTGACTTTAAGTTGACTTAATAAGGTGGACTTAAGCCTTAAGTCGACCTTCAGAGGTGGTGTTATTAAGTCGACTTAAGGAAGCTCTTAAGTTGACTTAACAAGCTCTCAGTGTGGACTCAGAGTTCCATAGGTCAACTTAAGCGTCCTTAAGTCGACCTAAGGTGCCAGTGTAGATGCATCCAAGGAGTGTGCAGTGCAGACATACTCAACAAATGTAAGAAACCAACCCCTCCTCTTCCATCCCCCACTAACATGTTAAGTATATCAAATGATAAAGTGGGTACACATTTCAAAGAACAAAGGAGATCAGTGATACACTAACAGCTGTATACCGACACCATCAGAGATAAAAGCAAAGACATGTTAGTGATCTTGAGACATTTATGAGTATTTTAATCCCATCCACTGTGTACAGTCAGATACTTTCATGCTGAGGTGTTATGGATCCATGCATCCACACAAACACGCATCCCCCCCCACCTACCTGAAAGGGAACAGTGAATGTTTTCCCTCTCCTCTTTTCTATGCAGCTGTGGGTCATTTCTACCAATAGGTGGACATCATACAAATTTCATTCTACTGTACCTGCTGTCTAATCTTTAAACATATAATCCAGATCAGCAATATACAGCTACTTCTTCTGGGTGGAAGCATCAATAGATGCTCTCTTTCCTTTTCTATTCTGCCAAAACATAGGCTCACTTTTGTTTTCAAAACCATTTTTCCTCTACTCCCCTTAATTCATATTTAGGCATGAAGAAATCTGGTGAAAATCCACTGAATTTACACCAAGGATTAATTTGCTCCCATATTGGTCTTCATGTACATATATCCACTGATGCTTACTCCTGTAGAGATTTTATATCTAGCTCCTTAACAACTTAGTTACAAGCAAGTGATGTGGGAATCAATGTACACAAATAAAATGGAAAACGAGTTAGTTTCTGTACTCTACCTGTCAGAAGAGAAGGTGTTACTGGCTTTAATCCACCTTTGTATCCCTCCCACTTTTCTAGTGTAGACATAGCCATAGATCTCAATCTCTTCAAAAAGGTGGATAAACATTTTTATTTCCCTTTAACAAATGGCGAAACTGAGCCATAGCTGTTACATGACTTGCCCAAGGTAATATAATTTAGTTGCAGACTCAGAAATAGAACCTACCAGGTATCCCATCTCTTAAATCATGCTAAATCCTGACTAGACCACAGATGCCAAAAATAAGAGTAGGACGAATGATATTTGAAATTTAAAACACAAAAAGTTTGATTCACAATCCCATTTTCATCCCACAGGAGATGCTCCAGTGTACACTGTACCTATTGCCCTTAGATATATAGAAGTATAGTAGTATGATGATAAAACCTGATCAAGACTAAAAAGAACCTGCTGTTTTATGTAAGAAAGCCACTCCCTCTCCAAGAAATTACAATTATAAATATTATACTTGTGGTTTAGATGGATCTTGCTCAATCATGTAAAAACAGTACTGTAACAGTACCCATTGGCTACAGACCCATGTCATATTACGGGATACAACTTTTTGTAATTCCGATCCATGTCAGATAACTGAGGTTAGAAAATACAGACATTTCTTAATAGCCCTCCTGTGCATTACATCTTTATTAAACATTCTTGTGTGAACAATGGTTCAAACTTTGAATGGCTTTTCAGTTTGACAATATTTGTGTCACTATTTTACACAGCCCAGATTTGGTACACAAAAATGTTTAGGGTAGCATCTCCCAACTTTGAAAAGCTGATCATCCTCTTCATGAAAATGAAACTGTCATGCCCTGTCATCCCTGCTGTAGGTATGCCACATGGTGTTACAGACTTACCTATCTTAATATATTTACAATGCCTCTCACTGGCTAGTGTTTCATACTCACCTCTGGATGCATGGGGGACATGGGCGTTCTGTGTGACATTGTGCATTGTGTGTGACCAAGAGTGTTCATTATTTACTCTCATTTGTTAATCATCATTTATTTTCTTCATTAAAAAGTTTTAATCAGCCAACCAGACTGTTAGATCCCACAAGAGAGATTAAAGCTTTTAAGCAACCCTTCCCCTCTCTGATCACCAACAGGGATGTTTGTAATGATCGACTGCAGACTTAATTATGAGAAAACAGATTACTTAATAAAGTAACTGCTCAAAATCAACATAAATCACCCCAAGGTTACACTCAAATGATGAACTCTAGATCACTGTCTGAGGCCCAGTTTGGTTTAGGATTTCTCTTCACTCTCCTAGGTGCTGATCAAGACAACCAATGAGGGAGTGAGGGAAGCCCTTGGGGAGGCTGCTGCAAGGAGAGGGAAGGAGATCAGCAGTTGCTGGGGGAGAGCTGGGGTGTGGGACTCAGTCAGAAGAGGACTGGAGACAGTATTGGGAGAGGAGGAAGCAGAGCAATCCCCAGCACAGAGTCCCAGTTCTGACTGGCTCCAGCAGCTCCAGTCCCTAAATCCACTGATGTAAATTCCATGGAAAGAGGGCAAAGAAGCCATTAAGAGGGGTTGGGGTATTTTCCCAGCCTACTAAACATTTTTTCCCTTGTAGACAAATCCTACAGTTGATCAGGCTCCAGCTTAGCTCTGCTGTCTTTAGGGAAATCTTTAATTTTTTTTCCTTTAAAGTTCAGGATGTTTTGAAGTTGATTAGAAAGCCTTAGACCTGGATGGGTGAGCATTTAAAGAAATGACTTGCAAAAAAAGGTAAAGGGTTAAGTGTTACCTTTTTTGCCATTTGTTGCTATCTGGAAGTTTTTGACAGGTGGACTGAGTAAACTTTAACCCTTTTCTACCTAACCTGTCTGAACTTCCATGGGGAGAAGGAGGGGTCTTCTTTTACCATTTGCAGGAGGGATTGCAGTGTCTGAGCAGTAAGAACTAGCAGAGGTAATGCTCTGTGCATCCCTCTGTGCTCCCTGGGGTGAGGGGAGTTGCAGCCAAACTACCACTGTGTGTGGAATCCCGGGACCCCAATCTTGCATATGGTGGGGTTCCTACCACTCCTCCACCATCCTTCCCCATCTCTCTCCACTGTGCATCCCAAAGAGTGACATTAAGATATAATGAAATTATTGTACCTTTCATTGGGGTGGTAGAATTTATTTATTTCCTTCCACATCCAGGATGGAATCCACAAATATGGGTCTGTGGCTCTCCGTCCAATGTCTGAGTACCAAACCATTTCTGCTGGTACTCATTTGAGAACCTGATCTGAAAAATCATGTCAACCCCTATGTATTTGGGTATTCTAGCTCCTCACGCAGCTGGGAGATGGGGCTGGTGGAGACATTTTAAATTTCCCACCATGTGCAGCCCGGGCAGTGCCTGAGTGGTGCAGGGTGGGAAATGGAAGGTTTCAGCAGGTTCTCTCTGCCTCCACTTTGGTGAGTGTGGGTGAGGGGTGGGCAGGGAGAAGCAGGAGCTCTCAGCCCACCCCATGCCTAATTTTGCCCCTCAGCCCCCCTCCAACTACTTAACTCCTCAGGCCAGTAAAATTGTACCCCCTGCTGAGATCCTGCCCATCCTCCAGCTACAATTTGCCCCCTTTGAAGCTTTTTAGCCTCTCTAAAGAACGGGCAGCAGAATCTGACTGTAGGAAGGTCAGGGCAAAGGCAGTGGCTTCAGCAAATGTTAGTGAGCATGCTCAATGAGTGTGAGCATGCTCAGTGCAATGTAGGTTCCACTGGGGAAAAAACAGCTGCTCTGCTCCTCCCCACCCCACCTTATTTTTGAAAGCAGGGCATGGAGCTAATCCCATCACTGTGACCAGGGGTGTCACTCTCTCCCCTTCTGCCCCTTCCTGTGCCAGGGGTTTGCCCTGCCTTAGCTGCTGGCAGTGCCTCACCTCCTGGACTAAGACCAGCTCACCCCCCCGCGCCACCCTGATTTTTCCCCTCAGCTCCTCCTACCTCCAGGTGCCTGACCACCCAGGCCACTAAACTTCTGCCCCATTATTATGCCCTCCCCCCCTCCAATTTGCCCCTCTAAAGAGTGGGCAGCAGAATCCGCCTGCAAGTGTGAGGGCATGGCTTCAGCAAATGTTACTGAGCATGCGCACTTTGTTGTGCGCATGCTCAGTACAATCTGGTCTCGCACAATGTGGTAAGTGAGTCTCAGTTAGTGACGCGACAGGCGCTGCGGCTGCCAGTATGTCCTGCTCGCTGCTCCCCTTCTGCCACTTTCAGGACCTGGAGGCGGTCCGGGACTTCCTGTGCCCGCATCTCCGCCAGGGAGGCGCAGCGGCTGGCAGGGAGAGCGGTGAGTCCGGCCCCCGCGACCCGCATCTCTGGGGTCCACGGGCGGAGACCCCGATTCTCTGGGTCCCCCGCATCGGGGCCTGCCCCGGCCCCAGGTGGGGTGATCCCCTGCGCTCGGGGGCGGCCCTTAGAGTGTGTGTGGGGGGGTGTCACTGGCAGCCCCCGGTGAGGCTGCTCCCTCGCTCGGGTGGGGTCCTGGTCGTCTTGAAAAGGGGAAGGGGGTCAGCGGTGCAGGGTTTGCCCCTTTAGGTTTGTTTATTTGTTTCTTTAAAATTTGTTTCTTTAAAAATAATTTTATAGCACAATATTTTCCCTTTGCTTCGTATTAAGGCGATGATTTAGAACCTTGCGGTGTGTCCTTGCCTCTAGAAAGCTACAGGAAAAGGCACTCCGCAATGAAGGTGGCGAAGGAGCTGAGTTGTACACGTCTACAATGGGGCCGTCTGGCTTAGCTTCACTGCATGCCATAGCAAACTGGAGTACCACGGCCCCCTTCAAATACCCGATCCAATTGAATGAGTATTAAAGAGATTTGCAGAAACTGATGTAGGGAGAGGTGGTATAATTCAGATGGAGACTTTTAATTCTGCCATTATGGCAGTTAAGGTTTTTCTATGTCTTTGCATTTTTTTCTACTTGAGCTATTGCTACAGAAGAGGTCAATTGTATGTTGGTTTATTCTTATGTAATTGACATTTCAAAAATACTTTTTTGTACAGAAACCCAGATGCCTGTCCATTTACACCAAAAGAAATAATTAAACACAACCAAATGTAAGAAGTCATAGTTTGTTGTTGTGATAAAATAAACTACTGAAATTCATGGGTTAACATCACACAACAAATTACAAATGTTAGATTTCTCGTTGCATCTTGATTTACTAATTTAGGTCTTACTCCTGCAATTTTTTAATGTATGGGTGGACTGCTATGCCTACACAGAGCCTTAAGTAAGGTTCTGAGTGATCATAAGGGTTTCTCTGCATGCAACAAATTGTAGGCTCAAAGTCTTAAAGTTTTGCTTGTCTTGAGGAAGACGACAAGTCAGTGGGAGTTTCTCACACACAGTGCTTGGAGGATTTTGCCTAGCTTTGGGAAAATGTCTTTCAAATAAGTGAAATTTTAATTTGATAGGCTTAAACTAAAAAAAGGTGACTTGATTACTCCATTGTACTAGGTGCTGTATAAACTATTAAAAGATAGTCCCAGCCCCAAATGGGCAGCTAACAATCAAAGTAGAAGACAAGAGACAACAGATAGCTACAGACAGACATGGGGGTGTACAAGGAAACAATGAGATAATATTGGTCAGCATGGTAGGCAGTGGTCTTGGTGCAGCAGTGGCCTAACAGTTGTCAAGATTTTTTTGTAGTCATCCTGGCAAAGGCAAGTTTAAAGGAAGATAATGAGGTATCCTTACAGGCTTTTGTGGGATCTCCTCTCAAATAGGAGAGGCAGCAGGTGAATCAGAGCACATAGGTGCTTACTTAAAAATTTAACAAGTGGTCAACAGGGGCTTGCCTCATTTGCCCAGTGGTGGCAGGAAGGAGTGAAAAGGTAGGATGGGGATAAGCTCTGAAGGGCCTTGAGAGCAAAAATAAATAGCTTCCAGATAAATAATAAACAATAAATAAATAAACAAATAGCTTATATCTGATGAGCTAGAGTAGGGGCCAGTGGAGGGCTGCAAAGAAAGGGTTGGCCTGGTCAGGGCAAGGAGCTAGGAAAATGATCTTTGTGGATCCATTATGAATGGATGTGAATAGGCCAAGATTGCATTTGTTAGGGCTAGAGAAAAGGATGTTGAGAAATGGTGAGATCGTGGATGAGAGTTTGTGCTGTGTGAATGGCTAGGAAAGGTCTTATCTTACAGATGTTATGTAGCATGAATCTGAGAGACTAAAACATAGACTGCATGTGAAGACGTAGCGGTCTGAGTCACAGATGATGTCCAGGGCATGAACCTGAGTGACAGGCAGGGTGGTGGTATTGTCCATACTGATAGACAAAGGAGGTATGTGTGGAGAGAGAGGGGAGATTAAAAGCCCTGTTTTAGCCATGTTGAATCTGAGCTCATGGCTGGATATCAACAAGGAGATGTCAAATAGACAAACTGAGCTTTCAGTTTGGTGGTGTCAGTGTAGACATGGTATTTGAGCTTGTATTAGCTGATGAGTTTACCCAGAAATAAAGTGTAGAGGAAGATGAAGGATAGCGCCCTGTGGAAACCCCACAGAAAGTTGGAGAGGTAGTGAGGAGCCCATTGGGCAATTAGGTAATGAGGAGAATCTAGAGAGGGCAGAGTCATGGAATCCAAGAAAGGAGACAAGATCTCAAGAAAAGGAGCATGGTTGCCTGTGTTGAACATGGCCGACATGTCAAGGGGGGCGGGGGAAATGCTGGTTCTGAGCTTTATCTGGGAAGGTGTCCTTAGAGCCTGGTTAGAGCAGTTTCAGTAGAATGCAAGAAGTAAAAACTGGATTTCAGAGGGTCTAGGATGGAATTGGAGAAGAACTCAAAACATTGATTGTAAACAATGATCAGAGAGATGAAAGGGCATAGAAGGATGGGGTGATAGTTGGAGAGGGTGGGGTGAAAGAGGAATGCATGTCCATATTGTGAGGGGAAGAACTAGAGGATCAGTTGATAAAGACTGTTGAAAACTATGGGTTGGCCAGTTTAGTAGTAGCTTTTGCTGAAAGCAACTAAAGAGAAAGAGGGAGAGAGAAATTAAAGATAAGGAGATTAGGAAAAGAAAAGCTGGAATCTTATTTGTAACAGAAAAAAACATTAATATTAAAATATGTAAGTTGTGAAAAGTTGTAAAGTACATTTTGTACTGGTACCACAGCCTGTGAGTTTTGTGCTACTACAATAATAAACTAGTGTATGAATATTATAATAGGTTTAATTCTGTGGTCTCTCAAATATACCTTTATGTAGTATAGACCTGATTAAAAATTGTTGTAGAATCATACTGTCAGGAAGATAAATTTCAAAGAGCTTTATTCAGCCAAGCTTCATGATAGCACATCTCAGTAACAGTAATGTTTCTCACTTGTCAAGTTTTTTTTGTACACCTGACAGCACTTCAGATATTGTCAGTTTCATTTGGATAGTTGGTCAGTTCCTTCTGTTTGGGTTTCTCAATGGCAGCTACAGAGGAGGAAAAAAAGACTTCATATATGAATTTCATTGCAAAACCACAAAAAATGGAAGAGAGGCTAGAGTGGCTCAGTGATTGAAATTATTTTTCTCAAAAAAACAGTGTTTAAAATTGGTGTCCCTCTTCATTATAGATGCCATCTGTTTTGGTCTACTTTTTATTGTAGTTAACAGGCAATTTCTCCAACTATTGCCTTTGGCCGACATAATCTGGTTACAGATCAGGATAACTTTTTTACCGGAGTAACCTTGGAAAAATCTTTCTATGGGGTCATGATGGAGGATTGAATAATAGTTGAGCTTCTGCCCATTAAGTTTTCTCACCGCTCAGGGCCAGAATACGCTCTTTAGACTTGATTCTCCATTATTTTATACCTTTTGTGATTATTTATACTTGTGCAAAGAGGGTGTAATTTCTCACAATGATTAACATAAGAACAGCCATATGGAGTCAGACCAATGGTCCATCTAGCCCAGAATCCTGTCTTCCAACAAGTGGCAATACCAGGTGCTTCAGAGAGAACGAAGAGAGCTGGGCACTTTACTGAGTGATCCATCCCAGTCATCCAGTCCTAGCTTCTGGTCCACAGAGGTTTAGAGACACCTTGATCATGGGATTGGGTCCCTGACCATCTTGGTTAATAGCAATGTCCTTACCCAGTTATTGTTTTGAACCCAGTTATACTTTTCACAATATCCCCTGGCAATGAGTTCCACAGGAGGACTGTGTGTTGTGTGACTAAGTACTTCCTTATGTTTGTTTCAAACCTGCTGCCTATTAAATTCATTAGATGATCCCTGATTTGTGTGGTTTAGGAAAGGGTAAATAACACTTACTCCACCCCATTCATGATTTTATAGACCTCTCTCAAATAATCCCTCTGTCATCTCTTTTCTAGGATGACCAGTCCTAGTCTTTGCACTTTCCTCATATGGAAGCTGTTTCATACTGTTAATAATTTTATTACTCTTCTCTGTACTTTTTTTAGTTCTTGTGTACTTTTTTTTTGAGATGTGGCAACCAGAACTGCACTCAGGATTGCTATAATGGCGGTATGATATTTTCTGTCGTCTTATCTCTTTCTTTCCTGACGCTTCCTAACATTCTCTTAGCTTTTCTGACTGCTGTTGCACATTTCTGACTGCTGCTGCACATACGTTTTCAGAAAACTATTGAGTAGAAACAGCTAATTTGGACCCCATATTATACATATAGTTGATATTGTGTTTCCCAATGTACATTACTTTGCATTTATCAACATTGAATTTCATCTGCTGTTTTGTTGTCCAGTTTTGTAAGATCCCTTTATAACCCTTCACAGTCTGCTTTGAACTTAAATATGTTGACTGGTTTTGTATCATCTGTAGATTGTCACCTTGCTGTTTACTCCTTTCTCCAGATCTTTATGAATGTGTTGAACAATGCTGGTCCCAGTACAGATCCCTGGGGGACATCACTATGTCTCTTCATTCTGAAAACTGATCATTTATTCCTTCCCTTTGTTTCCTGTCTTTTAACCAGTGTCTGATCCATGAGAAGACCACCTTTCCTCTTATCACATTGTTGCTTACTTTGCTTAAGAGCTTTTGGTGAGAGACTTTGTCAAGTGCTTTCTGAAAGTCCAAGTACAGTATATCTGCTGAATTCCTTTTGTTCATGTTTGTTGACCCCATCAAAAATTCTAAGAGATTGGTGAGGTATACTTTTTTCAAAAGCTGTGTTGACTCTTCCCCAACATATCATGTTCATTTGAGTCTGATAATTCTGTGCTTTAACATCATTTCAGCCAATTTGTCTGGTATTGAAGTTAGGCCAACCAGCCTGTAATTGCCAGGATCACATCTACAGCTTTTTAAAACTTCGGTGTTACATTAGCTTTCTGCCTGCCATCTGGTACAGAGCTGATTTAAGCAATAGGTTACAAATCGCAGTTGGTAGTTTTGCAATTTCTTTAAAACTCTTGGGTGAATACTATCTGGTCCCAGTGCCTTATTACTCTTTAGTTTACCAATTTGTTCCAAAACTACCTCTGTTTACACCTCAGTCTGGGACAGTTTCTCAGATTTGTCACCTAACAAGAATGGCTCAGGTGTGGGAATCTCCCTCAGATTCTCTGCAGTGAAGATCAATGTGACCTTGTTGTCTGTGAGTGCTTCTTCAGCACCTTGATCATACAGCGGTCCCCCCATTTTGTAGGCTTCCTGCTTTTGATTTACGTAAACTTTTTGGGGGGTTAGTTTTTGTGCCTTTTGCTAGTTCTTCAAATTCTTTTTTGGCCTGCTTAAATATACTTTTACACTTGACTTGCAAGAGTTTACACTCCTTTTTGTTTTTTTCAGTGGGACTTGACTTCCAATGTTTAAAGGATTTTTTTTTTGTCTCTAATTGCTTCTTTTACTCTGTTTAGCCTTGGTGGCATTTTTTCAGTCCTCTTACTGATTTTTTTTTTTTTTTTTTTTTAATTTGGGGTAGACATCTAGTTTGAGCCCCTATTGTGTTTTTAAATGGTTTCTATGCATCTTGCAGGCATTTTACTGTTAAGACTGTTCCTTTTAATTTCCATTTAACTACTGTGCTCATTTTTGTGTAGCTCCCCTTTTTGGAATTAGATGCTACTGTTGTGGGTTTCTTTGGCATTTTCCCCCTTAGAAGGATGTTAATTTTAATTAAATTATGGTCACTCTTACTGAGCGGTTCATCTATAACATGGTGATCTCTATCACCAGGAGGCTCAGCTATACTTAGGGCCCAATCAAATTCATGGTCCATTTTGGTAAATTGCAGTCATAGGATTTTAAATTTCATGGTGGTGTAAACGTGGGGCTCCCAGCGGAAAAGGGAGTCACGGTGGGGTTGCAAGGCAGTTGTAGGGAGGTTGCAGCATTGTCGCTATTACTTCTGCGCTGCCTCAGGCGGTGGTACTGCCTTCAGAGCCGGGTGGCCAGAGAGCAGTGGCTGCTGGCCAGGCAACGCCATTGCCAGAAGCAGCGAGGGTGGCATGGCATGATAGGGTATTGCCACCCTTTCTCCTGTGCTGCTGCCTTCAGAGCTGAGTAGCCAGAGGGCAGCTATTGACCGTGATCCCAGCTTTAAAGACAGAACTGCCACCAGCAGCAGGGCAGAAGTGAGGCTGGACTGGTATGGGAAGGGGGTCATCATTTTTGTGTGTAAGGTGTGGGAGGAGGAAGACTGGACTGGTCTTATGGGTTGTGGTCTACAGCCCAAGGCACTGTGATCAGAGCGTGCCCTGGTCACTCCCTCCACACACAGCTAGACCAAGGCCCCGTTAACTTTTAGGTGCTGGGACTGGAGCTGGGGAGGGGCAGGGCTGAGGGTGCCCCGGTCAGAGCCTCCACTGGGCTCCAGCTGCTGGTTCCAGCCAATGGGACTGCTTCTTCCCTTGCATAGGCCACTCTGGGGGACAAGTCAGACCCACCTCTGAGAAGCTCCGCTGGCTGCAGGAAATTCTGCACTTTCCTCTGGTTGCCCAGCTCTGAATGTAGTTTGGTGTCAACAAGAGTGCTGATGTCAGGGTAGCATGATATAGTATTGCCCTCCTTACTTCTGTTCTGCTGCTGGTGGCGGCCCTGCTTCAGAACTGGGCTCTCAGCCAGCAGCTGTCATTCTCTGTCTGCGCGGCTCAGAAGGCACAAGAGTGAAATATTGTGAGACCTCTACAATATGTAAATTTCATAGAGGAGACCAGATTTCATGGGCCCTGACACATTTTTTCATCGCTGTGAATTTTGTAGAGCCATAAGTATAGTGCTATACACTCGTTTTGCAAGACATAAATAAACAGGCTGCACTGCAGTGAAAAGTCAGGTCCATTGTGACTGGAGCTTAATGGCTTGAAGATTTATGAATAATGTAATCTGCCATTTTTTTTCAATTGTAATAAGCTATACCTTATCAAGGTTTTCTGTTTGGCACCTGTATGTAGTAGATTTATGTATAAAAATGCTTCCTGCACTATTGAGGTGGTGTGATCACACGATCAAAGAAATATGACTCAGAAGATGCCTGGGTGGTCCATCTCATGTTTCTTGTATTGATACATGTATTTGTTGATGCTGCAGGCCAATTTAGAATGGAATAAGTGTAGATGGATAAAAGTGTCTCATTACATAATTTTGGGATGAGTTGCACATAGGAGTATAAACTGAGGATGTTGGAATGACTGTGCTTGGCTTTCACATCTTTGGCAAATGAGATGTCATTACAAATGCCTCGTGAACATGTTTCTCTTTAATTAAAAAACAGCTGCCTTTGACAGCACAAAATAATGTGACTTTCCACCTACTCTTGCTTTTCCAAGACTGTGTTACCTCTGCATTTCTGCGTCATGAACTGTTGGTTTTTCTGAACAATTATTTTCAATCAGAGCTCAGAGATACTGTCGTCATTGCTTGTCTCTCCATTTCAGACTAATGATGCTATGATTTAGAGAAGAAGTTAAATTCATGTAGATCATTCAGGGAAATGTTTTCCTCCTACTGTTTCTGAAATTTCCTTGGTGGTGTGGGGAAAAACTGGCAGCTGATGAAATGGTGAATTAAGAAGAGGAATTGCTCAACCAGGAATTTTACAACATTCAGCTTTACATTCATTCTTCTATTATGCCTCTTTCCCCAAATATCATCCTTCTTTGTTTCTTTTACTAGTAAATAAATTGGTTTGTTGCATACTGGTCTAATAGTTACACAACTTTATCTTTGATCAAGTGCCAATTGTGCCTGTAAGTTTTGACCTGTAAAATTCTCAATGGAAAAATACCTAGATAGCAAATTAGGATAACTACTGTTGTATGCCTACTTCCTCCTCCTCCTCTTCCAAGCCTCGGTAGGGTTATTTCTGTGCAAAATGGTAATATTTTAAAAGGGCATAAAACAGAGTTTTTATTTGCCTCATCCTGTGTTCAGCAATGTGCTTAAGTCCAGTTCTGCTTAAAATTAAACATGTGTTTAAGCACTTTGTTGAGTCAGGGTTTAAGTCAGTGCCTCAAGAAATGATGTGACGGTATGATCTCTAGTGCCGAACCTGACAGACTCATCTGCCTTCAACCAGATGTGCACTCCCATGAGGAGAAAGGGAATGATCCAAAGTGACAGTCATGCAGTGGTCTTTCTGGTGACCTGATAAAATTGCCCATGGTGAAAGAAGTAAGAGAAAAAGATAGACATAAGAGACCGAGAGACTAAGATTCTATTACATAATCACAGAGTCTAGCATGTACTAGCATTTGTTTATACACATACTATAGTATATTTTAAAATAGACACTCACAACCTGTTAAGATTCTCAAAGCTTACTTCCATTTTAGAAAAGTGAAGCCTATGGAAAATCTAGGATCCTTCAAGTATACTATATAATACGTTAATAAATAGATGTAAAGAAAAGGCAGACTCTTTAACAGTGCATTGCAAAATAAATAATAATTTGGGTTGTCAACTCAAATGATGTATGAAATGATTAAAGATGTTGAAGCTATGTATTGCATTGAATGTATCCTTTATTATGAATTTTTAGGGCTGTGCAGATTAATAGTATCAGTTTCATGTAAGTATTCAGGGAGTCTGTCTGATATCCAAAAAGATGCACATCTGCAGTTGAGAGATTCTTTAACTGTTTTCTGTCTTGAATCTGGATGTTTTGCTTGTTAACTAGTAGGGTGGCTATTGATATTCTTAGTGATTGATGGAGCTGGGTGGCTGTCGACCGTTTTGCACAAATCTTTACTCTGATTCCCAGCTTTCAGTTACTGCCATGCCATTTAACATATGAATACACCTGGCCAACAATAATATTGTAAAACAGACAACAGAGTCCTGTGGCACTTTTAAAGACTAACAGATTTATTTATCGTAAACAGTATGAGACAAATTCCATGCAGCGACACCATCTTGCAACCCTTTTTTCCTTAAACTTAGAACACTAGGATGTCTCTAAAGAAAGTTTTATAAAAATCTAGGAACACTTGTACTGTTTACTAATTTAAGTTTGGAGAGTTCCTGCCTTCCTTTTTGTTTTACTTGTTTGTTTCCTTTCCTCTCTCTAGATTTATTTTTCTTGTTCCATTTTTTTGATCCTTCTGTTCTAATTCTCTTTATTTGAAATCATGCTGTTTCTTGGCTCCTCCTTCCACCATAAAACTGGAGTAGCTATGTCTTTTTCCTTGTTTTTTTTTATTATCTCTTTCCAGTTTTTCCCCTCACGCTCTATACTGCAGCTTGAGAAAGTTGTGAGTAGCACAGAACGGTCTGCATGGTGTGTGGGAGGACCGTATGAATGGGAGCCAATACAATGTTTTATTTACAATAAAAAGTAGAAATTTAAAGCTTAGATTCTGTGGTATTTGTTGGCCTCTAAGCATGAGGTTCTCAGGCTAAAGTTAACACTTCTAGTGAAACGTAAATCCTCTTTAGACCCTGAGCATAGTCATATTTAATTGGTTTTGAAAACTGCTGTCTCATTTAGAAAGTGTGTGTATATTGGGAATAGTAGCTATTTTCTATTACATTTAATCTGACAACTAGCAGTGGTGATATGGGATTATGTGTTGACTTGATCAGAAAATAACTACAACCAGTAGATTTTTCATTTATATGCAGTTGTCTGTTATAGACTAGTATATTGGGAAAAAATGAGCCAGATATTGGTCACAGGAGTAACAAAATCTATGTTAAGAAATGAGTTGTATAATTAGTTGCAGAAATGAAGGCTTAATATACAGCAGAAAAAATGAAGAGGGGTGTGTGTATACACATATAAACACACACTTTTTTTCTCCCTTAAATATTTTCTACAAAGATTGGAAACATCTAGCTATATTTTATCTTAAAGACTCCATCAGATTGCTCCTACTTTTACTATTCTTTGGGTAATTTAAGTGTTAAAAATAGGTGAAGGAGATTTGAGGGGGGGACAAAATTGTGTATTTTGATATCACTTCGTACGTAGTTGATTATTCCACCTCTCCCCACTCTTACATGGATGTTTCTCTCCCCTGATGCTTTGTAAAACATTATTTTTTAAAAAAAGTTGGATAATGTGACTGTAAGCTCCAAAAATTAGCACAGAGTTTTAGAGAAAAGGTAAAACAAACAAGAAGTCTGGTGGCACTTTTAAAGACTAACTAATACATTTATTTATCGCATGAGCTTTTGTGGGAGAAAGTTGTGGGGATCCCCATCTTCACGCATCTGACGAAGTGGGATTTTCTCCCATGAAAGCTCATGTGATAAATTTGTTAGTCTTTAAAAGTGCCACCAGACTTCTTGTTTGTTTTGTTGAACTAGACTAACACAGCTACCCCTACGGAACTTAGAGAAAGGCATATCTGAAACTATTTTAGCGTGTGCTTTTGAAGTTCATTTCCTTTTAAGTGAGATTGGAGAATTTTCTTTTTAACTTTCATAAGTTTGTGTACTATTAGTAAAGCATGTTCATTGTGATAGTTATTTGTATTAGTCATGGAGGTCTGCAATGATACAGAAAGTAGGAAAATGCAAATATATTATTGGCCATAAAAAAGAAAAAGTGATTCTGGCAATTTCCGTCTGGTAGATCTGACATCAGTGCCTACCAAAACATTAAGGGAATCTGTAAGAACCCAGAGGATAATGACCTATGAATGCTGAACAGGAATTACATTTAAAAAAACTAAAAACCTTGTATCAGAATTTCTTTAATTTTTGGAAGGGGGGAACTAAATTATGTAATTTGTGGACAAAGGGAATGTCATAAAGGCAATAGAAATTGAGTCCAGTAAAACATTGATACGGTATCTCATACAGTCACTTGGGTATGAACATTGTCAAATGGATTGAAAAAGGCCGAAAGGGTAATGAAAAACCACGGTGTGTGGAGATAAGGTACGATAAGCATTGATGTAAGGTATTATAAGCATTGAAAGCCTGGTTTTATTTAGCAGCTTTATTAATAGATTTTGGGGGAAAGTGTAAATAAAGTGTTAAATTTGCAGCTCGTTTGGAAAATACTCTTAATTCGAGTGAGGATAGAGAAATAATACGAAGAGTCCTAAAAAAACTGCCAAGTGTGGGCAGGAATTGAAAACAAATACAAGGTTAGCTTAATGGGATATTTCTTTCATCTATTTATTACAATGTAGATCTAACATTAGTATTTTTCTCTCCTTTCTTTCTGAACTTTTAAACAAAACTATGTGTTTTATAGAAGCCATATTTATCCAATGTGATGATTATTCCTGTAGATCTTGCCTTTGATTTTATATTAAGTAAATATTTCACATTCTGATGTATAACTGACTCCATCAACATGACTGTAGGTATTAATGTCATAGACATTAAGGTATCATTGCATTAAAATACTACCTAGTTGGTAATTGCTTTTCAGATGTTCTTCTAAAATATATGGTTAGGGTGAATCCTTGTAGTCTAAATTGCATCCCAAAGTAAATATTCCCAAAGTAAATACTGCCTTACAAATTATAATCCCTTTAAATTAGTAATATAAGACTGTACTCCTGACAAATCCAGTGCTTTTAAATTAGAAAATAAAATGGTTCATGTTGCTACTGACTAGCAGAAGGAAATGCTATTTTAACTGGTTCTGTAGCAGACTACACACTAATTCTGATGAAAAGATTGGCTGTATTGATTCCACTCTGTTAAAAGTCGGGAGGGGGGAAACACCCCTTTGCCAGACACCTACTAGCCAGAGGCAGATCAGAAAGATGAGGAAACAGTGGCACTGAACAGGAAAACTCATAGCTTTCTCAAGCAGCCACAGTTGCAGCATGAAACTGATTTGATTATAGGGTTGCCATTTACTTTGTTCAGAATAGATCAGGTTGACATGGTAGTAAAAGTAGTGAAAGCTAGTTTACAACCTTATTCCACCATTGTTAGCTCTGATAAAGCTGCCTCTGTACTGGAGAAACATGAGAACTTTTCCTAAAATTGGTATGAAGCTGAGGTTAGGATTCTGTCCTGCAGCAGTGAAACTGACAAGACTGGTTAGCTTTGACTATGCTGCATCTTGAGAAAGCCCTGAGTAACAACTGCAAAAGCACCAGAATGGTGAGCACACTTGTATTGGAAGACCTCATGAATATGAACCAATACAGTGTTTTATGTGCAATAAAAAGGAATAGAAATGTACAGTTTAGATTTTGGAGTGTGTGTGGGGCATTGTTTCCCCATTTCCCCACTTGCTTGTGGAACTCTGTTACTTCATGACAACAGTCTGCCTGCTTCTACTGAGCCCTTTAGTGGTGTTAGGTAGATAGTATACAGTTATAAATAGTATCTTTTAATTCTGTTTTTCTCAATTTGCTGGGCCACTTTGTGCTCTTTATTTTTGGGGTATGCCAGGATCACCAGGCTTTAAACATTGTCTTTCATGCTAGGAATCTATCCCAGTTAGCGATGGACACTCTGTCTGAAGCATTTGGGGGTTATCTATTTTTCCCTCAAAGTGTGAGATCTGCACTTCACTGAAAAGCGGATCTTGTAAGAGCAGGGAGATAGAGTTCAAGCTCCTCATGATGGAGAAAGCCTTGAAATTAGCTTCAGACGTGTGCTCCAAGAACCACCCCCCTCACCCCAATATACGTATTGTCCTGCCTGCCTCTGGATCTCAGTCTCACAGAACTTCTAGAACTTCAAGGGGTAAGGCCGCTGATACTGTCTACCTTTGGATCCAGGTTCCTGAGAGTTTCAAGGGGTAAGATTTCTCATACCTCAGTAACTTCAAGGTCTTGGTCATCAAGGACTGTAAGGGAGAAGATGGTGGCTAATGAAAGTCTCTGGGGCAGCCAGAGATATGTTCCTATAGTATCAAGAATTTTGTGCTTCAAGTTGATGAGTACTGGTAAGTATTTTCTGGTTCCTTGAAGATGTCTAAGACGCCAGTCATGATTTAAAAAGACTGGTACCAAAGGCCTCCCCTGCTTCTCTTGGTCATATTCATGCTGGTAAGAGATCAGCACCATTAGAGTCTTTACTATGTACTCTGATGCCTTGGACTGCTACAATCAAATCTGTACCAGGGCATGCTTAGTACTTGACTCTGGATGGCCAGGTATTTACCTTGATACCAACATTGATGTCCAACATTCCTCCAATGCCACAGGAGTTTGGGTACTGAGGAGACCTTTTTGTTTCTAATGAACTGTAGACCTCACTGCTTACTGGTACTGTGCACTTCTCCGTATCGAGATCTTCTGCGTCCCCTATTACTTATATTTTGTCGAGACCCTCTACTTCTCCTGCCTTTACCGTCCATGGAGAATAGTTTCACCTCCTTTAGAACAAGTGCAAGAGGATTTTGACTTGGACTCAATGCTGTCATAATCCCTTCTGCATACTGAAAAAAGAGAGGTTAGATATCCTCCACCTTCAGTGATCAATGGTAGCTAACTCCTGTCATCAGCAGTGGCTTTATTGGAATCCAAGAGCCCTATATTGTCAACAGTTTCTAAGGGTCCCAGGAGCGTCCTGAAGGGACCACAAACAATCCCATTCTCCTGTGCCTTCATTCCCTTCTCATTAACCAGTGGCAGTAAAAGAGTCCTTTAAGAAACAAGAGGCAAGAGCTGATGAGGTGACATTGCTCAGAAATACTTCACCATCACCTGCTAAGTCTGTTATGCCCCCACAGCTCTCCATGGCAGATACTGGACAGTTCCAAAAGATGATGATGAAGGGAATTGTGGATACACTTCACAATCCTCTTGAGAAAGTTCAGGAGCCCTGTTATAAACTGGACATTTTAAGAGTAGCTCTTGTTACATTACAATTCAGGATAGTGAATCATCAAGTACTCATGTCAAAATTTGATTGCCTGAATGTTAAAAATTTGACACCTATGTTGAACATTTACCAGAGAAGCACCATGAACAATTTAAAGCCATCATACCAAAGGTCAACTTTTAGTAAGAACATCGAGTCCTCCTTGGATGCAGCAGATATTGCAGCCTGATACAGTTCCAGCCATGATAGATATGAGAAGCCTCTTGGTTACAATTTTTGGGCTTCCCTGGGGTACTGTTGAGGACTTTACTTTTAATGGCCACAAATTGTTTTTGGAGTCTGGATGACTCTCTTCATGCATTGAAGGACTCAAGGTCTAAGCTTAAGATCGCTCAGGATCTCTGCACCTGCAAACAAAGTGTAGCAGTTCTCAGTTGGCAGATACCTTGTGGAAGACAGCTCAGGTAGGAAAAATACTTGAAAGGGTGACCCTGTGGCTTTACTGGACTGGAGTCATGACTATGGCACTTCATGCCTCAAATGCCAGTGGTCAAGCCTGAGAAAGGAGTGCCTCTGCAGTGGTGGAGGCCCCATTTGAAAGGGTAGGACCATTTGAAGGTGTAGGAATGGATTTAATAAGCCTACTGGAAAAGTGTGTGGCAGGACATCAATACATCTTGGTGCTCATGGGCTATGCGTTGTGTTACACTGAGCTGATATCCCTCCAATCCATAAGATGGCTGTCATTGACACAGAGCTTATGAAGATATTTGCCTGAGTAGGGATCCCTAAAGAAATAATCACTGGCCAAAGGACCAATTCTATGTCTCAGTTAATGAAGGAGATGTGAAGCTTACTAAAAAAGAGAGCCATAAGAACATCCATCTACCCACTCATAGTCTGACAGGCTGGTGAAATGTTTTAATAAAACCTTAGAAGGGCTGTTTAAAAAGTTTGTGGCTGCCTACTCTCATTATTGGGACCAGCTCTTATTGTTACCCAGGGTTCCTTGACCCAGTAACTTTTAGTCTCTGCAAGTCAGTGTCAGGAAATAAACCAAAGGAAATGTTGTACCTCCACCAGCTATACGGCTGGCACAGACAAGTTAAAACCAAGAAAAGCTTTAAGTTAAGAACACTTTATTGGTCTCCAGCAATTCCAATTGGAATTACCTTTACTGGAAGTCTCCACATGTTAATCTTACAAATATATAATACAATTATAATAGGTGGTTAGAATACTCCACAATTTGATAGTTGCCCCACAAGTCTTTGGGTGAATTACCCACAGATTTCTGGATGGCAAATCCTTCCATCTGTAACGGGATCTTTTCAGTGTGTTCATGAAGCAATCTTCCTGACTTAGACTTGCTACCTCCCTTTTAAACTTGATAAGTGACAGAGACATGTCAATCAAGAAAATGTTACATAGCTGACCAAACAAATCAATCACTGGGCTGAAGCGGGAATTGGAGACAAGTCACTTAAAAAAAAAAAAAAGTTAAGCAAGCAGTCTTAAGCTGTTAGTCTGATACCTGAATTTCCCTATACTGACAATTCAAAAATATATCCAGATTTCCTGTTTTTCACAGACATTCGCAGCATATTTAGAGAGGACACTGAGTCAAGTCTATCTCAACAGCTATGTGAAACAGCAGAAATTCAGGATGGTGACCCTGGGCAGCTATAATTCTCAATATTGGTTTGTGACTCTCAACTTTCAAGACACCTATTTTTGTGTCATGATTCGCCCTCTCACAAGAAGCTTCTTTTGCTTCCTACTCGGTTGCAACCACAGTCAGTACCACATGCTCCTTTCACCCTCTCCTGTGCTCTAAAAACAATCATGGCTTTTGTAACTAAATTGCCTCGGGATAAGAGTCTTCCCTTATCTCAATGGTTGGTTGCTCAGGGACCGATCCTATCATGAGATATTGTCAGCTGTACAAATGACAATGGTGCTATTTCATAGTTTAGGCCTCCAACTCATACTCAAAGTCTGCTTTGACACCAGTTCAGTAAATAGATGTCATAGGAGCGTTGCAGTGACAGCCAAGACTTACCTTATTATGGACAGTTTTGAAGCTCTAAAGAACCTCATATCAAGAATTCAGCTCAGTCCTCAAAGCTCAACAGAAAGTTGTCTCTAACAGTTAGGGCACATGGCAGCTTGCTTTTTGTAATTTAGCTTGCTAGATTCCATCTTTAGAGCCTCCAGGGATGGCCCAAGACTATCCATATACAGTTCAAGCAAAGGGTGAATAAGTAGGTGTCCCTCCATTGGGTTGTAGAGTCAATCAATTGATGGAAGAATCCCTCCAAGATCTCTTCTATTTATTCAAAATCCTCCTATGTTCTCATAACATCAAATGCATCACTGGGGATGGAGAGTGCAGTGACAAGTTAATCTGAGGCACCATGATAGGTCACTCAGTAGATCACTTCTCCATACTGATGCAAAAGTGGCCCAGTTCTCACAGAGATTCTGGGAGCTGTTCTGCAGGGAACATATTGATCCTAGCTGCAGGTGACTTTTCTGCAATGTGTTACAGGAGTGGATCTTCGCTCTAGAGGTTGGACAGTGGCATATCAATATTTTTTGGTTAGTTGCTTTTTGGCAGCCATTTGTTGCTTAAATGGAATTTTGCTAACTTTTAGGTTGATGAAATGCAAATATAAATTGCATTTTGTTTACTTGTCTTTAAAAATCGGAAGTTAATTCTTGTTAGTGTTTTCCCCCCCCCCCCCCTTTCCTAATCTCTCTCTTTTCGTTGTCAGGTAGAGGACATTTACTCCTTTATTTAATATATCAATACACAAGAAAACTCTCAACCTAGGTTATAAATCAAGATGAAAAACTGACTCTTGGAAAACTATGATTTATGAAGAAGTGCCTAAAATAAGTACATCATCAGAATTGTTCTGATGCACTAAAGCTGACTGAGTCATTCTTTTCTATAGATGGTAGAGGCCTTTTGAATTTTAAAAACAATGATTCATCTCTCGATGTTTTTTGTAGTTTAGGCTTGTCCTGGTCTAATTTTGTAAAATGCCTTTTCAGCAATGCTGCTGTGAAGTTTTTCTTTCTAAAAATATTTTTAACCTGATACCAGAGTTTAAAAACTGGATATAAGCAGCGAGCATGTTTTTTGTTTTTGCTCTTCCGGTGTGGTTTGGTTGGTCACTTTGAAAGAGGTCAAACAGAGCTACAGCAATTGGATCCAGAACATTGTCATTCCACACCAGCTGTTCAAACTGTCAGAAGCCAGTTTGACTACAGCCAAACTTACTCTGTTTTGGCATAGTTTTTACATTTCATTTATGGCTGGTATAGACATGGCCTTTGTGTTAATGGAAGATGACCGTTAAAAGACTGAAGAGAAAAAATTGGTTTATCACTGGAAGAGATGCAGCACAGGCAGCATCGTTGTTGCTCCCTGGCGATATTCTTCTTTTCTGATCTGAAGACATCTAAGGGGGAGAGAGGAATTTGGTTGCACTACTGAGGTTACAGCAGTGGGTGTTTTGGATGTTTGTATACTATTGAAATGGTCTGATATAGGCTAGTGGACAGCTTTTGGTAATTACTTCTGATTACTGCCTATCTTGTCAATATTTGAGCTAGTGATCTAAAGGTGAATGTCTTGATATTCCCCCTTTCCCAGTCACATAAGAGATTGCCCTCTAATTCTTGTTTGCACATGTGTTAATCTGGAAGCAGGGTTTTAATTTCTATTACATTTTGCATTTCAGTGGCACTTTAGTACCTCTCAGGGTCACAAAGAACTTTATAAATACTAATTAGCTTTTACACACTATGAGATAGGAGAGAAGTATTAATGTCCCCATTTTTCAGATGAGTAAACCCAAGTGGAGAGATTGACTTTCCCACACTGAGACAATGACTGAATTTGTGATTGAACTCAGGAGTCATAACTTTCAGATTCTGCTGTGACTACTAGATGGCCACCTTCCAAACACTTTCATGTTAGAAACTCTAAGATTGTAGGTTGTAGCTTATTTTCTGAATTTCTTTAAGCTACCAATCCTTCTTTGAACACACCTCCCCAAAACTAACACCAAGAAATTAACTTTGCTTCTACTCCTCTCTAGTTCTCCTTTTTTCTACCAGGGTACAAAATATATAGGAATGGCAGAATAGGTCATAATAGTGGGGGAATGGAACTAGAGGTGAAAGAAAGCAGAGAGGCAAATATATTAAATGAATCAAACTGTACCTTAGAATCTCTAGGGATAGAATTTCCATGTTTGAATAATACAAAGATAGCAGTAGGGAAATACTACCGACCACCTGACCAGGATGGTGATGGTGTCTGTGGAATGCTCTGGGAGATCAGAGAAACTACAAGAATAGAAAACTCAGTAACAGTGGGAGATTTCAGCTATCTCCATATTGACTGAGAACATGTCACCTCAGGTTAGGATGCGGAAACAGTTTTTTGCCACCACATAAGACTGGTTCTTGGTACAGCTAATCTTGGGATCCACAAGTGGAGAGGCAATTCCTGATTTAGTCCTATGTGCAGCACAGGATCTGGTCCAAGAGATGAATATAGCCAAAGCACTTGGTAATACCATGCATGATATAACTAAATATAACATTCTTAGGGGGCGGGAAGAAGGAAGAAACAAAGAAGCCCACGAGAATAGTAATAAGGGGAATGACGCAAAAATGAGAAAGCTAGTTAAATGGAAATTAAAAGGTACCGTTATAAAAGCGAAGTGCCTATAAGTTGCATGGAAACTAAAAACAAACAGTAATAGAAGGTCAAATTAAATATGTACCCCAAATTAAAAAAACACAGAAAAAGGAGTAAAAGTGTGCCACGATGGCTAAACAACAGAGTGAAAGAAGCAATTAGAGGCAAAAAATGGTTCCTTTAAAAATTGGAAGTTCCTACTGAGGAAGATAGAAAGGAAGTTATCTCTGACATGTCAAATGTAAAAATATAATTAGGCAGGCCAAAAAGAATTTTGAAGAGTAATTCACTAAAAATTCAAAAACTAACAGCAATTAAAAAAAAAAAAGTACATAAGATTATCTATCCTCTCGTGTGACACCAATTTTCTAAAAATGCTCCAGAGGGGGGCTGTGGTAATCACAGGCTGGTAAACCTAACTTCTGTACCAGGCAAATTTGTTGAAATTGTAGTAAAGAACAGAATTATCAGACCCACAGATGAATATGATTTGTTGGGGAAGAGGAAACTTTTGTAAAGGGAAATTATGTTTAACCAATCTTAGAATTCTTCGAGAGGGTTAACAAGCGTGTACAAGGTGGATCCAGTGGATATAGTGTACTTGGACTTTCAAAAAGCCTTTGACAATGTCTTTCATGAAAGGCTCTTAAGCAAAGTCACAGGATCAGAGGGCAGGTCCTCTCATGGATCAGAAACTGGTTCAAAGAAAGGAAGCATAGATAGGAATAAATGGTCAGTTTTCGGAATGGAGAGACAAATTATGTCCCCCAATGATAGGTACTGGGACCAGTGCTGTTCTACATATTCGTAAATGATCTGGGAAAAGAGTAAAAAGATTGGGACTTTTCAGTTTGAAAAAGAGATGACTAAGAGAGGTTATGACTTAGCAGTATAAAACCATGAATGATGTGGAGAACATGAATACGGAAGAGTTATTTACTCCTTCATACAACACAAGAATCAGAGGTCACCCCATGAAATTAATAGGCAAGTTTAAAACAAACTAAAAGAAGCACTTCTTCACACAGTGCCTTCAGCCTGTGGAACTTGTTCATAGGAGATGTTGATAAGACCAAAAATATAGTGGGGATTAAAAAGAACTAGATAAATTTATGGAGATTAGGTCCATTAATAGCTATTAACCAAGATAATTAGGAATGTGACCCTGTGCTCTTTTAGTGTCCCTGGTCTCTGACTTCCAGAAACTGGGAATGGAGAGTGGGATGGAGCACTCAATGAGTGCCTGTTCTGTTCATTCCCTCTGAAGCATCTGGCATTGGCCCTGTTGGAAGACAGGATAAGGGGCTAGATGGACCATTGGTCTGACCCAGCCTGTCTGTCTGTATGTTCTGTTCCCAGTGTTGGTATTTTGTTGAGGAAGCTGGGTCTATTGTGGGGTTGTAGGTGACAATGCAGGGGGAGGGGATATATGTGTGTGTTTGAAACAGGTTCTCCTGGGGCTTTGGGTGACTATTTCCATGCTTATTTGTCTGGTGGATTGTACTTGTCAAGGCAGTTTCAAGCGTGTGTAGCTATATATCCTGGATTTTCTTGTTAGAGCAAATTCTTTGGTTTATGGGTATCTGGCTTGATGTGTCTAGTTATTTTTAGATCTGTGGAAGTAAGTGTGGTGAGCTATGCGTTTTACAGTATCTCTCTCTCTCTGTGTGTATATATATATATATAATACAGGAGTCCATTGTTGAAGCTGATTGTGGTGTCCAGCACTTTGATGGGAATATTCTAGCATATGTTTGATGGATGGTTGGTGGCTCTTTGAATTTGTGCTAGAAATCTATGCAAAACATGAGGTCATGTATCCAGAGGATGAAATTATCAATATATCTTAGGTATATTGTTGATTTTTTTGCTGCAGTTTTTGCAGGAATTCTTTCTTGAAGTGGCCTATAAAAAGAATGGCATATTGGGGAGCTATCTTAGTACCCATGGCTGTTCCCATGGTGTGGACACGTTTGTTGTTGTGTGTGAGAATTAAATGGATGAGTTTTAGTTTTGTGTTTCGAATGGTTTTCCTAGCATTGTACATTATCTTATATGTATCTGAGGCAGGCAGAGATGCCATCATGGGGAGGGTATTGGTGTATAAGGAGGTAACATCCATGGTGGCAAAGGATGGTTTCGGAAGGAGGTTGATAATGTTGATGAGTTTCTGGAGGAAATCCTTAGTACATAGAAGAAAACTGTCCCTTTCTATGGTGAGTGGTTTGAGGATGGTTTCTGTCAGTTCTGATATTCCTTCAGTAAGAGTGATGTGGCCAGATTTGATTGGTCTGCCTGAGTTCCCTTGTTTGCATATGTTGAGAAGCATATAGAAGGTCATGGGGGGGGGGGGTGGGTAGATATTTGGTGCATGAGGTTGTAGAGTTTTTCTTAGAGTTGTTTGGGGAAGGATTTGTTGATATCCTTAAATTTCTGTGTTAGTTGTACTGTGGGGTCTTCGAGTTCTTTGTAGTAGATAGCATTGGAGAGTTATCTGTTGATCTCGTTGATGTAGTTATCAAAATTAAGGACTAGGATAGCATTGTTGCTAGTTCAATCACTATCTGGTGGTTGAATTTCAGGGAGTGGCTATCCACTTGGTGGAAGACAGATTGTAGTGCATGTGATGTTGAGAATTTCAGTTGATTTTTTTTAAATGGTGGGGATTTGGTAGTAATGAAATAATTCTTTGAGGCTGATTAATGGCAGAATTTTTCTAGTGGTTCACATGTTGTATGTTATCAGGTTCAGTGGTGGGGTAGAAATTCGGTCCCTTTTAGAGTACTTAGTTCTGATTAGGAGTAGTCTTGATAAGTTGATGATGTTGGTACATCATGTAGTATCCCAGTGGTGAGTCCTGGTGTTGTGGTTTTTCCCAGAGGTGGTGATCTGTTGGTAGTGGAGTTGTAATTGGTTCCACCATATGTGTTGGAAGGCTGTCATCCGGCTTTTTTAAGTAGTCATTTTGCATTTCCAGCATTATTTCCAGGTAGGTTTCCAGAGGGTTTTCCTTCCATTGTGTGGAAACACATGGTGGTACCTTGTTTGAGGTGGTCCCTTCTAGAATATGCAAGATAAGGTGCAGGAGAGTTGGTTCCTCAGTTTTTCTGAGATCCTTATATAGAGCTGCTTAGCACATTTGAAGATGCATGCATGGTCAGAGGGTTGTAGATGGTGAGTCCTTTGGGGATGGTGTGTATTTGTTGCATTTGCTTAGTCAGTAGATTTTGCTGGGTTCTTTTTTAACATTGTGAAGTTTCCATTTTAAATGGCAAAATGTTATATCTTCCATTGTTATTTGCAGTGTTCTTTTTTAGGTGTGTTGGTCTCAGAATATGAGGCAGGGAAACTCTCCCACTGATTGCATATGCCTAGTTGTCACCTGCCATCCCACCTTAAAGCCGATATGGGGTATCTCAACTGTTACAACCCATACTTGATGGGGACCATATCCTGAAATAAATCTTTCCTGAATTCCCTTTTCCGACCTTCAAATAACTCTCCAGCTTCACTGAGCTCATAATCAGAAGCAAGCTCCTCAAAGACCAGGACACGAAAGCAGCACCAAACCCTGCCAAGTAACAGATGCAAAACTTGTAGACATTTCTCCACTGTTACAATGATCAATACACACCACAACACACCTTTCTTCAAGATCCCTAAGTCCTACACAAGCCTGTCGCAGCGTGTGATGTACCTTGTCCAATGCACCAAATACTGCAACAACTATGAATAAAACCCAACAATTACTATGTTCTGGAATGAACTCGGATAGGACACGTTTTGTCTTTTATCATTTTTCTATCACTCCTGGGAAAACACTTTTCACAAAGTAAAACCTCTCTATCTCATCTCAGTGTTCTTTCTCTAAGGAAGCTTGCACAATTCCTTCAAAAGACAAGATTGGGAGCTTAAATTCATAACTGCTGGACACTAAAAACGGACTCAATAGAGACTCTAGTTTTATGGCTCATAACAGTTTGTATTACACCCTACTGCCTGCTACCCTTAATTATTCACTTCATTCCAAGTAGTCTCCTACAGCATGTGTGAATCCTTTATGCTTAACAATCTGTCCCACCTTATATTTAGGATGGACGCTGGTTACCTTCTCCAGACCTGAGGAAATAGCTCAGTGAAGCTCGAAAACTTGTCGCTTCCTGGTTCAATAAAAGATATTGCCACTTCTGATTTTTGTTATCTTCAGGTTGCTTTACAGACATGAGCACAGTAATCCTCACAATACCCTGGTGTTATTCCTCCTAAGGCATATTTGGAAGTTGAAATAAAACAAAGTTGTTTTGTTTATTATTTGTATTGCTATAACACCAAGAGGCTCCAATGAGAGACTTATTTCCCCATTTTTCTAGGCACTATACAAGGTTGAGTTATTTGCTGAAAATTACAGGTGGAGTTAATATGAGCTGGGATTTAGATTCTGATGTTCTCTGCTTCCAGTTCTGTACTTAATACTTATGAACTGGTAAAATAGATATAAATGACTTCCATGAAAAATACAGCATGCTGCTAGCTTCATAATTTTCCCCCTTTGTCTATGCTGTAGTTTCATGATTTTTTAAAAAAAAATCTTTTTGTTTAAAGTAGATAAATTGCCAAACTGGGAAGATGATGGCTGGGGTCCCTGGGATGAAGCAGAAACACAAGAACCTGTAAGTGTATATGTGTTCCATTTTATCACTAAGACTTGTCTTCTCTCAAAGAATCTTTTCTGTTGGTTAACTTTGTTGAGTAATTTTCATGTGGCCAAGAACGGAGTTGACTAATGAAACTGTAAATGCTTCTGTTTCTATCCATAGTTTTCTGTTATAACTGAATTTTTAAAGTGACATTATAGATTACCCACTGTGAAAATGGCTTGCACCCTCAGGTTATTTGGCCCTCTTGTGCCCCCAAGTACTTCTGTTGCACCGCTCTGAGAAAAAATTGCTGATTTCTCTGTGCCCTAGACCTGTATGACGACTGACTCTTCCTCATTGACCTTTCTATGCCCACCTTTAAAGAACAAACTAACAATCCATTTTAGAGGGTGAGAAACTAACTTTCTAAAGTGTGCTGTTCAAATCCCAGTTAATCTTAGTTTAAGATTAGAAGTATTGTAGGACTAGGAAAGTGAGGTCAGACAGAAGCTTGCATAAATTAGAACCAAAAGATAGTATTTTAAATCAAAACAAAGTTCCAAAGGCATTGTGTCTTTGCATTACTGGGAAAGGTGAGATGTGATGGCAATCTGGATGAGCCTCTGTTTCTTCTCTTGTTCTACCCCTGGTCTGCCCCCAAAATACTAGGTATAAACTGACTAAGGTCCAGAACGGCCTTCCTCATTATGTGGTTTGGACTGGCTGCAGCCATGTGCAAAGTACTGTATAAGGAATAAGGACCAAACCATCTCCTGAGATTTGTTTTCCCAAAGATGCAGCCTTGTTGTGGAAAAGGTGTGCAGTTGCCTAATCTGCAGAGAAATACTTAACTCATGTCGCAGAAATCAACATTCAGTTGGCAGATGAACACTTCCCAATATTTTAAACCCTATCTTAGAAATTAAGCTAACCCTTGTTTGTGAGGTACATGGCCATGAATGCTTCTAGCCCTAAACTTCTGGCATATCCTCTAGAGATCTCTGACCATTTTCAGTCTGCAACCCAAGTTCCAATGTAAAGAAACTGGAGCTGATATCCCAGACTTTCTTCCCAGTAAGGTAAGGGAGCTGGGAGGATCATAAGTAATGCTTCAACCTTCCACTCCCGACTGTGTATGGAAAACATCTTAGTTGCCATTTAATATCTTTTTTTGAATAAGTCCACTACTATGTCTTGCATTTTTAGATCTGATATCATAAAAGCTTTGAGCATCAGCATTCTTACAGGCACATCTTTCAAAGTAGTCTGGACTTGTATCCCTTTAATGAGAAATCAGACGCACATACCTCCCTATTAGTCTTCAGTGTACTGCAATCTGTGAAGTTTTCTACATCTTGACATTTAGGGCTTGTTCTCAGTGTTGTGTAATGATAACCATTTTCTTTGACTTGCATCAGACATTTCAGACATACTTGATGTTTATGCTATGATAGAACTAAATTTAATTTGAAAAGAATTTTTTTAACAGTTTAGTCCTGTGACCTCTGGCCAATCTGTGAAGGCATGTTTGAAACCATTTAACTTAAAGTGCTTCTAAATTGTTCTTCACCATGGTTCAAAGCTCTACAGGGTTTCTAGCCCTCTCTAGCTAATTTCCACATTGATGTCTGTTTGTTGCAAATGAGAGTGTAATATTTATTATTTCTTCAAATTACAAACCCTTCTGCAAAGAAAACTCTTTCTTTTAGATAACAACTCCCTTTCAATGTTTCTGGCCAGACAAATAAACAAAATTTCCTGCATTTATTTACATTCCTTTTGATTTGCTAATGATTCCAGGTTACACCAGGGCTCAACAAACCCTGGATGCCAAGTCACCATGGTGGTCCAGGTTTGTAGCCTGGTGCCTAGGTCTGCTGAGAAAATGCAGCTCAGCTGCTCCCTCTGGCTACCAAAAATAAAAAGGCTGGCTCCTAGCTGGGAGCCAATTTTGTTGAGCCTTGGGTTACACTATTACAGGAGGCAGTTCCATTAATCAACAATCAGTCAGGTCAGTTTGCCCCCCCTGCAGTTCACTCCTGGGGACTGCAGCTATCTCAGCTAACAGTTATTTCTGAGATCTAGAGGGAGCCAGAGTGTACAGACATGAGGGTAGGGCAACTTCTAAAAAACTTTGGTGCTGGGAAGGGATGGATGTTGCTAAGTAAGAAATGAAATTCCATTGAAACCTAGGAAGGGAAAATGAACAGGTATAGGGAGAGTAAAGGAACTGAGATGGTTAGAGACAACTTTATAGGGTGCATTCTTAGTTTCTTCCTCCCTTTGAAATGCCTCTCTAGCCTCTTCCTTGAAATGTTCTTCCTCTCTCCACTCACTAGCTTGCCCTTGTGACTTCAGTGCTCTGCTACTAGCTTCCCTTCAAATCCTACCTCACCCCCACCATAATAAATGGGGGGCTGCTGACTAACAATCACACTCCCACCCCAGTGACTTCGTAGTGGCTTATCAGGGTTAGCACTGCCTAGCTCCTCCTCGTAAATAGGGAGTGAGGGCAGATTCTCTTCAGTTGTTGCTGATTATCGTTATGGCTTCTGGCCCTCAGCTTCCAGGTGGGTTCTAACGTTTGGGTGTATCTACTCTGCAAAGAAGACCCACAGCCCTGAGTTTCAGAGCCAGGGTCTGTTGGCTTTAGGGGAAAATACAGCAGTGTAGATGTTCGTGCTGGAGCTTGGGCGCTGAGGCCTTCCACCTCGCTGGGTGTCAGAGCCTGGACTTCAGCCAAAGCCTGAACATCTACACCAGTGGTTTTCAAACTTTTTTTCTCAGGACCCAGTTGAAAAAAATCATTTATGCCTGCAGCCCAGCAATTACATCTTTCAGCAATGCATTCCAGTCTTTTGCTGGCGTCAGCAGGGGGTGCCACGACTCAGTGCCTGTGGGTCTGCGACCCAATGCTGGATCCCAACCCTATGTTTGAAAATCACTGGTGTACACTGCTATGTTTTTGCTTTGCAGCCAAAACCCCATGAGCCTGAGTCAGCTGACCCAGGCTCTGAGACTCAGCGCTAGGAATATTTTGTGGCAGTGAAAGAAAACCCTGAGTCATGAAGCTGTAGCCAGGAAGTGGGACTGCTATCGCAGAGGCAAAAGAGGGGAAAAGGATACAAATAAAATACTTTCCAAAGTGTGTACGTGTGTTTATAAAGAGGGAGGGTGGGAAAACAAGAGACAAAACAAATCTAAAGCTAAAATTCACTTCTGTTGTGCAGGCCCTGAATTTGAAAAGTTTTACGGGGTTAAAAATAGCCTTAACCACACTAATTATCTCTGGTTTGTGTACAAAGAGTTCATTTTATGCATGTTAAACTTTCCTTGTCATTCAAGCCAGGCTTTGTTCCAAGAGGAAAAGTTAGTCGAAGTTCTTGTCTTGGGTGTATTAAAAGGTTTTGTGGTCTTCTTTCAAGGACTTGATAAATGACTACAACTTGGTACAGTTTAGTCACTCTGATATAAGTGTGTGTAGGGTGGAAGGTTAGAGTACCTGTATTTTCATCCATAATCCTACAACTGACTACAGGTGATCCCTTACAGAAATTGATGACTTTTTGTAGGTGGACCCCTGCACCCACCTGCAGTGTAAGTTTCAGGATCAGAGCCTCATTCCATAGATCTGGAGAAGCAGTGAACCTCTTCTTCTTGTCTAGTCAAGGACAAAGCTAATCATATTGCTGGTGGACAGCAAAGGGAGAAACCTCTTTTCCTCATCTTAAATTCTGTTTGTTCCATGTTCCTTCTCAGCATAGAAAAGTTTTAGAGAGCTTGCAAGGTGTGCCTATGCAATGCTAAACAAACAGGTCATTGATTTGATATGTATGTATTTTGTATAAATATACAGAGAGTGAAATCATTCATATTTGCTAACCTGTCCACTGTCATCCCTGATCTGTAGAAGAATTACTAATATTATTACAGACAACAGAGTCCTGTGGCACTTTTAAAGACTAACAGATTTATTTATCGCATG
>ML685763.1:11691549-11956788 GCA_007922175.1 Pelusios castaneus | reverse complement strand
TCGTGGGAGAAGATCCCACTTCGTCAGACGCTTTGAAGTGGGATCTTGACGAAGTGGGATCTTCTCCCACGAAAGCTCATGCGATAAATAAATCTGTTAGTCTTTAAAAGTGCCACAGGACTCTGTTGTCTTTCTACAATAGACTAACACGGCTACCCCTTTGGAATGTAATATTATTACAGTATATGGGACATACACACATAACTTGGATACATTCCATTGACACATGGAAGCTTCAGATGACTGACATTTTATAACTGGCGAGGTGCAGAGGTAGCAATCAATAAGATGCGTAAATTACTGGAATCTACCATCTGCTGGACTACCAAAGATTAAATAGAGCCAATAAACTCCTTCTGGACTTGAAATCATAGGGTTTTAGTGTGAAGAGTTGCACGGCAATCACTGCTGTAGAATTAAATTACTTTTCTTCTAATATACAATAATCAACATTTACACAATATAGATTTTGTAAATTCTCCTCTCTTGTCATTTAACTCATCTAACAGAAGTATAAATTTTCTGGTCACTTGATCTGTAATTGGGGAAATCAGTTTTTTTCCTGAAAATGTTGAATCAATGCTGATTTCTACTGGTTACATAAGAAAGTAAAAAAAACCCCAACAACCCCATAAATGTATTTTGGGAGATCTGGACATCCTAAGTAGATGAAAATACAGGGAGTGTGTGTGATTAAAATAAATGGAACAGGGAAGTTTTAACATCTAAATATACACACCAGAGGTTACATGTATTCCTCTATCTGCACCTCCCTCCCCAAACTCTTTGTATTCCATCCTCCCATCACATTCTATTTCAGAGGCTCACTAGGGACTCTGTATGTACTAATTCTCCTCCAGTGCAATGGGCTCTTAGGGTAAATCTATATTGACGGCAGCAAAATCGCCGCCGTCAGTGCGATCTTTTCGGTTCGATTGAGCCGTCTGTGCAGACGCGCTCAATCGAACACGGAACCGGAGCTGTAACACTAGTTCTATAACCGTCGTAACACTACGCCGAGCAGATGCCATTTCCAGTGGACTTAGTGTAATGTTAAGGGAACAGTGAAGAAGTCGGTGGAAGATAAGCAAGGTATTTTATGTACCTTGTGTATCTCCCGTCGATTGCCGCCGAAAAGCACAGCAAGTGTAGACTAGGGCTTAATATGCCCCCATTCTCTCTCTTCATCCCAGGGCTGCTGTGTGCTCCTGTTTTCCCTTATCATTCTTCTTTTCTTTCTCTTTTTCGTGGTGTCAGCATTTTTAAACTGTCTTGAGAATATGGACACAGCTAAAATTTTCTTTCCCGTCCTCCCTCCCCAAAATCTTTGACACAAATGTTATTTTTTATCTAAATTTTCTACAGAAAATTTTACTTACAGCAGAAATTTGAAAACTGAAAAGTGTTAGCCAGAAACGAAAAAGGCAAAGTCTATAAAGACACAGGGAAAACTGGATTGTTGAGTGGCAATAACCTAAATGCCTGCTGAATAAAGCTCTTTGTAAGTAAATATAGTTTTCAAAGAGTGGTATTAGTGTACAGCCTTGGGGAAACTCTGATCATACTGAATTCTGACCACTTGATCCTTTTGTGGCTCACCTGATTTCTAGTCCTTGATGGTAGTTGTTAGTTTCCTTAATTGCTTTTGGTGAGGGACCAGGTATCGAGAATCCAAATAGCCAGCTAGTTTTCCTTTATGTGCTATTTTGTTAGCATGCTAAAAGAATTCTTGTAAAGTGGGTAAACCTGACTTGCACTGCACTGCTCTGCAATTTTATAGCGTAGTTGAACTGATAGGTTGGCATTGAGCACTGAACTAGTTCAGAGACAGAGAGAGCAAACAAGGCATATGGGTGATATTAAAAACTAGCCAACCAACACCTTTGAAAATCATTGCCTACATTAACTAAAGCTTTGCACACAGGAAGAAGAAGAAGAATCCTCTTGCAAGACAAAGACAAGTTACTGGCTTCAAGACTGTGTGTTATCCTTGTCACCAGCAAATGATCTGATGGTAATAGCTCGTGAGCAAAAAGCTGTTTTTTTAGTGCGTAAGTATGTAATCTACGTTTGGACTTGTGGCTCAGTAGTTCAGTTAGTGAATAATTGCAGTTCTTATAATAAATCCCTAATTTTTGGGAATTTTAATTTAATTTTTTTATGCATAAGCAGATATGGCAAATCTGAAGTTTCAGCCTTCTCATTTCCTTTACTTTTTGTGGAGCTGAGTCTGATTATGCTTTCTGGACAAAATCTCTGGGCTGTAATTAATTTTATATTAAATCTTGTGTTTTATGTTCATGCTTAATGTTATGTTTTTCTGTGTTAAAACTTTTTCTCTGGAAAAAAAATTAAGCTGTTTAGAACTAGTGTAGATTTGTTGACTTTCCTCTGTATTAGTTCACATTTTGGGATTTTAATCTCACTGTGGACAACCACACCAGGCAATAGTATTTTGCGCTTTCATTGCACCTTTCGTCTGAGTAGCTCACTTTTTGAAGTAAGCCACATAGCTCCAATGAAGGAAGTTGCTGTGGTAACGTTTTTTAAAAAACATAAATTACTCAATGGAGTGCACAAGGCCACACTAAATTATCAAAGTAAAAAAAGAATCCATGAATTGTGTTTCCCAGTCCCCTCCTCAGATCGGTAGAACATGCTTACTTCTTGTGGTGACAGAGTTTCTTTTAAACAGTCCCTAAACTACATGTCCTGTATTGAGGAATATTAGGAATACAACTGTGCTGTTTTTGCAAAAGCACTTTTTAACATCTTATTCTTTATGGACAATGTCTTTTTAATATCAGCAAAATGGAAATACAGTGACAAGGGGAAGGAGGAAATGCAATATGCTGTTGGTTGGAGTGGCTCTCTGAATGTTGAAGAAGGGTATGTATAGAATTCTAAATTCCCTTTTTAAATTGGTATAATCCATTTCAGTATGTTAAAGTCCCTTGTGGGAGATATTTCTTTAGCTGAGGTATAATCACTATCTTTCCTGCTCCAATTAAGATTTTATAGATGTATCAGATATGAGAAACTCCTAATTCTATAGCAGTGTTGTAATGCTGCTCTCTTATTGTAGCTACATATAGTGCTTAAAGACTTCGACATTTTTTCCAATATCTTCCTCAACTGACAACATCCTATTCCAAAGGGGTAGCCGTGTTAGTCTATTGTAGAAAGACAAAAGAGTCTTG
Organism: Pelusios castaneus; assembly: GCA_007922175.1. NCBI lineage: Eukaryota > Metazoa > Chordata > Testudines > Pelomedusidae > Pelusios > Pelusios castaneus. The sequence goes on along the minus strand of ML685763.1, from coordinate 11,953,588 downwards.
TGGCACTTTTAAAGACTAACAGATTTATTAATCGCATGAGCTTTCGTGGGAGAAAATCCCACTTCGTCAGATGCTTTGAAGATAGGAAAGTTACAGAGTGGGAGGAAATTAAATGCAGGGGAGTGTATGACATAGCATCAGGTCAGGCTGTAACAGCAAATCAAAGTAGGTGTTAGGATTCAAACATCCTATGACAACATCCTATGTTCACTAAGCTTTGCTTTTAGCTGTATGGTTTGGCTAGGTTCCTTCCTCTTATAAGATTTACTTAATTTACAACTGATGTCAAACTTGAGTTTAGAATATCTTTAGCTTTTTTTAAATTCCAACCTTAGTCACATTCTTGTTCTTATGGGAATAGCAGTGGCCTGTAATACTTGCAGAAACTGTTATTTCAGATAGCATTAACACTTTAAATATTATTGGAATGTTACCTGAAGCTGATACTGTCTGTTTCGTAGAACTTTTCATATTTACTAAGTGTTTCGGTAATAAATTTAAAACTGTGTCATGGAGGAAATAGTCTGGAACCGTATATAGGAAAATGAATCTCCAAAGTAGGTATTTCTTGGGTCTTCAGTTTTCATTTGTCTCAAGGAAACCTTAACTATTTGTGTGCTTTTCTCTGCCCAAATTGTGTGTACATGTCTTGGAAAACTCTCTTATATTTGTGGTGCTCATTTTTCTGACACAGTAAATGCTTGCTAATTACACCGACGGGCAAGAGCCGTTGCAGCTTAAGGAGTTTTTGCAAATGGATGAACGAACAAACAAACCATGAAAACCGAGTGTACTGCATCAGAGTGCACTTTCTTAATTTGTCTTGACAACTATAGTTGAGTTTTAATAGTTTGTTTCTACTTCATATACTACTAAAAGTCCCCAAGTTATTTTGCAAACATAGTGAAGTCTGTCTCTAGACTGGAGCAAACTATTGTTAAATCTTTTCTAAGGGGAGAGGTGAAACCCAACTGCCCATAGTCAACCCAGTCAGGCCCATAGTCAATCAAGATGAAAAGTGAGCAAGGTTCTCCTGTTTACCTTTCATTTAACCCATATCAACTTTAGCAGCAAAGATCCTATATGTTATTTTTAAATGTATATTTCTCTTGGATGTTATCTTGTATTGTATTTCATGTTTATTATTCTTTATAGAGCATTTAATTTTTTTCCTTTAAAATAGGAAATATAGTATATGAGCACAACAACTTGCCATATTATTTTACACTCATTTTTTGTCCTGGTAAAGTCACATTACTCTTTAAGATCTGTTTTGTATATCCACAATCTGCTTTTCTCAAAAGTCCAATCATTCTTATTCAGAATATTTGTCATAGTACTCTAAAATATTTGAGATAAAATCATGCAAGATACGGACCCCAAATCCAGATTAGTTTCTGATACTGTTCCTTAATATAAAAACTTTATAAAACAGTTCTATACCATTTTCTCACTTTTGACAGTTGAGATCCTAGATCTCATTTGAATCTAAAATCTTTGTGATCCTTATCTTGTTTATAGTGGTCAGCTGAAAAACTATAGACAGCATATCCTTGCTTCCAATTTTCAGTCAACAGCCTCAGCTTTCTCCTTTGTCGTTCATTCTCATTTGAGTAATCCTAGGTGGATTTCTTGCATTCTGACCTTAATTGTTCTGCCCTTTCTTCATTGTACATCATTGTTATTTTGACTACAAAGTGACTTGTTAATCTTTGCCTTCTAATAGTGATGTACAGAAAGCATTTACTGCATTAGTTTCTAGCCTCTTTTTTCTTTCAAATTTCAGTCCTATTTCCGTTTTTTTCTATGACTCTCTTCTATCATAAAATGTAGCTTGTTTTCAAACTGCTAAAACAGATTCAGGTTTCTATTTCTGTGGCATTCCACATTTCTAATGTAATATTTTACATGCATTGTTGTTATGTCTGGGCACCAATGGTATCTTAATATGAAAAATCTTCATCTGCACTGTTCTGTAGTATAAATAATATTTTTTTAAAAAATGAGAAATAAGGGTATTTTTCCCTCAAGATCTTTGAATAAAAATTCTGTATAAATTTACAAATAAGATTATGTTGTATGTTATACCAAATTTTACTTCATTACTTAATCCGTTTTTAGACTTGATATATTAAAATATATTAAAACATATTTATAAGGCTTACAAGATCTGCTGTGTAGTACAGAAGTATAGCAGTATATAACTTCAGATTACCTGACATGAGATGTTCTTAATATTTTTATTTTCTTTTTCTAGTGAATGTGTAAGTAGTGCATTGTGCATTCCACTGGCAAGCCAAAAGAGGTAAGAATAGACTAGCTTTTTAGTAAATAAAGCTCTGAAGAGCCAACTTCTGCCTTCAGATAAATGCATGCTGGAATTTTTAAGGGTGTATTTGAGAGCAAAATTTGATTTTCCACTTTCATTTGTTTTATCATGGGCCAGAAGCTCCACAGGCCGTCCTGACTGGACCTGCATCGTGGTAGGTTTTACCTCTGGCTACGTCCGTTTCTACACTGAGGTAAGTCCTCTTTTAGTACTATTCAGCCGCAAAGTAGTAATGTATTGCTATGTTTTTGTATAGCTCATACTGCAAGCCTTTCCTAAGCAAAGGTGAATTAGTGAATAAATACTCATCTTAATTATTCTTTCTTTCTTAGAATGGAGTCCTCCTGCTTGCACAGCTCTTAAATGAAGATCCTGTCCTGCAGCTTAAATGCAGAACCTATGAGGTTCCAAGGCATCCTGGAGTCACAGAACAGGTGGTGTAGCAGACTACTTCAAAAGCAAAACAGTATTATTACAGGATACGGCATGTTTCTTTCCTAAAGGACATGAGTCCTCCAGTGCATGGCTTTCAATCTGTGGGCTGATTGTGGCTCACTCAGCAAACCCATGTGACATATTGCTAAAAAAAAAAAAAAAAGAGTAAAGATTGCCATGCAGACTTGTTGATGTGCCAGCATTCAGTAGTCACACTCCTGGGTCCTGATAAGGATGAGGCCAGAGCCAGTTGAGGTGAGAGAGCACCACAGAGCCCTGCTAGATTTGAGCCATAAATCCATCAATATTTGCACTCTAGATGAACTTGTACCATGGTAACCTTTACAAGTTCCAATAACTTGTAGGCTCTCTTCTTAAACCATTACAATATAAATAGGGGAAGGACATGAAGTTCAGTGAAAGAAGATAGGTAGACAGTAAATACAATATTGAGACAGTATTTGAATAATTGTTAATTGTATGCTCAGATGTTAGAGAATTCTTTAAACTTCTCTTGTCTTTGCCTGATATTCCATTGTATGGAGTCTGATAGAAATTAACTGTTCAAACATAACACTTATTGCCTTGCATTATTTACGAAGCTCTTCTTCTGAGAGGAAAAGAGCTAAGCTGAAGTGATGATGCTGAAAGTGATTGTCTGCTTTACATCATTGTTTTTAATAAAGAATGAAGAACTGAGTATTCTGTATCCTGCAGCAGTTGTGACTATTGATGGTTTCAGCCTTTTTCAGTCCCTTCGTGCTTGTCGTAATCAGGTAGCAAGAGGTATGTCTCTGAGAGAAGCTGTCTATTGCTTTGAGTACAGTAATACTTGTACGTACAGAATCCTGGTTTTTATATTAATAATCATTTTAAAGTCACGTAAATTGTATCAGACTGGAGATGAAACCAGCATGGTTTGTCAGCTTTATACAGGCTTATAGTTAATAGCAGGAAAATATTTTCAAGAAATGCACTTCCTCAGAACACAGCATGTCTGAGGATGTCGACTTGCTAGTAGACTGTCGCCTTTTGGGCACCTTATCCATGTCCTGTGGGGTCAGCCCAGCGATGTCACTTAGCATTTTGTTTTAGTTGAGTGTTTACCTTTTAGGAAAGATTTTGGGAAATGTGACTATGCTGTGGATAGATGCTCTTCATATTTTAATGGTTAATATCCTTTAAGATGTGAAAAATGCTAAAAGCTGTCAGCTCTTTCTATGAAGGAGAAATATTTAGTTCTTCCTATCTCTTTGAAACCCTGGCCTGCTGCTTACCTTAATTTCTTGTATTAATAATCTTTGGGATGCTGACTAATTCAAGTGTGCTACTCCGTGGGAACTGGACATCATCTTGGGTTTAAGGGAGAACCATCAAGTAACAAGGTGCTGCATGGAGGGAAGGTTGCTCATGCTGGGAGATGGACTTAATGAAACGTTATTGCTTGCTCTGAGTCCTGATTGCTTTTGCCACTAGCTATAGTCCAACTCTCTGTTTCCTGTTCTCAATCTTGGCCTTGCACCAGGAACCATGACAGGGAATAGATATGTTGTTAGGTCATGAGTAGGGAGAAACAGTAATGGAGCTGCCAGCATGAGAACATTAGGAATTGTGGGGCCAACAGCACTGTTATTAGCTTGAGGTTGGCACCCTGCCGCGATAGGGCAGGCTCCTGTGAGAGGAGAGTATTTCCATTGAGGGCAAGGAAGAGTGAAAACTCACATACCTTAAGCTACGAGCCCTGAGGACTAGTATTCCTTTTTATATTGTGTCACACAGGAAAAGGCATAGACACTAATTCTGGCTATAACCACTTCCTAGCCCAAGAGTATAGCCTTACTGTTACTGTCTGAGAAATTATCGCTGTTCACAAGTCAGAGCAATTAGATCTAGCTAGCTGCACTTCAGGGGTTACAATAAAAGCATTCCTGCATCGTTCACAGGCTAATAATCTCTTGTATATGTGTTGTCTAAAATCTGCAGAGAGTTTGAGATAAGAGCATCAGGTAGAAATTCAAGTGTGGCTAAAGCATACTGTGAATTTGGGTCTTTGTAGGACCTGCTTACTTAGATTTGGCACAGGACAGTCTTCAGGAATGACCTCAACACTGGGAGAGGGACCAATATTGTGCTTGAACTGACACAGAAACATTCTTATTAAACCATAAATAACTATTAAGATGAAAAAAATTATCGCCGTGGATTTATTTTGGACTTAACAAATATATCTGCATGTTGTGAATGAAATTTTGTCCAGTTAAATTTTAAGTGTCCCAACGTCTGCAAAATGAATAAAATGTTCATATTCTAATGTTGCACAGCACGTCCTTTAATCTATTACACAAAAAGTCTGACTATTTATATGAAACCCTATCAATTAAATTACTTTATATAAAGTCTTATTGCTCACAATATTAAATAATTTTCCACTGGCATTTCCCTCAGTGTTCAGTATTTTGTAACTGATAATATAGCAGTGACATGAGATAATATTTAACTGTAAGTAATCTAATGAGCTAATAGCTTTTTACTTGTCTCAATTTTTTTTTTTTTAAACAAATTGCCAGCCACAGCATCAGGCAATGAGAACATACAACCCCCGCCATTAGCCTATAAGAAGTGGGGTTTGCAGGATGTGGACACCATAGTTGACCATGCCAGTGTGGGTAAGTGTTGCCATTTGTCTTCAGACATTTATCTAGAGGAGATCTCTTGTCAATGCCGTAAAATTAAAGGATTGCTGTGGATGTTGTAATTTTGATTTATGGTAATATTTGCATGGAAAAGTCATGGAGCTTAACTGAAGAAAGTTAAAGAATGAGTTTAAGAGCATCGGAAGACTTTGATTCTCACTAGTGGCTGTGTATGCTCTCCATTCTTCCTCTCTCTTTGGAAAGGGACAGTTAAATACTTAATTTGAGTACGAGTGGGCCAGACACAGTCCCGTCCTGTGTGGCAGACTGAAGGACTGTTTGTCCAGAAGGATAAAGATGGGTGGAGACCTTGCATACAGCAGAGGAAGCTGGAAACTAAAGGTTCAGATGACTGATTTATTTTCAGAGGCAATTTAGCAGGCCTCTATTCTCTTCCGCAGATTATGGCTCTCTGGGGATAGGAAGATGATTATTTGTCCCCAGGTCTCTATGACAGACAGGTAGATAGTTGAGAGAAACAGAATAGGACCCCTCAAGCTGTCTTTTGAGAAAGGAAGGAGAGAAGTGGGCTGTGAATGCCTGTGAGGAAGAAGTTCCAGAGGGGTAGCCATGTTAGTCTGTATACAACAAAAACGAGAGTTCTGACACCTTAAAAACTAACGAATTTCTTGGGCATAAGCTTTCGTGGGCTGCAACCAACATCGTCAAATGCACCTGACAGAGTGGGTTGCAACCCACGAAAGCTTACGCTCAAAGAAATTTGTTAGTATTTAAGGTGCCACAGGACTCTCGTTTTTGTGAGGAAGAAGGCTATCTGGTGATGCATATACTTCCCAAGCCCTCTTTCTATTGCTAAATGTGATGGGATGCTATTGTTCATCCTGCTCCCTGTATTAGCTCTAAGGGGCATTTTATGCTGTTCTGGTCAGCCAAGTAACTTGTCAAGAACTGCCCTTCTTAAGCTTCCTTCCCTTGCTGTTGCCACGGGGGCAGATCTCACTCCTTCTATCACCCCCCTCTCCCTTGAAAACAAAAGACAAAAACTAAAACCTTTAAAATCAAAACAAATTGCAAGTGGGTTTTGTCGGTTTGGTTTGTTTGAAATAAAAATGATCAGTTGATTCCTAATATCAATATGTGGTTTCTGTATTAAAATGTATAATCAGGTTTAGATATCCAATAATAGAGCTGTATATAGTAAGCAAGAACTTTATGTGAATGAAGTTGGCCTTATATTTTTCTTGAACTGACTGTTGAGCCACAGGTGCAGGAGTAGACTTAGAATTAAAGAGCCTAAAATGCCCATTTGTGTTGAATTTACATGAATAAGTATTAATTGTTTTTTCTATCTTAGGTATCATGACGCTGTCTCCTTTTGATCAGATGAAGACTGCGTCCAATATAGGTGGATATAATGCAGCTATAAAGAATAGTCCACCTACTATGTCTCAGTACATTACTGTAGGCTCCAATCCTTACACTGGTTTCTTTTATGCCCTGGAGGTATGTATACGTTGTGAAAGGGGCATGATAAAAGAATCAGTTTGTCTCAGGTGGAAGGCAAGAGATTTAGTATCTTTTTCTTTTCCATATTAAAAAAAGGACTATTTTTGAAGAATGCTTCATTTACTCCAGTTTGTGTAGGAGTTTTTCTTCAGTCTTCAGAATTTAGCTGTAATTGGGAAAAATCCCTTTTGGTTTGAAAGGTATCTTTGTAAAATGTGTTCCAGGTTCCAGTCATCCAAGTCCTCTAACTTTTAAAATCTTAAGTTTAAAATATATATATATATATATATATATATATATATATATATAAAGCTTTTTAAAAAAGATTTATTTTGTTACTTGAGACTTTGCCTTCCACTCACTATTATTTAAAGACTTAAAGAAATGAGCTTAAAAATAAGTTTTAGGTCACATGTCATTATACAATTTTCAAATTCTTTTGGATTCTGAGGTACTTTGCCTTTGACCATGGAGTGTTTTGTAGTCTGATGGTCTCTTGCTTTCATCATTTGTTTTTCCTTGCCATGACTCTTTCACAAAATATTTACGTACTCTGTGTTGGTGGAAAAAGCATGGCTACATTCATGTTCCTGTTTACCTTCTGTAGGTTTGAACCACACAGGATAGAGTTAATGTTATTATCTAGGTCAACAGTGTGATTAAAAGACGACAATATCAGAATGTTGTACAGCTAAGTTTTTGCAAAACATTTTTGAGAAAATGTATGTATTTTGGTGTCAGTAAGGAATCCAGCACTACACAACAAATTAGGACTCCATGAAGCATCATGGACTATAGTTTTTAACCTTTGTTATAGCACAATATACTAGGCTACTAGAGAGTCTCAGATGGCCTCTGAAACAGCAAACTTGAAGATGTGGAATGACATCCTTTTAGTGACTTTGAATTGAGAGCTTGCTGAACCTCCAGTTCTTTTCCTAATACTAGGCCCATGAGGCCTACATGGCTGAGATCTTCTGTAGGTCTTTTTTTTATACTTGGCTGAGAAATTATCTCCTGCTTTTACTGAAAATTAATATGGACGATGTCAAATGTGGCAACATCCCTTTCAAGACTTTGGATGCAGTGCATTTTTTTTATTGCCCGAGTTAAAGACCAACAGTTTGATATAGTGATAAGAGAAATCATTGTTCAATTAATTATTTTGTTGCTTTCTAAGAATGCTTTTATTTTTTCCTTCAGGGTAGCACACAGCCACTGTTGTCTCATGTTGCATTAGCAGTCGCTAGTAAACTGACTTCAGCATTCTTCAATGCTGCCAGGTAATGAAATGCAAACAAATTGTAATTTTGATTTAGTAGTTAGCTTGCATATCTTTTGGAATCACTGGCATTCTGCTGATAACTTTTTCTGTTACAAGTGGCTGGCTTGGTTGGAAGAGTAAACATGAAGAGGAATCTGTCCAAAAGCAGAAACCAAAAGTCGAACCTGCTACCCCGTTAGCTGTGAGGCAAGTTTGAACTTACTCTTTAGTTGCTGTGAAACTCTATTCCTTGATTCTCTGAATAGTTCTTGAAAGTGCTAATCTTGTGCTGGGATTTTTTTTTTAATTTGAGTTTCCTATCAATTGACTTACTTTAGAAATGGAATTAATGTAATGATCTCTATTTAGCTTTTGCCCTCCAAAACAAAAGAAAACAAAAACGTGCCTAGTTTAGCAGCTCGGGAGTCACTGTTGAATAGGTTAAGTACTGGAGGGACAGGCCTAAAATTTATAATTGAGATGACTCAATAGAGCTGCATGAGCAAGCTTGTAAATACATTTACTGAACAAAATGCTTTGTGTGCAAGGATGTAAAAGCACCTTACAACTACTTACAGATGTTATCCTCACTTTATTGTTAAGGAGCAAAAAAAGGTTGTGACTTGCCTAATGGTTCTGAGCAAGCTAGTGGAAAATTGAGAGATTAAATCCAGTTTTCCTGATTTCTGGCCCTGCGCTAAACACTAGACCATGTTGTGTCTTCAGGTATGTCTGGCTCTAGTCAGCAGTAGGAAAAAAAACAGATTGCCTTCTGTCGCAAGACTCCTTGCATGCCAAGGCACAAAGGACATCAAGCATACTTAGGTTGCTCTCTGAACTTTTAGTTGTGAACTGAACCGGGCCTTTCATGTTTTATCCTTTTGTAATACGATTATACTGGGACTTTCATGAAGTGGCAAGGTTTCAAAGTAAATAACAGCACAAAAATTTGTAACAGAAAATTGCTGCCTTTGATTTTTGTTAACAAAAATAGAAAAACCCACCATTTTGATATCCTAGATTAAAAAGTATTTTTCTGTATTTCTTTTAAAGCTACTCTTCATAATTCTAAAGTAGTGAATGCAGTATCTTTTGATATTAGTTAACTGAATGTTTGATTTCAGGTTTGGACTTCCAGATTCCCGGCGCCATGGTGAAAGCATATGTCTGTCTCCATGTAACACATTGGCAGCAGTAACTGATGACTTTGGAAGAGTTCTTCTATTGGATGTTACAAGAGGACTTGCCATTCGTATGTGGAAAGGTACATGTTGATATATATCAAGGTAGCAATTAGTTTGCTTGGAGGTGATGTGGCTGTTTATGTTCAGTTTGGCTTAAAATTCTGAGTACTTTGCCTTTTATCATGGCAGTTATTGTTACTCTGTGATCTCTCAGACAGATTTAATATAAACTCAAGTGTGACAGAGGTACAGAACTGGACCTTACTGGTGGGTTCTACAGTAAGGATTTAATAAACAGCTTCAGATATTGAGTTCTATTGCTTGAATATCCCTTTCTAGACCTTACTGCAGCATATAGCAGCTGATCAAATCATTCTCTTGAAGAATTTTGAGCTCATTTGTTCAAGAGTTGTGCAAGTCCAGTTTCTTTCTGCCTCAGTTGAGATAAAAACAGCAGCTTTCAGTTCTCCTTCCTTAAACACCATAAAAAAGCTGAGAAAAATCACTAGGAAGGGCAGAAAAATGCACATGCTTCCTGTTTGTTGGGTCAGTTAGCATCTCTTCCTGCTGTTCTGGCTTTTCCAAGAGAGCTATCAGTCTAATATCTCTGCCTCAGCTCAGTTCTATTTGCAAGACTCACACCAGCAGTCTTAACCAATACTAAAACCTCTGGATAGGACTTGTGGAAGGCAATTCTTTGCAGCTCCCCTAATACCTGGACCTGGTTTCTTGAAAGCAACAAATATCTCTAGCAGGACTCCTGTCTTCTCATTCCCCTCACAGTGCAAACCTAGAAGGCCATTAGAGTAGAAGTTATTTCAAAGGCAGTAGACTATATTCCATGCCTATCACTTCTCCTTTTCTACTCAAGGTTGGCTTATCCCAGACATACTGGCTTTCCTGAATCTAGTCCACGGCCATTATGGTTGGCCCCATGCTGTAGTGAGGTCTAAGAAGGGAAACCAGAACAGGAGTTATTCAAGATCTTCAGAAATCAAATTTGCAAGCAAACATTCTTATGGGTATATGGGCTATGTTTAGGGAACTCCATTAGAACTAATGGAGGGGATGAAGGAACATTTATTTCCACATCCCTTCAGGCTGCTTAGCTTCTTGGTTTCAGCTACTGTAGTATAATGGTTGCAGTCACCCAGTATCTCCTGTGCATTCCTCTCCCCCAGGGTTGGTGTTTATCAGTTCAGACATACACTCTCATCATTTTTCTCTTCTGTATCACTCTTCTTTCCATGTTATTCCACTTGTGATCTTGGAAGGGTATTGCTTTTTTTTATCGTCTTTATTTTTTCAGTTGAACAAACATTTACTAAACCAACAGTTTGGTCTGCCAAGTTTCCCAGAACTTAATTGCACGGTGCTTAAATTTATTTAGAACAAAGGATGATATGAACCACATGCGCTCATCTCAACAAGTCCTTGTTGTAAACTGCCACCGAATGTTTAGTAACTGAATGTTTTTCACGAGTTGTCTGTTGAGACAAGCATATCTTAGGGAGACAGGCAGTCCCTATCATACTTCACTTTTCACTTATTCCACTAACACTTTGGAAACCTCACACTTGAATTATACTTCACTTTTCAAATTTGTTTTGTACGCTAATTTTAATGTGGCTTGGGAGGGCTGGTGGTTGTCAGTTGTGTGTGCTGATCCCAGGCATTATCATGGTGACTTGATCGTGTTTGTGCACTGTCCTGGAAGGCATCCCATTTTCTCTGTCTCAGAAGAGCTTGGTTGCGGGGGAGAAAGAGCAGCTGGCCCCATCAATGAGTTAGTGAAGTAAATGTGAATGAAGGTGGTTAGGTTGGGGAAAGGGTACTTGTATTACTGTTAAATAGCATTTAAGTGGTCACAATTAAAATTTTTTGAGAGGGCACAATAGCCTCCCACCTTATATTTATATATTATAAACCCTGTTCCAGGATCAGGCAATTTGTGTGTGTGTGTGTGTGTGTGTGTGTGTGTGTGTGTGTGTGTGTGTGTGTAAACTAATTGACTAATACCTATCATTCATTACCAAGGATATCGTGATGCACAAATTGGTTGGATTCAGACTGTAGAGGACCTTCATGAAAGAGAAGCTGAAAAGATGGATTTTTCTCCTTTTGGGAGTAATCGAGGTCCAAGTAGAGTGGCTCAATTTCTTGTAATCTATGCTCCAAGAAGAGGAATCCTCGAAGTGTGGAGCACTCAGCAAGGACCCCGGGTTGGTGCTTTCAATGTGGGGAAACACTGTAGGTAAGAATTGCTTAGCATGCTGGCAAGTATGCTCTGCTAAGTGGGGTAAATAAGTGTGTAGCGAACATATTCCTGCCTCTGAGGCAGTTTTACTCTAATGTACGCCACAATGAATTAAGGTAGACTGCTTCTGAATTGCTGAAAGTGTGTCTGTTACCTGCATGAATGAATTGCAATGAATGCGTTATTTATGAGCAAGAATGTTTCCTTTTCCTTCTCTACTGCTAATCTTTGCTGGCATAGATCACTAATTAGATGTTCTGATGTTTTATACTAGCTGTGTTGGGCCCTGGCTGCGTGAAATTCTTCCTTATGTCCTATATAAAAAAAATTGTGGTGGTAATTTCCTCTCTTCACTGTAATGGCCACATATATGGTTTTGTTTCAGGTTGCTGTATCCTGGCTACAAAATAATGGGTTTAAACAATTTGACCAATCAGAGTTCGCAGTTTCAGACTTACCAGATCTGTCTTGTTGACCCAGTGTCTGGAAACATAAAAACTGTTCACGTACCTTTCCATTTAGCGCTAAGGTAAGGTTAGCTGAGTTTTATGTAATAATCTACTTTAACTGTCTTTTCTTAATGGAAGGCTTATGATAAGTGTTTGAAATTGGTTTTCAGTTCCAGTGGAGCTAAAAGATTCTACAATCTTTTCTCATGCCGAGTATGGCATTACTCCTGGAGCAGACTCATGGACTTATGAGGAGTAAGGTGTATCCAGTGTGAATAAGGTTGGCAGAATCTGGCCTTTGAAAGATGAAATTCATGAGTTTTTTGTATGACTTAATATGAGTTTTAGAATAACTAATAACTATTTAAATGTCATGCCAGAGTGAAAAAGAAAATGCTTTCATCAATAATGCAATTCAAAAGTAACAAACAATTTTTGCAGATAGAACCTTTTCATTTCAAGTTGTTTATACAGATATTCAAAAATCTTTTTCAGTGATAAAAAGAGTGAACGAGCAAAGGATATGCATCTAGTGAAGAAGTTAAGTGCTTTACTCAAAGCTAAAACCTCGAATCTGGGTAGGTTCCTCCTAAATGAGGATGATTATTTTTTAATATCTCACCAATTAAATCACACAAACCAACCCTGTGTAAATCATACATATACATGTGCAGACTGTGCCATCTTAATGTTCATTAAATGAATTTGTTTGACTATTTTAAAATGAACTGCACACTTATTCATATTGATATTAAAATCAGGTTAGAATTGTGATGAATGCTTCAAAAACTAGATTAAGAACAGCATTCAGTTCATGTTCATTTCTTTATATAAATCTGCAATGTCTAGCTAAATCTCAAATTGTCTGCCATATAGTCTTTCTTGGCTGTTGTATTCACTATTGAACTTCATTGCTGTCTAATCATAGGGTGCAAATAATCCTTGTTTTTTTAGAAAGAAGTTCAGTTGAATTATGAATTTCTTAATGCTATTTCACCAAGAACAGAAAAAAGCCCCAACAGATATGGAGAGGTGCTGTATCTAAGGCCTTGTCTATACGGAAAATGCTGTGTCGATCCCCATGGATCTGTGGCACGCAGATTGCGTATCTCCTGTAGACTTAGCCCCACGGTGTTGACTAGGCCTGAGGAGAGTTAGGGGGCAAGTAATACTTTCTCCACAGAGTTTGGTATTGCATGTGATAGCAGCAGCAGCTGATTAGACCTACAAAACAACATAAAAAGCTAAATTCTCAGTGCGCTGTATGTCCTTAAATTGGGTATTTTGGAGATGGTCAGCACATAATTCTAAAGTTTAATTTTAGAGAAATTGTTCTCAACACTAAAAGCATCTGAAGAGTCCGTTCGAAATTAAATGGAAGTAACAGTAATTTTTATGTCTTCTACAGTGTGCCCACAACCCCACTAATAGTATCCTTCTGTTAGTATTTTTTGCACTCCCATCCTAATGTTAATACAGTTCACCTGGTACCACACAATTCAATTGTACAGAAAGTGAAGTTCTCACGCAGAACAGGATAAAATAGTTTTACAGGCTCTTAGTGCATATTGGAATAAATTATGCATGACTTTTAAAATAGCCTCTATATTTTTAAAAGACTTTTTGACTGAAGTCCACCCGGATCCAAAGAGCCAGCACAAGCCCTGTCCATCAGTTAAATCCTTATTGAGCTCTATTTTGAGTGCTTAAACCTTAAGTTGTGTATATCCTCTGTGCGTGCTATCTGCATAGAATAGGGAGGGATTTCATCTACTGAGCATAAACCCTTTTCTTCCTATGTGTAATTTTTTTCTTACACAAGAGGCAAGTCAGGAAGGATACATGCAGTTTAGTTTCTGAGGGACAAGATGTGTGAAGTAATATCTTTTATTGGACCAACTTCCGATATTACCTCGCTCACCTTAGTTATGGGATGTTCTTATGATCAGTGTGAGGTTACTGGTAAAGCATGGTACATCCAGTTTGCAGATCAGTAAGGTTAATGTGCAAGGATTTCTTAGATAGATAGTTCAATACAAAGCTGAAAATTAACTACAACCTCCTTTACTCACTATACCCCCAAAGTTATAAGCTCACTCAAGAGACTGCCTGCAGGAACAGCTTGCTTCAGGAGCTTGCCAGGGGATCAGGCCACCAGTATTTTCTGCAGAATCAGGCAGTGATGAAGTGCGCCCTCTTGCCTGGGTGATGACTTTTTATACTCTTTGTACACAGCATCCTTTCATTCATTTATCTTGGGTGATGCATCCATGTCTGTTAATGTTTAGATACTTTATTATTATTATATTTTCACCATGATAATTGGGTCAAAACAACATATGGTTGTAGGAGAGGTTGTGGGAAAGAACACACCTTAATGTAAAATGTATAAACTGTTGTCATTCATCTTTACGTATGTGCAACTATAAATTAACAATTTGCTGTGGGATGCAGATACTGAGATACCATAATGTTACTAAGTACTCTGTTGGTCTCTGCAAACCATTAAAATAAAAAAAAAAATAGTCAGGCTGCTGAGGTGACGCTTCAAACAGTGGTCAGACAACCTAGGCCATACGAGGCCTCCAACAGCCTTTTGTCTCTGATATCTTGGGACCAACACAGCTACGACGCTGCAAACACCCAGTCTGAGTTTTTTCCAAGTTAATGGTGGCAGCTCCTTCTCTCATATCAAAGCAAACAATTAAAATGTAAATAAGTGTCCATCTTAACTGTGGTGCAGAATGACTTGCTTTTCAGAATGCAGGCTGAAAAATGAATTAATGACTCGATCATCTTTGTTTGCAGACTTGGTTGAAGCTGAAGCAAAAGAATTAATTCTTGATATTAAATACCCTGCTACAAAAAAACAGGTGAATATTGAGAGAGGGAGTTACAATGTGGGAAAGAACCTTATGTGATCAGAAACCTTTCACAGTTTTCTTGATTCTTTCCATGGTTTCTAATTGACAAAGCTTAAGGACTTGCTTCACAGAATTGCTTATTTTATTTTTTCTATAACTTACTTCATAGAAGTCATGTTGATGTGTGACTTTGCTTGTAAGATCAATTGTGCTGTAAAGGGTAAAACCTTTACAATACAAATATGTGTAATGGAAATAGTAGCTAAAACCACTCTGACTTGTATTGTTATGGGCTTCCTTAAATGCTTCAACAGTAACATGAAAGGAAATACTTCACTTTATTAAATTTTTGCTAACAGGCTTTGGAAAGCATATTGGCAAGCGAACGTGTGCCCCTCCCTGCTCTCTTAAACATCACTCAGACATTGATGGACACCTTAAAAAACCAGGGTAAGTGAAAATTGATTCTGTAATTACACAGACACAGACACACTATCTATGGTGTAGCTTTGAGTGAGACTACTGCTGTTAGGCAGGTGGAAGACCTATCTTGGGATTCCACTGCTACATCATTTCCTGCCAGGTAGAAAAAGAAGTTCCCTTTGTAGAGGATTTTCCTTTGCTATGTATCTGTTATTCAAGAATAACTTCAGTATATATTTTAAATCTGTGACCAGTTGAATGAGTCCATGTATGTACACTTCGTAATACACACATACCTCTCTCTCTGGATAAATTCCTGTCCTGTATGTTTGCATACATTGACTTTCAGATAACTATCATACATTTCAAAATTTTCCCCAGTTCTCTATTTTGTACGTATAAGTAATATTTACATATATTAATAAAATAAGCTGGGTCTGATACCCACACCTTCTCTCCCCTGCAGCAATCCTGCTGTAAAGGACAGATGCTTCTGCACAGTTCCCCTTATGGAGCTCCCTCTTCAGTTTTTTCCCTTCCTTCCCAAGGAAGGAGATGAAGGTCTGTGTCCTTAAACCCTTGAAACTTTTGGATTCACCAAAGGCACAGAACTGTGGGCACAGAAGTTTTGTGCCACTGAAACATCTGTAGATGCACCTGATGCTGCCCATGTCCTCCTCCTTGGCAGCGTGGCTTCACTGATCTTGCCCTTCTAGATCTTCTTAAGATGAGGGCTGTATCCAGGGCTTTGCATGAGGGTGGGTTTCAAAATTCTGACAGAGAGAGGAGGTTTGAGATGTTTCACATTCCCCTCCTGCAACCTGGTGTGCTGCTATGCCTCCTCAAACGCTGACTCTTGGACCCCAACTTACCCTGCTTTCCTAGGTGGATCCCCACTCCTGGGTCCGTCCACATCAGCCTCCTGCATGTAATCGGTCCCAGGCAGTGGCTGTGTGCGCTCATTAGCCACTCAGGAGATGATCCCCCAGCCCCAGATGCCACACCAGGAGCTTCAGTCCTGCAGGAATTGGGATCCTTTCCAGATCACTGTAGACTCATATACACTGGTCTGTCAGATTAATAAAGAAACTGATGAACAAACAGCTTTTGCTCCAGATTAGGTCTTCACACCCATTCATACTCTCTCTGAAATCCACACAGTATTAGATAAAACAAACACTTGTTTATTGATTAAAACATGATTTTGAGTATATAGCAAATCAATGCACAATCAATCCATCGGGAGTTCATCACTAACAAATAAAATAACATGCATTTTACACTAAAGTTTACTGTTGTAGTCGATTTCCATCTTACTCACATGGCTGGCAAATGATGGTTTTATAGCCAGTGTCTGCCCTTCTCTGGGCAAGGCTCAGACTTTGCTTGTAGGTGGAGATGTTTCAGGATGGAGATCCCCCCTGGCAAAAAACCCCAAACTGTTTTAAGCATGACTTTTCTCCTTCTCCTTGAGGCTAGGCAATTTACTTTGTTCAGAAAGGGGGTTGATCTCCCCCTTTCCAGCTAAGGTGCTTCAGACATTTAGCTAGTCCATTGTTGTTCATATTTTCTGTGGATATGTGTTTGCAGCCCTGACTGTTTGCGTGCTGGGAGTGAGCTCTGATTGTTCTCCCCTCCCCCCCAGCCATGTGAAATCCACGGGGACATGTTTCACATTAGTATAGTTACATGATGCTGTAATGTAGAGTATGTTATGAACATTCCCCAAAAGATCTCCCATGGCATATTTTGCATTACACCATACAATTACATTGCAAAGGAAACAGGAAAGTTACATAGACCACATTATAGGGGTGTGGGGTGGGTGCATCCCGTGACAAGATGACACCCCATAACTCCTCCCTTGAGACTTCTGAAGTGCTTCTTGCATTTTGGATTCCCTTGTTTTGGGGGCATGACTGAGTGTTGAGGGATGGAGGCGGGGAAAAGTCTTTCTCTGACATCCACCTTCAGATGTGTATCTTCCCAGCATAAGATAATTTTATCCTGTTGTCCTTGTTTTGCATGGACTCTATTCCACACTGTGAGGACGAGCAGATAAACCCTAGGCAGTGAAGTTCACAGCAGATGTACTATGGCAGGAGGTGCATGGAAGCCTTAAGTAATCAGAATTTGCTTGTGCTTTGAGAGGGCCCGTCTCTTGCCACCTCTTTAGTGCCCCCCCGACGATATGGCAGTCTGTATAATTTCAGAGTTGTGGGATGAAATAGGAGTTTTTCACTTTGACTTGCCATGATCAGGGCAAGATCTGGCTTTCAATAGCTAATATATTAGTTACTGAAATATGAAGTCCTAAAATACAGACTTATGAGAAGCTATTTTCACACTGAATTGGAAAATATACATCTCCATTTTCATTCTTATTTTGATTCCTTGGTTAGCTTAGAGGTGCTTTATGCACCAGCTCCTATTTTTCCAGCTGCACTGTATTACTCTCTTGCCTGCTGGTCACAGTAAATTTGGCTGAAGTCCTTACCTCCTAGTTTGGCAGGAATACTGGTGTATCTGCCAGTAGTACTGTGGATAAATGGATATTCTGAAGCAGATGTTGGCCTGTGTGAATGCTCATATTGTGAGGAAAAGGTCAATTGATTATCCATACTAAGCTGTGCAGGCTTCCTTTTTGTTTCCAAGATTTTTAATAGCAGCGTGTCTCTGAGAAGTGGCTGAGCTTCATAAAGAGAAAATTGTACATTAGGAAGTCATTTGTGCTCACAAATGTTTTGTTCAAAGACAAATCTATGTACAGAAAAATCTGTTTAGAATCTTTGTTTTATGTCCTTTAGTGTCAGGTAAATTAATACATCATTAAATATAATAGTGGGTTTGTAGCAGGTAGTATTTATCAAATGTTATCCGTAAGAATTGGTTTATCTATCCATCTACATATGCAGCTTAAGAAAGTAGAGAGACGAGATGGGTAAGGAAATATCTTTTATTGGACCAACTTCTAATGGTGAGAAAGACACGCTTTCGAGCTTTCACAGAGCTCTTATTCAGGCTGGGAAATATATACTGTGTGTCACAGCTAAATACAAAGTGGAAGAGATTATTTAGTTAACATGTTTTCGGGGATCATTCAACATGAAGTAAAAAAGTAGACAATCATCAAATGATGTGATTTTTGTTGTTATTACCTAATCCCATTGCTTGGATTTAGTATTTCGTTCTTTAGCTTACCCTTTAATAGGTGGAATACAATCTGAGCGAGCATGCATGCTGAGTAATAACTCAACAGTCTAAAAAGGCTCAATCACAGACTTTGGTGTCTATTTTGGGTGATTTTGTAATTGACTGCTTCTGCGCTTGTTTTGAAATTGCGGGAACCTTTGTACTAATTACATTGAGGTCTTTCATATTTCTTCACAAATGTGAATTAGTATGTAAACTGAGTCCTGTGGCACTTTTAAAGACTAACAGATTTAACTTGACTATAGAAACTGAAAGAGTCTTCCTTAACCTTGATGTTTTCATCATGCTTTCAACTTGTGCAAAGTTACTTTTCTATCTCTGTGAACATGCTCTTTATTTAATTTTTTATTTTAAAATTGTATTTATTATAAATATAAATATATTTTATTTATATTAATATTTTTTTTACTTTAAAATTATAAAATATTATTTCATTTTAAAATTTTATTTAATGTTCTCTAGCTGCCACATTTATTTCTTGTTGCTTTTCTCAAACTCTGAAGGTTTACAAATAATAGTGGATCTCAACTGATTTTTGTTAACATTATATCTGTTTTATCACTGAAAAACAATAATGCCCATTTTACTTCCTCAATTTTAGTTTTGGAAACTTTATTTGTAACTTTTTATTAAAGGATTTACCACATTCACATATTGGCAGCGTGATAATAAAGTTAACATAGCACTGTAATTTGCCTGCTACATGCAACTTGTGTTTGTGTTTTAAAAAAGGAGTAATTACTGCAGGATTGCAACTTATAGCATCATGGATTTCCCTGATTTTTAACATGCTGGTTCAGAAAAGGTCCTCTACAGTAGCTTGGTGTTCAATGTCACATTGCAGCCCTTTTCTTGTTAAAAATAAGCCTGATACCCTTTCTTCTTTTGGGCAAAAATCATTCTTGCTTTAATTTGCCATGGATTAAACATCATATTGTGAAAAACAGTGCATCAAAATCATTACAGTGGAGCATATGGCATCTGACTCTTACAAGCAAATTTAATGAGGCTGCAAAGAACATTTCACAGTTCCAGTACACTCATTCATTCAAACTAATGTGCACCTTTATTTCTCTCTCTCTCCAGATCTTGTGTGCGTTGATGAAGGGTTGCTACAGTTCTGCGCAAATAAATTAAAGCTGCTGCATCTTTATGAGTCAGTCAGCAAACTGAATTCTCTGAGCTTGCAGTCAGGCACTCCACTCTCTGACAGTGTAAGTAATTTCAAAACTTAGTTCTGTAGAATGAATTAACCATTTGGCAAGTAGATTAAATGGAAAATTATATATTCTGGGAGGCTGGAGATGAAGACCATTAGATGGCAGAACTGAGGCAAAAAGACTCCAAGAAATACCTGACATGGCATCTTTTGTTCAGTGACCTCATGTGCTGTACAAATGCTAATTACTTGAGCCATTTAACAACATTGTGTTAGTCACTTGACCCGGGAATAGAACTCATGTCTCCTGACTCCGTTCCTTTGTCCTAAGTGCAGAAGGCTTTCCTTTATCCTTTTTGGGAGGAAGAGTTAGTTCGGGAAATGAACGTGAACAAATCAGCCCTTTCTCCTTCGAGAATGTCCCTGTGGGTGCTCCACAGTGGGGTAGTGACGCGTCCCCGAGTTACAGTTCGGAGATTTCTAAGCAGTGCTCATTGGGGGCCGCGCGCCGGGAGTCGTAGTCTCACGAGATCTTGTTCGCGCCCAGGAGACGCGCGCGGCCCCAACCGCCTCAGTTCCTTCTCTACCATTCGCGGTTACAGTTGGAGCAACTTTCTTTCTTCGAAAACCTTCAAAGGGAAAACAAAAAAACCTTTATTCAACCCTGTACCTTTCCTTCCCTCATAATTTTGATCTACTTCTCATTTAATTTCGAATCCTTCTTTTTCAAAATAAATAAATAAATACATTTTTTTTCTCCTCAGACCATGCCAGGGTCACCAGGCTTTAAGCGCTGCGAGGCCTGCCGCGACGCAATGCCCGCCTCCGATGGGCATAGGGTCTGCATAAAGTGCCTTGGCGAGGAGCACATAGCCCAGAAGTGCTCCCACTGCAAAAACCTGAGTGCAAGGGCAAGGAGAGATAGAGACCTTCGTCTCAAACTCATCCTTATGGAAAAGTCTCTTCGCCCAGCCTCAGACCCGGGCCAACAAAAACAGGACTCAATGGACTTGCGCCCTTCAAAGAGGCATCTAACCCCACCGCACTCATCTCTTAAAAAGAGGAAATCTCCTACCAAAGGAGTCAGTACTAAAGAGGCTACTGGTCCCTCAAGTACGTTGACCACCGGACATGATAAACGGCACCAACACACGGTATCAGAACCGAGACAGAAACCTGACAAACGAGCAAGGTCCTTACTCGCACTGTCATCACCGGCACTGTCCATTACGGCACAGTCAGCGGTACCTATAGCAACAGCATCGGCACCGCAGCCAATATTGACACCGGCTCCGACGGCACCTATAACAACGGTACCGCCGGAACGCCAGGAGGAGATACCTCAACCAACGACACCAGCACCGTCCAAGGTCGCGGCACCGCACCACGGCACCGACACCACGGTTCCCTCCAAAAAGAAACACAAGGCAAAACACCTCGGAACCGAGGAGACCTCTGAGCTTCCCCAAGACTCGCCGGCCCAAAGTAGGGCCCCTTCCATGCAAAGCTCTCCACGTTATAGGAGCCCCTCCCCCATTCCCTTCTCTAGCGAGGATGAAGCAGAACAGGAGGAAGCCAGGTTCTCTACATCACCGAGATCCCCACACAGGCATGGATTGACAAAACACACTTCTCGCCACATGCCACCCTTCCCATGGTATGGCCTCCCATGGTACGGTCCTCATTCATCTTCTGTTCCTCCTTGGCATAGATGGGAACAGTACTCACAATTCTCAGCCAGAAGCAGCAGACGTTCTATCTCAAAGACTCACAGTACACAACCAAGCGAAAAAAAGACAGAGACTCAGAGTGTCATAGGTGAGATGAAGCTCCAGCCTCACCCTCTCCTCCCCACAACTCTTCATCTTTGCCAGATGAACAAATTATGCCATCTCCACCCTCTACTGCTGACGACTTTAAGCAGTTCCAAGATCTCTTCAAGTGTGTTGCAGAATCTATGGAAATTCAAATGCAGGAAGTAGAGGAGTCCCAGCACAAACTGCTCAGGATCCTACAGACTTCTTCATCTGCCAAAATTGCCTTGCCTATGAACGAGGCCCTGCTAGAACCGGCTGAAACAATCTGGCAAACACCTGCAACCATACCTCTCACTTCTAGGAGAGCTGACAGAAAGCACTATATTCCGGCAAAAAATTCTGAATATCTTTTCACACATCCACCACCAAATTCCCTCGTCGTGGAAGCAGCAAATAACAGAGGTAAACAGCTCTACAATAAATCAACTCCCTATGAAAAAGAGGACAAAAAAAAATGGATCTCTTAGGAAGAAAAGTTTATACATCTTCAACTCTTCAATTCCGCATCTCGAATTATTCAGCACTTTTGTCAAACTATGATCATGACAACTATTTGAAACTTGCGGACTTTATCAAGTTCATGCCGGATAACAGAAAACAGCAATTTTTAGCGATAATTCGAGAAGAACAATTAATATCCAGAACAGCCCTGCTGTTGACATGGCGGACACCTCAGCATGTATCATCGCAACAGGGGTGGTCATGCGGCGATCTTCATGGCTGCATTCAGCTGACCTCCCAAGGCAGCTCCAGGCAACAACTGAGGATCTCCCTTTTGAAAAGAAGAGACTTTTTTTCAGACAAAACCGATGAAACTATGCACACCTCTAAGGATTCTCGAGCCACTTTGAGATCTTTTAGCATATATACTCCGGTTACCAGAAGACGACCTTACCGTTACCAACCGTATAACTCAAGCTACCAATACCAATACCCATACAGGAATAACAGGAGGCAAGATCAACCACGCGGCAGACAACGACAACAACGCCGCAGACAGCCAAATAATCCGCCCTCGACATCACAACCACTACAACCAAAACAGCAGTTTTGAAGGTGTGGTTGAGGGTCTGCACAATCACCACGTCCAAATAGAGCAAACCATCCCCGGAATTTACTTGAACAGGCTTCGCCCTTTTCACAGCTCATGGGCTCTGATTCCCAATGACAATTGGATCTTGGAAATCATAAATACTGGTTACACCATTCCTTTCATCCGGAAGCCTACCCATTCTTACCCTTCCCCGTCCCTCTTCAGGGACACAACTCACGAACACCTCCTTCTTCAGGAGGCAGCTCGTTTGTTGCACATCGGGGCAATAGAACATGTCCCAGCACAACACAGGGGAAAAGGGTTTTACTCCCCATACTTCCTGACAGAAAAGAAGTCAGGAGGATGGAGGCCTATCCTGGATCTCAGAAAATTAAACAAACTGATAGAAACCAGAAACTTCAGAATGGTTACCCTCTCAACCATCATCCCCGCTCTGGAATTGGACGATTGGTATGCAGCCCTCGACGTGCAGGACGCGTACTTTCATATCCCGATTCACCCGTCCCACAGAAGATTCCTAAGATTCACCATTGGCATGGACCATTTCCAATATACGGTCCTCCCTTTTGGCCTTTCTTCTGCACCAAGGGTCTTCTCCAAGGTCCTAGCAGCCGTTATGGCACATCTAAGGAAAAACGGAATCACGATCTTCCCATATTTGGACGATTGCTTGATAAAAGCAAGATCCAGAATCCAAGCAAAAGACCACCTAGACTTCTCAGTAGCCACACTCCAAAAGCTGGGATTGCTCATAAACAAGGAAAAATCAACCCTCATCCCAACTCAGACCATAGACTTCATAGGGGCTCGCTTAGATGCTCGCGTAGCAAGAGCATTTTTACCACAGCAACGATTCGAAAAGATTTCACAGATAATCTACTCGATTCGTCAAGCTCCATCAACAACTGCAAAGGAATGTCTTCAATTACTAGGTCATATGTCAGCAACCACATTTGTGGTCAGGCATGCAAGACTACGCATGAGACCACTCCAACTTTGGTTTTCCAGGACATACAAACCAAACAAGCACTCCCTTCAGACGATAGTGCACTTGCCCCTCAAGATAAAGAACTTACTCCTTTGGCGGTGGTCACCAGAAAATCTACTGACCGGGGTACCATTCTTAGTGGACACCCCACAATAATAATATCCACAGATGCATCCCTCCTAGGATGGGGTGCTCACATGGGTCACATCACCGCACAAGGCAATGGTCGAGGCAAGAAACCTGCCTACACATAAATCTTTTCGAACTCCGCGCTGTGAGGAACGCATGCATACACTTTCGCGCACACATTTCACATCAACATGTTCAAGTTATGACAGACAATACAGCCTGCATGTATTATATAAACCGTCAGGGCGGTGCACGCTCCAATTCCCTATATACGGAAGCGATAAAGCTATGGGAATGGTGCATACAATACCATATCACCATATCAGTGGTCTACCTTCCGGGAACTCAGAACGTCCTGGCAGATCACCTGAGCAGGTCCTTCTCGGAACAACACGAATGGGAAATTCACACATCAATCTCGAACATGATATTCAAACGATGGGGTCATCCCCAAGTAGACCTATTTGCCACTGACAAGAACACCAAGTGCCACCTATTCTGCTCCCGAGGGGGAGTAGGAAGGAAATCATTAGGGGATGCCTTCCTCCTTCACTGGTCCGGAACCCAGTATTACCTTTTTCCTCCATTACCCCTTATCCACAGAACTCTAATAAAAATTCGGAGGAACAACACACGAGCAAACATGATAGCTCCAACCTGGCCAAGACAACCGTGGTTCACCATGCTCACACAGATGTCGGTGGAACCACCTATCATGCTGCCCCTCATCATGAATCTCTTGACACAGGACTCAGGGAGGATAGTCCACCCAAACCCAGAAACCCTTCATCTAACTGCGTGGCTCCTCCATGGTTCCAACACAAAGAGCTTCAATGTTCTGACAGGGTGCAACATATCCTGTTGAATAGCAGGAAGCCAACTACTAGGCGATCCTACTTACAAAAGTGGAAGAGATTTGCGATATGGTGCAATGCTTCACAAGTTAACCCCTTTTCAGCACAAATTCATTCAATACTCGATTGTCTCCTACATTTAAAGAACACCGGTTTATTGATAAGCTCATTACGAGTTCATTTATCCGCAATATCGACATTCCACAATGCAATAGACTCCTGTTCTATCTTCTCCCATCCAATAAAAAGATTCTTGACAGGTATTCAAAACCTTTACCCAGAGGTTAGGAATCCGACGCCGACTTGGGACCTGCATTTGGTATTACGATCACTAACAAGAGGCCCCTTCGAGCCATTGGCGACCTCTCTATGAAGGTGGCGTTCTTAATTGCCATAACTTCTGCCAGACGCGTAAGTGAGTTGGCAGCCCTCATGGCCCACCCCCCCCCCCTTCACTATATTCCACAAGGATAAGGTTACCTTATGACCACATCCAAAATTCATTCCTAAGGTATCATCACAGTTCCACCTAAACGAACCTGTTCACTTACCTGTTTATTTCCCAAAACCGCACTCCAATCCGCAACATGCTCTCCTCCACACCCTCGATGTCAGGCGAGCTTTAGCATTTTACCTAGAAAGGACAAAAACATTTAGATCAACTCCTAGATTATTTGTCTCCATAGTGGACAGATATAAAGGGAAAGAACTGACATCTCAAAGAATATCCAAGCTTATTTTGGGATGTATACTTGAAAGTTATAAATCATCGGGAACTGATCCACCAGATAGCATAAGAGCGCATTCCACAAGATCAGTTGCCACAACAACGGCATTCCTTAGTAACGTGCCTATACATGAAATTTGCAGGGCAGCAACGTGGGCTTCGTCTCACACATATGTTAAACACTACGCCCTACAACAAACATCACGATCGGACGCTGCTGTCAGACGATCAGTACTACAATCTGTGCAAAACAATGATTCCGAAATCCCACCTTCTGTTTGAGGATGCTGCTATAAGAGTTACCCACTGTGGAGCACCCACAGGAACATTCTCAAAGGAGAAAGGAAGGTTACTCACCTTGGTGCAGTAACTGGAGTTCTTCGAGATGATGTCTCTGTGGGTGCTCCACTACCCGCCCTCCTCCCCTCTCTATTTCGGAACTCCTCTCGGGGCTACCGGATAGAGAAGGAACTGAGGCGGTTGGGGCCGCGCGCGTCTCTTGGGTGCGAACAAGATCTCGCGAGACTATGACTCCCGGCGCGCGGCCCCCAACGAGCACTGCTTAGAAATCTCCGAACTGTAACGCGGGGACGCGTCACTACCCCACTGAGGAGCACCCACAGGGACATCATCTCGAAGAGCTCCAGTTACTGCACCAAAGTGAGTAACCTTCCTTTTTGTAGTACTTTAAATCAGGGCTCAACAAAACCCAGGCGCCATGATGACCGGGGTATGTAGCCTGGCTCCTAGCTCTGCTGTGGAAATGCAGCAGAGGAGTGCCCTCTAGTGACCAAAAATAAAACTGCTGGCGCCTAGCTGGGATCCAGTTTTGTCAAACCCTGCTTTAAATAGATGTACAAAGTGTTGTACATCATATTTTGCTACGCCTAGAATCATTACACAAGCCTCCGTTTACACTTTAAACTCAGGCATTATAGAGCCTTGCAATATGACTGCATGATTTGCAAGGTGGCTGCTTTCTTGATGATTTTTGGCTTATTAAAAAAAACTCTTTAGTTGCATACAACAGAGAGAAATAGGGAGTAAAGATAGATATGTTGATATCTCCAAATATAAACTTACATATGGTCATCATTACTGTAGTTTTTGTCTTTCTGCTTTTAAGGAGTTGGCTCAACTACTCAGGCTGGATGAAGAAGAGTTTGTTAGACTCCAGACATTATTGGAAAACTACAAACAAGAGAACACCCAACCCACCGTTCGATTTGCTGAGGATAAAGTGGGCACATTGCCTGTGAAAATGTTCTTGGAGAGTTTAGAATATGAAAAGGACATGATTCTTGTGAAGAAACTAGATGAAGGAGACTATGTGGCTTTAGGTAAGAGCTATTGAAAGTCTAGTGTATTGTCAGATTACTTCAAAATCCATGTAATACAGGGCTTAAAACGTTGACTGGATGGACATTTACTAGCCGGAGGACTAAATTTACTAATTAGACACTGAAATAAAAGAAGGCAGGGGCTGTCCAGTTAAATCCTGGGGAAATGCTAGGGCAAGAAACCCATGCATTCTCCTTAGACGCAGGAAATGGTGCTGGAATTCCTGCCAGGGTGCTGTGTCTCAATCTCCCATACCTTTACCAGTCTGCCTCTTAGGAGTGAGGAGGAAGGTATTTCTCCACTTATATCACTCCCCCACACCATCCCCTGTATGAAAAGGACACCTAACATTTATTAGATTAGGCCCTTCTGCCCAACTATGTAACAAATACCAACTACCATATTTGTGAGGCAAATGGCTTCTAATCATGGCCTCAACAAACTTCCCTCATGAGAGGAATGAGAGCTGAAGGTTTGGGTGAACACTGAAGGTCCTTTCTAGGGTAGCCTAGAGTCTTCTTCAGTTTACTTCTTCTCCATCCCCTCCAAATGATTGTAATTGGATTACGAAGTCACCAGGTCTCTCACTGTACAGAATGATGAATAGACAAGCTGGCTCAATAACTGAACTTTCTCATGTAAACTTTCTCATGAGTTTAGCTCTGTTTCCCAGAAGAGAGCCCTGGTGCTCCACTTTCCTCTGCCTCAGACGCATCCAACCCTTTGTATGCTCGTGGGTGGGAGCTAATAGGATGATCTGATATCAGAGTGAGTCAGCAAAAACAGCTCTGGTTTTATATGCAGAATCCTAAAACATGTTACCATGGCACACAGTTATGGGTTGCTTGGCAGCTAAATTTGCTCGCATACGTATTCTAGTTTTTGAATTCTTCTGTATATTGAATGATAGTACATGTATTCTGAACTGGTACAATGTGTCTTACATTGTTATAAAGCTATTCTTCTTTGAGTGTGCTCATGCCAATTCCAAATCAGGTGTGCGCACACCACGTGTATGATTGTCGGAGACTTTTCCCCAGTGGTACCCGTCGGATCAATGCAGGCTCCCCCTGCAGTGGCGCCTTCATGGCGCTGCTTATTTAGCCCTACCAACCCGGCAATCCTCCAGTTCCTTCTAACTGCTGGTGATTGTTGAAGTTCATCAAGGACAAGAGCAAAGTCCTGCACTTAGGATGGAGAAATCCCATGTACTGCTACGGCTAAGTAGCAGCGCTGTAGAAAAGGACCTGGGGGTTATGGTGGACAGGAAGCTGGATATGAGCCAACAATGTGCTCTTGTTGCCAAAAAGGCCAATGGCATATTGGGCTGCATCAGTAGGAGTGTTGCCAGCAGATTAAGGGATGTGATTATTCCTCTCTATTCGGCACTGGTGAGGCCATATCTGGAATACTGTGTCCAGCTTTGGGCTCCCCACTACAGAAAGGATGTGGACAAATTAGAAAGAGTCTACTGGGTCCTGAGCTATAGATTGAAAACCAATGGCCTAAAGGACTCGAGAGCCACACTGAAGACCCTAGGCATGGCACATCCCCTCAACTCAGAGAAAACACTTCAAACCCCAACCAAACTGGAGATTCTGCCCAGAGAGGACTAGTTTAAGGGCAGGGGCAGGGGTTATAAATGTAGGACCCCCCAGGCACCAAACCTGGGCAAAGGATCAGGGAAACAACTTCCAAGGCTTAAACAGACCTTTTGAAGGTGCACCCGGGGGTGACATTTCATGACAGAGACCAGATCCTCAACCACCATTACAGGACAGGCTATCCCATTTTTATGGTGCATGGTCCCTTATTACATCAGACAAGTGGGGCCTTCTCACAGTGAAAATGGGACACTCTATCCAATTTACAACCCTCCCACATTCCTACCCACCTTCCTCATCCCTTTTTAGGGACCTCCCTCACGAATAGCTGCTCCAGGCAGAAGTACAAGAGCTACTAAGATCAGGAGCAGTGGAGGAGGTCCCCCAGAAGCTGCGGGGGAATGGGTTTTATTCAAGATATTTCCTAATCCTGAAGTCAAAAGGGGGCCTCAGGCCAATTCTAGATTTGCGAGCTCTCAACAGATTCATAAGGAGGTTGAAGTTTCGCATGGTCTTCCTATGCGCAATCATCCCATCCATGGATCTGGGAAACTGGTATGCTGCCCTTGACCTCAAAGAGGCATATTTCCATATATCAATATTACTGCCACACAGGAGATTCCTCAGATTTGTAGTAGAGTCAGGGCAATTCCCATTTGCATCCCTGCCATTCGGCCTCTCACAGCACCAAGAGTATTTACAAAATGCATGGTGGCGGCTTTTCTCAGGAAGCATGGTATCCAAGTTTACCCGTACCTAAATGACTGGCTACTAAAAGGCTGCTCCAAAGAGCAGGTGGATGCCCAGGTATCCTTCATAAAGGACACTTTTGTGAATCTGGGCCTCCAGTTAAACAAGACAAAATCAACACTGACTCCCACTCAGAGAATCAAGTTTATTGGTGCAACTATAGACTCGATTCAGGCCAAGGCCTCATTACCGGAGTCCTGCTTGCAGTCCATGGGAGATGTCATAAGGTCTCTGAGCACGTTCCCAACTACAACGGCGAGATGATGCCTGATCCTACTGGGACACATGGTGTCCTGCATCTATGTAGTCAACATGCCAGACTTCCCCTCAGGCCACTACAGTTATGGTTGACTTCAGTTTTCCAGCCACAAAGAGACATTCTGGACAAAGTGGTTTCACTCCTGCCCCCAGTGATACACTCACTACAGTGGTTGCTGCACCCAGACCAAGTAATGAAAGGAGTTCCGTTCATGAGACCTCAGCTGACGGTAACTCTGGCAACAGATTTCATTGCAACTAGGCTGCAAAGAACTCAGGGCCTTTGGTCAAGAGAGGAACTGAGACTCCATATAAATGTACAAGAACGGAGAGTGATCTGGTTGGCCTGCTGAGCCTTCAGGACTCAAATTCAGGGACAACAGATGGCAGGTTTTAACGGACAATACTGCAGCAATATTTTATTTGAACAGGCGGGGAATAAGAGGAGTGGGAGGGGCCTGCTCTTCTCCCCTAGGCACGGAGGCGATGAGGCTATTGGAGAAGTGCATAGCCGACTCGATACACCTGGCTCACAGGCTCATCCGGGCTCACAGAATGTTCTCGCGGTCTACCTCAGCCACTCATTTGTGGGTCATGAGTGGTCCATCTGAGCAGATGTTCTGTGGGAGATATTCTGGAGGTGGGGCTTTCCCCGACTGGACTTGTTCACCACCAGGGAGAACAGGAAATGTTACCAATTTTGCTCGTTCCAAAGCCACAGCCCTGGGTCCCTCACGGATGCATTCCTCCTGGGATGGGGGTCAGGACTACTATACTCTTTTCCCCCATTCCCTCTCATCCACAGGATCCTCCTGAAAGTGAGAAAGGACAAAGCTTCGGTTATACTGATTGCCCCCGCGTGGCCCAGGCAGCACTGGTTCACAATGCTGCGCCAGCTATCAATGAGCCCCCTGATTCCATTGCCCCTATGGCCAGACCTAATCTCACAGGGCCACGGTCAGCTACACCACCCCAACCTGGGTTTGCTGCACCCAGCAGCATGGAGACTCTGGTTGAATGAGAGATTGCTGGGGTGTTCGGGTCTGGTCCAAAAGGTTCTCTTGGAAAGCAGAAAACCATGCACAAGAGCGGCTTACACCGCTAAATGGTCTCAGTTCTCGAGATGGGTTTCAGAGAAAGGGATTTCCCCGACACAGGTCCCCTTCTCGCTTTTCCTAGACTACCTCCTCCACCTGAAGCAGTCAGTCAGTGAAAAGACACCCAGCAGCCATTTCGGCATTCCATCCTGGGGAAGGGGGCAGATCGATATTTGCACATTCGTTAATGTTCCGCTTTATTAAAGGTCTGGAGAGACTCTATCCCCCTGTGCATCACCCAACTCCCTCCAGGGACCTGAACCTAGTTCTTTGAAAATTAATGGGCCCACATGTTGAACCTATTGCATCACTATTATACCTTTCTTGGAAGGTCACCTTCCTAGTCACAATCACTTCAGCATGTAGGGTGGTCAGAGCTGAGAGCACTTACGTCCAAACCCCCTTATATGGTTTTCCATAAGGACAAAGTTCAGTTGCAACCACACCCCGCCTTCCTCCCAAAGATTGTGTTCCACTTCCACTGCAGCCAGGAGATATTCCTGCTGGTATTCTTCCCTAAGCTTTATGCTAACGAGCGAGAAAGGACCCTCCACATGCTAGATGTTAGCAGAGCCCTAACTTTGTATATAGACAGAACGAGGTCTTTCCGTGAATCCACCCAGCTATTCATGGCCATAGTGGAAAGAATGAGAGATATGCCAGTTACCTCCCAGAGGATCTCCTCTTGGATCTCCTTCTGCATCCGGGCATGCTATGATCTGGCAAAATGGCCAGCCCCTGTGTTCACAGCACGTTCTACATGGGTGCAGGCCTCATCCACTGCTTTCCTAGCACACGTTCACACATTAGAGATCTGTAGGGCAGCAACCTGGTCCTCAGTTCGTATGTTTTCGGCTCACTATGCAATTACACAGCTAGTCAGAGATGACGCGGCCGTCGGTAGGGCAGTCCTTCAGACTGTATTATAGAAGGCTCCGACCCTTCCATCCATAGGCCATCTTGTAACTCACCTGAGTTGGAATGGGCATGAGCACACTCGAAGAAGAAAAGAAGGTTTCTTACCTGTAACAGGTGTTCTTCGAGAGGTGTGCTCATGACCATTCCAAAAACCCACCCACCGACCCCTCTTGTCGGAGGTAAGGCAAGAAGGAACTGGAGGTTAGCCAGGCCTGCATCAACCGACGGGTACCTCTGGGGAAAAATCGCACATCTGATTTGGAATGGGCATGAACACACCTCTCGAAGAACACCTGTTACAGGTAAAAAAACCCCAAACCCTTCTTTTTCTGCTTTGCCTTCACTTCTTTGTTTTTGGAAAAAATAATTAAGAGTAAAATAGTCGTTCCAACTAGTGCTGCTCCACGTATAGCACTTCCTGGCAGCTGTCAGGAATTTTCTCCTTGACTCTGTCCGTAGCTATCTATAGACCCTCAGGCTCCCCATCAGCCAAAGAAAGCTCTGATTTGGGTAGGTCCCCAAATCTTTCCTCCTTCCTTTTCAAAAAGGGTAAAAATATTAGGGTACTCAAGCCCAGCAAGTCCTGATCCATTTAGTGAACCATTTGTCTGCTCGTTGAGTGTTTGATCATTTTATTTGTTGTTCTAGGCAGCTTTTTTTTCTGGAAATGTTTGTGTGGCGAGAGTTCCACGGAGGAAATGTGCCATACGCTGGAGTCTGCAGGATTTAGTCCTCAACTATTATTGGTAAGATACTGATTTAATTGTATTCTTTGCTTTTTACTCAAAATCTTCATGAATCCAAAAATGTCAGTGCTAAGAAAAAATCCCAATGTACAACATTGACCTTTAAGCACTACGTATAACCATATAAACTTAGCATGTTAGTGCCTCACCTTCAGTTGTTTTTTAAGTCCATAAAGCCTTCTGATCTTAATGGGATTACTGAGACTGTTAAACCAATTTTATTATGTCACAAAGTGGGTACAACTCTGGATAAAATAGAGAGACGTTTAACTGCTAGCCCAAAATCT
This sequence comes from Pelusios castaneus, assembly GCA_007922175.1. Taxonomy (NCBI): domain Eukaryota; kingdom Metazoa; phylum Chordata; order Testudines; family Pelomedusidae; genus Pelusios; species Pelusios castaneus. The sequence continues at coordinate 11,921,281 of ML685763.1, read as the reverse complement.
CTGCAGCTTAATTACGATCTCACTTATATATTCAGGAATATTCGTATGCCATCTTAAAGATGTTTTCTTCCTAGCTCTTTTGCGATGAAAAATAATATATTTCATACTGGTAGCCAAATGCTGATAAGCAGCCCTATTAAAAATAAATCCAAGTGCTAGGTATGTTTTTGTGGAACAAGAATTGGTAAGAAACATTTTCATTTCAAACATAGAAAAGGTTGTTATAAACAAGTGAGAAATTATTTTTAAAAATAAATGTAATTTCAAACCTGTTTTTAAAAATGGGTTTTTAAAGGCCAATCTTTTTAATTCCATTGAAATTCATTGTTTTTTAATAAGCATTCCATGCAGTGCTTGAAACCAAACCACAGCAGCAGTCAGAACCTGAAAGCGAAGTTGACTCAACTGACTTTCTTTATCTAACCTGTTAGATGCAAATAATGGATGCAGCATAAGTAATGGCAAATATATAGATTATCAGACGTTTTTAAAAATCTAATATAATATAGGTAGATAGAGTTGTATATAGGGTATAAATTTCTTTAAGCTGAAAATGTCCTGTTAGAGTAAAGGCTCTACAATAGGCTCTGTCCCACTTTTGGGCCCAAACTGATAAAAATCTGGTAGAATGCCCTGTACCCTGACAGACCTTCATGTTCAAGAAAAAACGAAATCATTGACTTGTTTTGAAAAACACAGATGGTTTTTGGTAGTGCAGAGTAGATTATTTTTGTCTGTTTTTTCTCCTGTTCTCCTCCAACCCCCGGAACCTGCTCTGCTGCTAAGTTTCATCTTCAAAGCAGGTTTAATTAAAGGCAGTTTGATACACAACTAAAGTTTTAACTGATTACGAAAGCCCAATCTAAAATTAAAGGTTTAACCAGTATATCTACTCTGGCAAACGCTCCCCCTGTCGACGTACCGTATACCTGCAAAGAACTACCTTTGTATGTTACAGTTTATACACATTTGGTGAATGAAATGCTCCTTACACCAAAATCACTTATGTTGGTATTAGTGTGTCTACAGTAGGGATTTTTTCTGGCATAGAAACATAGTAGAGAAAAATTGCACTAATAACACTGTTATTTTGACCAAGGCTTCTGACATAGATCTGGCCTTAGTCTTTTGTAGGATTTAATACCAGTTACAATCTAAATACGACATTCTGCAAATTTAGTAATAGCTGGTTTGTTATTGATTAAATGTGTAATTATCTAGTCAGACATACTAAGATGGAAAATGTTTAATATTCTTAATGTTAACTTAGTGCATTTTTCAAAGTTGAGGCACTTTTATTTGCCATTTATATTTTGCAGTTTGCAAGTATTCTATTCCATTCATGCAATCTCTCTGAAGGTAGAATGTAGTATTAAAATCTGTGTATTCTTGGAGGGAAAGTCTGCCAGACAGCTCGTGCGGTTTGCCATAATCTCTGTAGTAGTTTTGGGGTTATCATTAGAGGGAATCACTCAGTCAGCACTGTGTGTCAAAATAAACATGAATACTATTACTTGCACTTTTGAAAAGATCACAAGAACAACAAAGTTTAATGTAAAATAGCTGCCCTTCAGTAATTTATAAACTCGTTCAACTACACACGCCCAAAAGTTCTTAATGAGCATAAGCACTCTGATGTTTAGGACACCTAAACTTTCAGCTATTTCTCAGCATGTCTGTTGTTTTTCATGAATATTAGGAATTGACTCTTGATAACCAAAAGGTTAATTGAATCCAAATATAATTAGGAAAGTGACATAATAGTTAAACTGGTCTTTCAGTCACTAATATTACATGGAGCTATTATGCATCAAATCCCCGAATTCACTTTTTAGAAATCTTATTATGCAATCCGCTACAAATAATTACTAGTAACTAACACTCTATTAACATAGCAAACATTCATTACTTGGCTTACTACAACTTCTTTCATTTTAGAAAATGATTTATTATTTGATTAGTGAATTGGCTGTTCCCCACTCCTCCCCCAGAACCTAATGTGGCTTCTGTACAGTATGTACACCTTTAACTCCTACTGCATGTGCTCATTTTCTCTTGCATGTTTCATCTCCTAAGTCTGGCATCATCCTTCCCCAGACTCATGGCCAAAGAATTGATTTTTTGTGTGTGTTTTGGTTTTAAGAAACTTTTTCTGCCTGCCTTTATTTTGCAGCCTGTATAACAACATGAGGCTATTTTTGTCCGGGTTCAGATTGGTTGTCTTACTGAAGTTGTTCACCTGTATGTTCATGAGAGGCGTTTGTCCCAGAAGATCTTTTTTTTTTTTATAATCGAAAGATTACTTAAGTGTAATATTGTTACACTAAAAGCGTTGTCATGCGACATGACATCTGCAGCGCACCTGTATATTTTGTGTTAATGTACTGTCACATGGTTCCGGGAATCATACATTTTTACTCCACCACAAGGAGTTATGTTGGAAAAAAATGCAACCTTTGATGTAATAGATATGCCAAAGTTTTAATTCCCTCCAATCTTTTTAAATATTCCACTTTTTTTTCCAGTCTCTGCTTCTCAATGTGTGGCTTTCCAAGGAAAAAGATATTCTTGATGAACCACAGTCTATCTGCTGTCTTCACACTATGTTGTCCCTTCTGAGCAAAATGAAAGGTGAAATACAAATTCATAATCTTAAAATGTCACTGTGAAATAAAACAAGTATTCGTGGCTGTCAGAAACATGTCATTCTGACTATCTGTACTACTTTATTTAAAATGGTAAAGCAAAGCAAACCCCACTAAATATTACTTGAATGTATTTTGTAATAAGCAAGTCATAGGGTTATTTAAAATTACAGTTCAAGATTATGTGGGTGTTAACAGTTTCCTCTGATAGTGACAGGAAGGCTTGACATTTTGATTTGGATCTATAGATAACCCTGAGATTTAAGGAACGTGGTTCCGGTGTCACTTTGAAGTGATTGCTGTCTCAGGAGGGATTTCTGATTTAAAACATGTTTACTTTTTGTTGTTGTTCCTTTTTACATTCTTTCTTTTCAAACTATGTCCCATTCTCTCCACAGCCACCACATTGTCTTTGGAGAACAATAATGTAGTGGAGTGCATTTGGGGTTCATCCCCCCTCAAAAGTTCTTGATCTTGGGCCTGATATGTATGGTGGCTGTTTTTATACATACTTTTTAATACTTCCCCTCCTGCTCAAGCCTTTGAGAATGCCTTTGTTCAACCCCATTTCTGCAGCCACAACATACATTTTGAGGTCGGTTCTCTGGCAGCATTTATTTGAAAGACATCAGCTACGACTGGGTGAAATTTCCGTATTTCAGACTCTGCAGTTCATTATAAAGGCGGGTTGAGATCTAGAAATTTTGGGTGAAATGTCAAGAGAAAGATAACATAATGGCCGTTACAGATTTAGTTATAGGCAAATTCAGCTTCAAGCGTCATGTGGTTCTGTTAGTTCATCTCCTAAAACAGTGGTTTTCAAACTTTGGGTTGGGACCCTCAGGTCCCGAATCGCGGTGCCCTCTGCTGCTGCTGCAAGACTGGAATGCATTGCTCAAAGATGTAATTGTTGGGTCACGAGCATAAATGATTTTTTTTTCAACTGGGTCCCAAGGAAAAAAGTTTGAAAACCACCGTCTTAAAACAACCAACTGATTTTTCTCCTCCCCCCCCCCACCCGCCCTTTTTTTTTTCCTGCAGTTGCAATAGATGAATCATGGGATTCTCAGTCAGTTTCCCCCTGGTGGCAGCAAATGCGCACGGCTTGTATTCAGTCTGAAAATAATGGAGCTGCCTTATTATCTGCACACGTTGGCAATTCTGTAACGGCACAGATCACTGACAGCGTGGCAAAGAAAACAGTAAGTAAATGTGAGACATTTCCCTCCCTGCAGCAATAATCGTATCAGAGTCACGCAAACGCCTGCCAGTACGAGGAAGGAACACCCTGCTATTCACTCGGTTACGCTCAGAAGTTAGCACAAAACACACAGTGTTCTGACATAGGATTCAAAGGAGCAGAAGCCAGGAAGTTTGTGTTTGAACTTGCAAGTTAATCTGCCCAGGTACATGAATTCTGTACCATAATGGCTTGGACTGCCTATCTGGAGATATCTACGGTACAGTTTCCAGTGTGAACTGAAGTGTTTCTTGACACTGAATCAGTTGAAGTTTGGCAGGATCAAAGGTGACACTTAAAAGAATGCCAGCTAGAAGTCTAGTTGATTTTAAAAACTTATTTTTTAAGTTATTTTGGATACTAAACCTGCCTAAGTACCCCTGCCAATTTCTGGATTTTACAATCCTATTTGCTTATTTTTTAAAGGGAGACAAAATGTGAATATTTTTAAATTGACTAATTTAAAAAAAAAATTGTGATTATTTAAATCCCATTCCATAATAATGTTCTGACTTTTTAAATGTTAAAAGCATTTTTCTGCTCTCTTGTTTAAAAGAAGGGTCTTTTCAGCATGATTAAAAATTGATTATACAGGAGAAGTTGTGAAACTGACTATAAACAAACGGCTGTCAAATGTCCAAAATCTGAAATTCACCCTTGCACAGCGATCCAACGTGAAACTTGTACATCTCTTAAGCTCTATCTCAATGGAGTAGCTAGTGTTTCTATCCAACATCTGCCTGGGGCGGGGAGACTGGAAGGCAGAATAATTTCTTTGGTAATTTGTTAATTGAAACAGTGTGATGAAACTATTAAACAAAGTATGGCTTATTTTAAGTGTGTGTGTCCCATAAATGTTGCTCTAATTCACTCACTGGTGTCATGGATTGTATTCACCTTTTATCCTTCTTTAATGTTGCACTTATATTCTGCCCACTAGCCTATCTTGGCCAAGGTTTAGACTAATATTTCAAATCTCTCCCCCTATCTCCCCAATTTCAAACAGTTCCATTAAAAAAAATTAAATTAAATTAAAAACCACAAGAATTTTTTTCCGTTTCCCCAAGGTGGAAGTTCCTCTCTCAAAATACGTGATCTAAGGCAGGGGTGTCAAACATGCAGCCCGCGGACCTCTTCCATCCGGCCCGTGACTGCGCCCTGTGAGACCACTCTCTCCCCCCAACAGAGAGAGAGAGGGTATGATATCGTAAAGTGCAGTCTCACATACATAGCGCTCCACGATGCTGCGAGACTGCCCTAGTATTTCCATTTATGGCATGTACGGCCCACTTGATACACATTTAAGTCAAATCTGGCCCTCCGTAGCAAATGAGTTTGGCACCCCTGACTACGGCCTGCTTTATATCCAGACCTGGACAACTGACAGCTTTGGGGTTTGGTATCTCATGACTTTACAGAGCTAGAAATTGATTGGAAAAGATATTTTCAGGTTTCCAATGCAAAACAAAGCATTGTTTGTAGACATGGAAGGCACCAAGATACGACTGACAATGAAATCATGATGTTTTTATAGAAAAGATAGTATCACTATATTTAGGTGAACATGAAGTGAAGTGTTTTGGACTCTTGGGTGTAGTAGGAAGTTGAAATGGGGGGAGGTTAATCTGTATGTATGAAGGGTAACACGCAAGCTGTTGGCACCAGTGGAAGGTAGTTAGTGGGGGAAAAGGTGTGTGTGTGGGGGGAAGGAATTTTTATAGCTTATGTTCAAAATGAACATGAGGTTGATAGAGTAGGTGTAAGAGGGCTGCTGGTCTTCAGATTTGGCCAGAGACAGACATTTTTGGCATGTGCAGTATGCAGATTTTACTGGATATTTTTACATGTATATATTTATTTAAGAAGTGGCGTGACCAGTGAGGAAATGTGAATATTGATTTACTCTTGTCTAACTGTTAATTCTCTATCTACAATTGGTTTGCAAAAAGCTCACAGATAACCTGCTTTGTTAGTTTTCCCAAACAGTTGTAGGTGCTGACACAGATTCCTGGGAAGCACTTTCCCTTGATACTGAATATTGGAAACTTCTACTGAAACAGTTAGAGGATTGTCTGATACTTCAGACATTATTGCACAGTAAAGTGAGGAAGAGGACAGCCAGAGTATCATCTCTACAGGCTGAGCCACTTTGCAGACTCTCTGTAAAGAAGTTGCTGGAAGGAGGGAAAGGTATAATCTCTTACAAAGATTTGATGAACTTTCTCTTACTCCAGTTTCAGAAGTATTCCCTCTAGTGATTTATTATGTTAATTATATATAATTTTTACTATTTTAAAATAATCTTTCATTTCTTTTCTAGAGACTGTATTAGAGCTTCTGTCTAGTTACTTGATTGAAATCTTCTAGTGATGTAAAAATGATGCAATTAATGGTTTCTGTTAACCGGTAGATGAGTCTCTTCCTTGTCACCTGTGTGTCAGATCCAAGATTACGTCTCCTAAAATATAGTTCGCAAATTTTTACTGTGCCTTATACTTTGCATTTTAGGGGGTATTGCTGACAGTGTAGCAAAATGGATTTTCAAACAAGACTTCAGTCCCATGATACTGAAGCTGGCACAACGGAAAAAAGACATGGGAAGTACAGAAGAACCTATAGACGTTCACAGTGACATTTCACTTGAGGAACCTGCAGCAGAGACAGGAATGGAAAAAATCCTAGGTAAAAATGCAAAATAATCCTTTCAAACTTAAATTCCTTCATAAGAGATTGAGTTGGCTAAATTGTTTTCAATTAGTAGAAATTGTGAATAGGATGAAAAAGTTGTCTCCTGACTTCTTCAATTATGTTTTAGAGTTGCTGCATTTAGCATATCAGCAGTTTCCTTGTAGTCTTGAATTGGATATACTACACACACATTGTTGCTGGGAGTACGTAGTGCAGTGGAATAAAGATCCAGAGGTAATCTAAATTTTTTGTTTTATTTTGGAGTGCCTTCCTTGTGTATAATTCACTAAGGAAGCTGAACTTTAAATTAGACTGTGATAAATGGTCAGCACAAATGTATGTAATGAAGAAAATAGTCTTAAATACTAGGAATATGCGATGCCATCCACCAAGACAGGAGAACCTGTTCATGCCAGACAAACTTACTGGGAAAGGGGAAAGTTCTTCAGCTTCCATATTTCTGATTTGAATAATCTCTGCTTTCAACATATGGCAAAGCAGACCTGCCATGTCTATCTCACAGGTTCTATTCCCTAATGGAAGAATTTTCATAACAGGGGAAGGGAAAGAGTACTCTAACAACAATTGGGCCTTCTTTCATCTGGGTGAATAGACATCTGTGCATAACGAATGGATTTAAAAGGGCTTTTAAAAATTTTTTTACACCCTGGTTTGTTTTATGATTTTTCCAGCAGCTATTAGGCACTCTGGGGAATGGAAATTGTTAGCCAAAATTGCTTGTATCTCTGACTCCTGGCTTCGCTTATACTTGTAACTGCTTCCTTAAGTTCTGACCTTGGGTGGGTGCTGAACATCCAGATTTCATAACTGAGGTCAGCACCTCCCAGACTTGGTAAATCTGTGCTCTAGGTTACTCACTGCATAATTAAGGTTCATCTTTTTCTGGTTTGTTTGTTTTTTTTAATAGATGGACTCTAAAACAAACTTACTTTTTCAGTAAAAAGGTTTAGTTCTTTAAACAAAAATAAAATTGCATGTGCAAGATAAGCCATAAAGAGTCAAGTATGAAATATGTCAGCAGCTTATAAATTAAAACAAATGTTAGAATCAGTCATAAAGTTTTCAATCATGATTCGCTTACGTGGCATTGATGTGCTTGTGCATTTGTTTGATGGCAACGAAGGAAATTAAAATGACAAGTCTTGTAATAAAAGAAACCCTAATATTGTTCTTGAACTGGAAAATGAGTTTCTTGAAAACAATCTAAGTTAACATCTTTTGAAGAATTCATAATTTGTATTTGAAGCTGCCATTGAGTAATTCAGTAACGAATTTGGTTCTTTTTTCTTCCCCCTTTTATATAAGGAAGCACGTTTTCTCAGCAGGTCTATAGATCATCTCAGATGTATTGTTAATGCCCACATACAGCATGGTAAGTACAAAATTGTCATTAAAGAACGCCCTTGATAAAACTTCAGGAGAGCAAAATAAATATACTAGAGATTAACTGAAATCTGTAGAATTTGTTGTGCTGGCCATGCACCTCTGTCTAAATTGGGAACTCAGATGCTGACACGCAAGCTCTCCAGGTACCCACTACAGCTACTTGCACTCTTTCTTACACAAAGATTGAGATGTGTAGATACGGCTAACTGAACCATGTACAAAAACCAAGTCCTCTTTTGTTATAATATGATTTGGTCACGTCCATACACGCTTGCTAAATTGTTAAGAGCTCGTTTAGTTGGAAGCATGATCAAACATGGTTCAGTAAAACTGGGTTAATCTTTTAAATCTATATGGAGGTTAGAAATATACTCTCCAGCAACCTAATCCAACTCTGTTCAGTAGTCAGGATCTCTTCTGCAATTTTCCTGTGTTCACTGTATTATCAAAGAGCATAGTCCTGTTCTAGGCCATTCGCTGTAGTACATGGCCACAGCACTACTGATAAACCATTCTACTCACCAGACTTGTTACAGATGTGTAACAGTTCCTTGAGTCACAGTGCATCTGAATGGATTAGCCATAGATGTCGTGAACCTCTCTGGGCACCAAAGGAGTCCTCACTTCTGAAACTGAGATCTTGTCTAGCTGCTTTATAATTGGGCTGACTTGACATCTGCGTCCTGCTGCAGTCTCCTCTCCTGATTCCCTACCACTAAAGGAACTCTGGCCTACATGCCTCTGTGCTTTGAACTGTTTGTGTTTTGGTGTCTGAAATCCTTTCAGACCACCATACAACTGTTTGTACAGAAAAGTCTGAATTAGTCTTTTGTTGGAGACAGATTACTATGTCTCAAAGTTCTGTTTCATCTGTGCTTTATTTTACTGTTAATTTTGAAAAGTCTCTCTCTTCTTCAATAAGATTTGTCATATGGGGGGTTGCATTAAACCTGTTTTGAGGTTCCATTCAGATGGAGCTTAACGTTTCTGTAATTATTCTAGGTATTGCTCTAATGATGTGGAATACGTTTATAGTAAAAAGGCTCTCTGCTGCCACATACCTAATGGACAAGGTAAACATGCTATTGTGGCTATTAGTTTTAAGTTCAATTCTTACTGATTAATTTTTTATTCACAGAGAAATTGTTGTCAAATATTTAAAACATTGCTTTTTATGTTTTGGAGCATCTTTCATTTGACTTTAGAGGTAAACTGTACTGCTAGGATGGTTTTACTACATTAATTGGATATTACCTAATATCTTTGAAAACCATAGATTGGGAAGTGCTTATTTTTAAAAATATCAGACTAGTTTTTTCTTTTGGAGTGACCCAGTATTGGAATAATCTTATTGGAAGTGTAATAAGCAGCTTATGTTGGCAGAGATTTCCACATATCAATAATGAGTCTATACTTCACTTTTCCCCTCACTTGACACAAATAGGAAATCATAAGGAATTCATGAATTTCAAAAAGTTCTCCTTTGCAATAAAATCTAGATATTACAAATCTTTACCAGTGATATTACTTTTAGGAACATGAACTTTCCATTCCTGCATTATCTATCCTGTACATTTTATTGCCCTACTAACCAATAAATTAGCCTAATAGTTAATAACCCAAGAACTACATTTTTTTCCGTATGCATTGCTTTTGCTGCACTTGATGGTTTTTATCGGGGCAGCTTTATTAAAATCATGCCGGAGAAGTTGTTTTTTGACTTGCCGAATACCATATTCCTTCTGCGTTCTTTCTTGACCTTGGTTGATGCTAGAACACGTCCTGGGTAGCGCTGAACACCTTCTGTTCACACTGGCTTGCTGAATCAGTCTCGTGTTACAGTGTTGGACCTGCTTGCCATGAGTTCTGCCAGGCTAGGTCCTTCCTAAATATGTCTGTTCATGAGTTTTCATGCATTTAGTACTCTGTTAACTGGCTAACTTAGGGTACGTCTATACTGGCAAGTTAAGTCAACTTAAGGAGGCTTAAATCAACCTAAACAAAGCCACATCCACACTGGGCTTTTATTAAGTCGACTTAAGCCCTTCCTTAAGTCGACTTAATAAGAGCTTAAGTCGACTTAATAACACCTCCTCTGAGGTCGACTTAAGCCTTAAGTCGACTTCTTAAGTCAACTTAAAGCCAGTATGGATGGGGATTAGTGCTAAGTCGACCTATTCTTAAGCTCTTCTTTTTGAATAACATTTATTCATTTTCCATGCACTCTTTGGCAACTAAACTCCTGGCTGCAGAATAATTGATTTGGTCACATCTCCTAAGCAAAAGCTCTTTCTCCAATGGTACTGCATGCATTTTTTTATAGCTCCCTTTCTCTGCTTCTGTAGTATCATGGTGCATTAACATCTGCATAAGGAAGGGTAAAGACTTTCTGCCTTATTTAGTCAGTCTTTCAATAAAAATCTTAAACATATCCATGTGCAATACCTGTTAAAAATGAACTACCTTTATTTTAAGTATTTACGTGTGATCCAAAGCTCCAGTTCAGGGTTCCTAAAAGCTTGTATACATATTCCAATATACTAACAAAAGGATAAATATCTGTAATAACCTATCCAGCCTTCCCCAACTCTCAAATAGTGCAGATATATTAGCAATTATTCAATTCCCAAAGTCACTTATGGAAAGTCCTCCAACTTACAGACTTTGGTTAACTTGCTACATGATTTCAGAGGCCATACATCATCCTTCAATTGTTGTTTATATTATGCTGGGGTACCCTAAGCACAACAGAGTTTGGGTCAGTGAGATTGCTATACCATAGGAATGAGAAACTTCCATAGGTCATGTGGTTTTTTTCGCCCCACCATCTTGAGAAGGTGCATTGAGCTGTGGAAATTGGGGTTGAACAGCACTATCATAACTTCCCCAAACAGGAAATAGAGATCTGACTCTTGCATAGACGTCAGACAGAAGCAAAGTGTGTGGTGATTTATACTATATACTTTTTGTATTGCAGATTCCTTGTCTCAGTTTATATTCTGGAGTATCCGTTCTTCCTTGCTGCTTTTTGATATGTGTTTTTTTTAATATATATATTAAAAATATCATCTTCATTCTGATTTCATGCTTTATATGTTGCCCCAATCCTGCACATGTGTGGTCTCTGTCGGTTGCCTTCAGTGGGCTTTGGTTCAGGTTTTATGTGGCTTTTAACCCTCTTACCTAAGTTTTACACCAACATAACTCCATTTCTTTCAGTGGAATTTTTTCCTTGCGCATCCTAATATAAATTAGACCAGAATCCAGCCTTATGTGAATGAACCGGCTAAAAATGATGAAAAACAGAGGGAAATTTTAGTTGGACACTTCACATTTTTTTTCAAAACTTAAAATACTCTACATGTAACAGGAAAGTTTAATTGTCCATCTTCCAACAAAAATTCAGTGGAAGTTGAAGAGATGGAGTGCCAGACTTTGCATTAACTGCTAAGAGTTTTTTGGGGTTTTTTTTTTCCTCTGCTTTGATATTCAAATGGTTCAAAAGCCAGCAAAATGGTTGTAATGATTCAGAGATTTATGAAGGATTCCTCAGAGAATTTCTTTACCTATATTTAGTATTCTTGTATGTGATAGCTTTGTGAATATTAAGTAAAAGTAAAGTAAAGATTACCCTCATTTAATGAGACATGTTGTGAAAAACCAGTTCAAATAGTTGAAACTTGAATTGGATCCCAAGATGGTAGCTCTATCTTGCAATAAACTAGATTTTCTCCTAGTTGAAAATAGCCTATTTAACACCCTATTAATATATATGGTATTCAGATTAACACGAATAACAAGCTTCTTAGGAATGTTAAAATCATACTTCAACCATTTTGTTTGTTTGTTTCATAAGGAAGAGTTTAGAATGTTTAAGCATCTTGAAAATGACTTGTATATAGAGTCTGATTTTCCAGGTGGCAGATAAATAAATTACACAGATGAGTCGGTGTGGAAAACTTTAGCCTGAAAGGAATGCTTTTGCAAAAAATTTTGCCCATTGAAAATATTTAACATGGAAACCACTGCTCAGCTATTATTTTGTACAATAATCTGTATCCAGTCATAGTTCTTTAAATAAGACATCCAGCATATTTGTATCTAGCCATGTAGTAAACATATAAGGAAAATGATGAGTTACTAATAAGTTGTTAATACTTCACTTAACAAATAGACTGCTTATGTGTCAGGCTTACGCTGAAAATTTGTTCAATAGGTTGGAAAAGCTCCGAAGGACAGATTATGCAGAAGGGCAAGTAATATTTTATTTGTCTAAAGATGAGGACTTTAGAAATATTTGATTATATTTTGTGTCAGTTGTTAAATCTGTTCATGGTTTTTAATGTGATAGTGCAGGAGGAGAGCTGGGTGGGAAGGATTTACATTGGTTAAAATTCATCAATTTTTCATCTTAAATTTCTATTTTGACAAATTGAAGTTGAAGTGTCAAAAACTAGTAAAAATGTTACAGAAAGTTTGACTGAAGCTTGGCTGATTAGTAACATTTGGATGCATAATTTTATCAACTCTTGGAAGAGTTAGTTGAAACTCTGTTTTGGAGATAGTGGGTTTGTTATTTCTGATCAAATTCTTTGAGGAATATAGTTACTTAATATAACAGTGCAGTAAGGGGATAGAAACAGCAACTTTTATAATCAAGACTTTTTCCAGACGTTGCAAAGCTTTGTTAAAATGCCCAAATTCTACTTTTGTTATATCCAAATCTTTGTATTACAACTATATGGCTTTAAACATAATGAGATGAAGGAACTGAAATTAGTGCTATGATTTTTGTGTATTCTTTAGCAAAGCCTGCCCTTTCAGAAATGTATACAGTGTTGATACAGACTCTCCTTGTCTGCTGTATGCATTCTAAAACATTTTAGTTGCAACCAAGTAAAACCACGCTAGAGATTGATCCTATCTTTGTTTAATAGGATGTCGGTATGGGTGACACTGCAATGACATCATTTCTTGGCTCTTGTTCAGATCTTCTTCAAACTTTAATGGAGGTAAAAAAGTATGTCTTTTTCAGTAGAAAATACATAAGAACGTACATGGTTTTAGTAAGTTCCAACGTGTCAGTCTAGTTCAGCAAAACAAACAAGGAGTCCTGTGGCACTTTTAAAGACTAACAAATGTATTTATCACAGGAGCTTTCGTGGGAGAAAATTCTACTTCATCAGACACCTGAAGAGGGAGAGCTCTCCATCTTCAAGCATCTGAGGAGGTGGGATTTTTCTCCCACATAAGCTCATGCGATAAATGGTTTTAGTTGTAAGTTTTCTCCATGAAAAGTGAAGGCAACACAAATAATACAGGTACACTGACTTTCATGATTTCATTTAACCAAAACCTGTTAATTTTTTTTTCTAGTGAACATGGAACATTTCTATTACTGTTTTTTAAAACTTTTTTGGGAGAAATTGTTTGTTGTTTATAACTACTCCTGTTTGTTTTTAATATAGAGACTCTAATCATCTTTCTGAAAAGTAGCTTAAAATAAAAAGATGAGACTTTTGAATGCTGACTGCTCTGCATTGCTCTACTAGGCTGATGTTAATAGTGATGAAATGCAAGCTCCTGTCTTGGACACGGAAGATGCATGGGTGTCAGTTGAAGGACCAATCTCAATAGTAGAGCTAGCCCTGGAGCAGAAACACATCCACTATCCACTTGTGGAACACCAGTCAGGATTGTGTACTATCTTATATGGAGTCATGAGGTTTTCTCTGAAGAGTGTGAAACCTCTCTCGCTATTTGACAGTAAGGTATGACTTTTAAAGGTGTTTTATAATATAATACTGTCCTTGCTCCTGCCAGTTAACAAGCATGTAAGTTTTATCAGTTATTGGATTGTCATCAGAACATATTAAAGAAGCCTGCACGAATGGTAACTTTCCTTCTGCACAGGGTATCTTTAGAGTTGTTTAGAGATGTCAAAATCATCTCCTTATTTTAGTCTATCAAGTGACTGATATTGCTTGCTAAGAACTTGGGATGCATGTCAATTAGGTCATATTTTTGTTAGTTTGAGAGCTGCCAGATCAGAGAAATTACAAATAATAAATCTTGTATCTGTCATTCTCTATATCAATTATTCCTGATGATTTGTGCCACACTTCTTTCTCGGGACAGAACAAAATAGCTTGTCTACTTGAGAGCAAGAACAAACTGATTAAAAATAGGGTTGCTGTATTTAAAATGCAATCTGTTGTTGCTCCTAAAACTGATGCAAAGAAAATGGTATGGTTGGCTTTCCTGTGAGCTGAGGTACACATGGTGAGTGAAATTTACAAATATAGTACTGGCTTAGACTATAGTAAACCAATTCCTATTGGACAACAATTGGTTCTGTGCATGTCATACTACAGAATTCTCCTTTAAGATGTATTAACATTGTATTTATAAACACCAACGCCCTTTTTCTTTGTATTTTGCTATTGATTCCTGTCTTTATGTAGTCGCCACTTTGCACTTTATACCTATTCAGCAAAGCTCTTGGGTGCATGACTAAGTACCGTTGACTGCTAAACTACCATTGAAAGATGTTACCTTTGGGTGGGGGTGTTACATTAATCACTCTGTTCCCTGTATCAAAAAATAGCCCTAATTCTGCAAATCAAATCACTTTCCCAGAGAGTGCAATAAAAAATTGTGCTTCTTTGGCTTTGTATATGGTTTTCATTACTTTTCATCTTTGCCTCAAGATTCCCCAATGTCCTGCAAGCTGCGTGGGAGAACTTCTGCCTGAAAGATTTTTAGGGAATCTTTACTGATGGTGATCTTAATAGTACATAAATGGTTTCAAAGGCCACTTTATCATCTGATTTCTAACAAGACAAAGCTTTATCTAGAACTACATTCCAGCACTTGGAATTAAGTAGGATTGGATTACATGGCTGCGCTGCAATCCTATTATGCGTTTCTTCTTGTTGGTGTTTTGAATTGTTTGAGAGGCCTGATAATGGAGGTGCATGTCTTACCTGTCAATTGTAGTGTTTAAAACCTACCTTTTTGCACCATCATCCAAGTCTAGCTTTCCTAATAATGGAGCAGGGCAGCTCTGTGTGTCTAGGGCTGAGACTGTCACCCAGCCACTACCATGCGATGAAGGAAGGCTACCTTCATTAGATTATTATTCCATGTACATGGATGCCTTTACTTCCTTTGGCAAGACTGCCTTTTGTTTACATCCAGTGTGACAGTAATTTATTTTATTACTGAGTGCAATTCAAGGGCCATTCAGTAAGATTTGAAACTTTTTTTTAAACAACCTCAAATACTTTCCTTTTTAAAAGCCCATGGTAGGCTGTATTTCACATTAAAGGTCAGACTTGGCATGTCCGTCTAGCGTGGTAACTCTCAGGGTCTGAAGACAATATGCTAGTGGCTAAAACAAGATTCTTTTGTGTAATTATAGCTCCATTTGGGTAGATCCCTGTAACAGATTGCAAACCCCCTGCTACTGCAACTAGTAGCCTAACTTCTAAATTTGAAATAAGATGAAAAATTAAAAAGCCTACAAGCATTAGTAAGCAAATGTTTCTTATATTTCCATAGCTTTTCAGTAATTTAAAAAGTGGCATTTTTGTGTGGGATGGGAAACTAAAATACAATAGCATTTAAATGATGAAAAGTATTATCCCTTCAAGTGTTTGACAAAATGGATCTACTTTTCTTTTTCCCTCCCACTCAAAGGAATATGGGTTTTTTCTGTTCTCAATTTAGGGCAAAAATGCATTTTTCAAAGACCTGACTTCAATTCAGTTGCTGCCCAGTGGGGAGATGGATCCAACTGTGTTAGCCCTACGCCAACAAGTAAGTGTAAATCCTTCACACTGACAAGAAAAAGCTATCGCCCTTTAAAGGAGTTTTCAGTCAAATTAAACTGCTGCTAACTCCCTTTGGTGTTTGCTTCCAAGTTTTTAATGAAAGCTGTGAGTGCAGTGGTACAAAAACAGAGTTCAGCACAAAAGGCCAGAGGTCTCCCAGAAGAGGCGCCACTTCCTTCTGAAAAAGACAAGGACTGGCCAGCTTTGGCTGTGGATTTGGCCCAGCACCTCCAGCTCAATGAGGATGTGATTAGAAGGCATTATGTCTGTGAACTGTATAATTACGGAATGGATCATCTCGGAGAAGAGGTAAGGATTAAAAAGCGTCTTTGGCAGCTTGGGTCTAGCCAAACTCCTGAGGTGTAACTAAATTATTCAGAGTCATCACTGAACAATTTAGTCATATTCTCCCGGTATTTTACAAACAATTTCGACTTAGCTTGTACTCCCCCAACAACAGACATCATTCTGGTGCACACAGAATTATCTGAGACCGCCTTGTTAATTTCAGTTCTATATTCTCCTTGTTTGCATCAGTTAAAAAAAATATTTGGGAGGGGTGAGTAGAGGGAATTGACAACTTTCTATGATAGGATTCTACCAAGAGTGCAGAGTGAAACTCAACTAAGTACAATTAGTCAATTTGGGCTAAGCACTGAGATAAGAATTCACTTGGATTTGTCAATACAGTTATACTTTGCATTTCCAGTTTCCTACTTCTATTTTGAACAGATCTTAACCTAAACGCTAGCATTTAACTTCAGTGTCAAACTTACTGAAAACGACAGACAAATTATCACCGAAGACCAATTTGGAAATTCATTACTCGGAATGTTAATTAAATCTTTGTGCTGTGTTCAGAATGGTGCTGTTTCGGGTGGTACTGGGACTTCTATGTGAATGCTTCTTACAGAGCCAGTGCAGCATCTTAAAACAAAAATGCAGTCTCTGAACAACCAATAGCTGGAATTGTCCAGGTGCATGTCGCTTAAATTTTGCCTTCATTAGAGTGAAGTAAAAAATATGTAAAGAGGTGACCTGGAAAAAGTAAATGATTTGAGAGAGGCTGGAAAATGAGCACATTTCAAGTGTCTGCAACCATATGGCTGTGCATAAATCACTGTAGCTCTAATCAGATAACTTTATGGCAGGGGTTTTCAGACAAAAAAGGCTTTTAGTTTTTAGTCTGGCATCCTAGCAGGAGGCAGTTTTTCAGACAGAGACGATGCAAACTTGCATTTCAAGAATCGATATAAGCTTGAACCATAAGATTCATTGTCATGCTGACATTACAAGAGTTTGATTCTAGAGTGCACACTTGGCCACAACTGTAGCTTTGCTAAATTAATTTCAAACATCTTTGTTTGGTGGGTCATTTGTTCTTGTATTAAGGGAAGGTCAGGGCTGAAGCAAGAAAAAATGGTTTCTACAGGGGTAATTCCTAATTTTGCACGTTTTCACTCTGAATTTTGTTTGTACATTCCTGTTCTTAGGCCATTCTTCAAGTGCATGACAAAGAAGTGCTTGCATCACAGCTACTTGTGCTCACAGGACAGAGACTGGCCTACGCTTTACTACATACTCAGACGAAAGAAGGCATGGAGCTTCTGGCCAGACTTCCTCCAACACTGTGTACCTGGCTTAAAGCTATGGTAAGTTCAGTGTGAGAAAACATTTACAGGCAGCTTCCTCTGGACCAAAGAATATTATTAGTTTAGGAGGGTAATGAATGAGTCCAAGCTTACTTAACTTTAGTTCTGGTCAACAGGAACAAGACAACTCATAGACTTTAAGGTCAGAAGGGACCAGTACGATCATCTAGTCTGACCTCCTGCAAAATGCAGGCCTCAAGACCTCACCCACCCACTCCAGCAATAGGCCACCGACCTATGACTGAGTTATTTACCTCCTTAAATCATGATTTAAGGACTTTAAGATACAGAGAATTCACTGGTAGGTGAACCATGCCGTGCTACAGAGGAAGGCGAAAAACCCCCACAGCCCAGGCCAATCAGCCCTGGGGGAAAATTCCTTCTCGACCCCAAATATGACGATCAGTTAAACCCTGAGCACGTGGGCAAGTCTCAACAGCCAGTTACCCAAGAAACAATTCTCTGTAATAACTCAGAACCCACCTCATGTACTCTCTTCTCTTAGGCCACTTGTATATCCACCACATGTAGCCAAATATCAGTCAATTTCCAAAATAGGCTAATCATACCATCCCCTCCATAAATTTATCAAGCTCAGTTTTGAAAGCAGTTATGGTTTTTGCCCCCCAACCTAGAAGGATCAGCTATCTGGTCTTTTCTACTCCATTCTAAATTTTCAAAAAACACATAAGTGAATTCAGAGGATAGATCCAACACATGGATTGATTTTAAAATGTGGAGGAGGTACAGAAATGTTTCTCTTCACTACTTGAACATGGCTACCCTGTTGGAACTTGATTTTAGTGGGAATCCTTTTACCGGCAGTTGGAGGAAGGGGCTCACCGCTCCCTTGGGAAGTAAATTGTTCAGGTGCATGTAAACAGTTGCACATTTGCTGCTCTTGAGGACAAGCAGCCTAGGAGTCAAAAAATGTATGTTTCCAAATGATTACGTCATTTCTTCACTTTAATGGTTCCTCCCTGCTCCTGTGAAACCATCATGTTACATAGCAAAGCAGTCCCAGGGTTTTACAACAGGAATAACTGTTGGCAATATGCTCAACTGCTTATATCTGATCTTGCCTTAGCCTTGGGGAAACTCATTGTGTGTGAAATCTGTGACAACCATTAACAATTTAAGAAGTTATACAATGGAGCTTCTTTCTGAGGGAACAGAGTTAGTTTTCTGCTGTGCATTAGTGAGTGAGTGCAGTCTGAAATGTATTCATAGGCTATGTCTACACTGGCAAGTTAGTTCAAATTAAGGAGGCTTAATTCGAACTAACTAAAGCCATGGCTACACTAGGCTTTACTTAGTTCGAATTAAGGGCTTCCTTAATTCAAACTAATATTTGAATAGGGTATTCGAGCTAACTAGTTCGAATTAACCAAGGTGGCCATGTT
Organism: Pelusios castaneus; assembly: GCA_007922175.1. Taxonomy (NCBI): domain Eukaryota; kingdom Metazoa; phylum Chordata; order Testudines; family Pelomedusidae; genus Pelusios; species Pelusios castaneus. The sequence continues at coordinate 11,902,411 of ML685763.1, read as the reverse complement.
AATTCGAACTAATTTCTTAGTTTGAATTAACTGGACATTGAAATGAATGGGAATCGCTGATTCGAACTAAGCAAGTGCTTGCTTAGTTCGAACTAACATTCCAGTGTGGCCATGCTAGTTCAAATTAAGCTAATTCGAACTAACTACTTGGAACTAATTTTAGCAAGTGTAGACATAGCCATATAGAGTTCATCAGAGTGCGTTGTATGTAAGACTTGTGTCCTTCTCAATATTGTTCCCTGTACGAGAGTTGCTGGAAGGTTTCTGTAAGTTTGAAGACTCGAGGGAGGGTAGAGTTTATTGTGGTGGAAGTCAGGATCCTATAGAGAACTCTTCAGCTTTGATTCTGATCAAGTCATGGCCGTGGCAAAGAAGTTCTCTGTAGCATGCTCATTCCCTGAATAAAGAGTTCAAAGGAATGTAATGTAATGTTGGGCCCAGGTCCCCGGTGGCGAGGGACAGCGTGGAGCCAGCCCCCTGCAGGGTTTCCCAGGGGGATGGGAGGGTGGAATGGACCCAGAGCTGCAAGGGGGCAGCTAAAGAGCCACAGGTTGCAGACTCCTGATCTAAAGTTAAATCCACAAGCATGTTTACAAGCTTCATTGCAGCAAAAGAAATCTTTGTCTGCAGATTTTCTTTCAACCCCTGCTCTAATATTTTTCTTATCCTTTTGCAGGACCCCCATGATCTTCAAAATACAGAAGTGCCTATTGCAACAACAGCTAAATTAGTAAACAAAGTAATAGAGCACCTACCGGAAAACCATGGGCAATATAGTCTTGCCTTGAATCTGATAGAAGCTGTAGAAGCAATTTCTTCATGACAATGATGTACTCATTTTAAACACTTCGGCTGTAGGAGGAGGTAGTGCATGATTATTTTACACACTGAGGCTGACCTTTATAATGGAAGACATTCATGTGGCTTTTGTAAAATAAACTTAAATTTAAAAAACTAATGCTTTTACAATGGAGTCCATCGAAGTTCCACACTATTGTGCATAATGTACAAAGATTACTAGTTTCTAGTATATTTGTCAGTAAGTCACGTGCTCCACTATTTATTTCTAACAAGCATTTGTGCTCTAGCTTAGCTAAATGTACCCATCTAGCAGCAGTTTTAATCTATTTACAAATTATATTCTTAACCAAACATGAGATTCTATATTTGAAAAAGAAATATGTATTTTCCATGTGCTCTATTGAACAAGTGCCAGAGTTTGCATAAATATCACTCAAGGAAAATTCAGGCTCTCATATTTTTCTGAAATAACTGTCTTGTTTTACTTCCAAAAAAGTTACATTCTGAAGAACCCCTTCTAGTTAATGTTCAGCTGCGTCAGAGCTGATATATGGGCTTGCTTCTTGTAACAGCAGTACTAATATAAGGATGAGTGAAGTAAATAGGAGGATAAAATGCCTTGCATCCTCAGGCACAGAGAAAACATCCCAACTGGGGATAAAATTAGAAAGAGGAACCCACCCATCAAGTATTGGGGAAGAAAACTCTTAAGATCCCCAGTGTCAAAACAAACATAACTTTACAAATAAGGCCTCACCCGCACAAAGACTGAAAGGTAAGTTTCCTACTGTAGCTGTTATGGGAATCCTGAAGAAGTTGGGACTACAGGACCAAGTCCCTGGTCTTAATACTTCAGTTCGTTAAATGAGTTTAGAACAAGCGCCCTCCAGTGTGAGATTTCTAAAGCACAATGATGCGTTATGTATTAGACAGCATAATGCTAAAGTGCACTAGGGAACATCTGGTGTGTGCCAACAGTGTCTAGACAGACCAGTTGATGCACAAGATGGTAGCGTGCTTTGGAAATCATCCCCTTGTCATGTGCATTATTACCTCAACGTGTAGACATGCCCTTAGGGTAAGAAAAAAGTTTTTTAAACCTTATTGACCCCTATTGTCCTGTGTTAAAAAGCTACATGTACAGCTCCTCGTTGTGCTGAAGCTGTGTAATACAGAATATATTTTACAAAACCTTGTGCATTCTTCATAGTACGCTGCTACCAGACTTCGTGGTATTTTTTCAAGCCATCAGAAGCAGCCCACAATTCTTACCTTGCAGCAGCTGAGTATCCATGCTGTACTCTGCCATGCGTGTTTTACGCTCTACCTAAAGAGACATGCTTCCTTTGAAAATACGACGACTGATTCTCACCTATCTTGTTCTTGTCTTGAGCTGTGTCAGTTATAATGGAAAATGACTCCTCTAGCTTGCACCTGTTAACTAGATAAGGTACGTTTATAAAAATCTACCTTTCTAGATAAAGGAATTTGGTGATAATAGATGCAGGGTTTATTAATGCTGGAAGCAACTTACTCAGTAATGATTACCTTCTTGGGGGCATATTGCTGCTGTCATCAGGGAGCTACACTTAAAACATTTTACACCAAACTGTAATGTAGTGTAAGTAATAAGATTATGTATATATAGCTATTTTGTGTCACTTGCTGTGGATTTGTGTAAAACAAATAAACTTGGGATTTAATTCTAGGTTTTATTTCTTCCCTTGGCATACAGACCTGAATTATGATGTATAGTTAAATGTTTTTCATTTCCCGTTACTGCAGCATACAGAAATGGTCTAATTGAACTTCACAAGGTCTGTTTAGAGTCAAGACTGCAGTAACTTAATTCAGTGACAGACAATATCCTGCCATTTTGATCATGTCGTCTTTTACAATAGGCATCAGGAACTACATAAATTGCACTGGTTTTCAGAGAAAGTACCCTACTTACCTTAAATTATGAGACACTTGCCTGTAGTACTAGTCTGTGTTCAAGGAACAGGATGCTACTTTGAAGAACAGTTTTTATTAAGTTAAGCATAAATTGATATAAACAAAAGCAGTTTGAAAGGTTTTTTTCATTACTGTAGTTCTGCTCAGATTAAGGCATAAAAATGCATTGGCCATGACCCTCTACAGCTTCCTTCAGAACACACAGTTTTCTTTATTTGCAGTTTTTATACCTCGGGTTCCATTTTATTAATGAAATATTGAGTTGTCCATCATTACAGATTTCAGTATTTTATAGTCCAAGTGGACATATCTACATAATTTGTCCAGGTGTCTTAGCATTTAAAGTTTAAATGCTCCATTTTCCAGCAATAACTTCTGTGCAGCGTGGGCAGAGTGAGAGTGGAGAATGAGCAGTGTTCTTCCTACAACGAAGGCACTTTTCTTTAGCAGCTGGAAGGACAATAACTGTGTAAGATGACTCTTCACGAATATCACCACCTGTCAAAGGAAGGTTTACTGTATAAAGCACAGTCAGCATTGAAATCTCACCTAACACCATAGCTACCCTTAACTGCATTTAGGGATTTATAATTTTTCTTCCTTTCTATAAACTAAACTCCAAAGAAAAGCCTTCGGGTACAGTCCTAAATACCAAGAGCTGTCCTGCAGATAAAGGGGCTATACTGGCTTTAAGAGAATCCTGTTTTCTATGTAGAAGCAGGCATTGATTGGTTCTGTTAGTCCCCTTTTCTTACCTTCTAAGTTGATCAGAAAGGTCCCTTTAATGCTCTTTTCATTTGTGGCCATTTCTACAGGTAGTTCAGACAGTAGAGTTGTCTGAGAAGCCATCATTATTTCATTTAGCTGCGATACACTGGAAGTTTCCTCAGCCTGCAGTGTCTGGAAAGAACAATTTGGGTTCTGAACTTAGAGCTTGATCTTTTGCAGCAAATACACATTACAAGCCAGCCTGGGGTTTGAGCGCATTCTTATGGGTGTCTGCATGTCACCTGATTCATGAACAGCTATCCTGCTGGCAATGGCTAATGGTGTGCTCGCACACTTGACTGCAGGACATTAACAAATGTTGACAGTAAGAGTTTTATCCGAGTCCTATCTCCAGCTGCTCGGTGGACATCCTACTATCAGCGGTCTAACTATATACTCTTCCTTCCCAGCTTCTGATGTCAGGATCATAAAACAAAGTTTCAAGATGATTGCTTTTAATGCTCGTTTTAATACGAGCTTGATAATCCAGGAAACAGGTCTCACCAGTATCATTTCAAACGTCAACACGCACCTGCCTTAGGTCAAGTCAATTCTTTACATTTTAAAGACAAAGTTTCAGGCATAGTAGCGGTTTCTCTTCTGGACACATCTATTAGCAACTGGGCTACACCCACCAACTTGTGTCCTATAGGCTTGGCATTGACTTCAGTCACTCAGAGGCCTGAGCTGAATAGGAGACCAAGAAAATGAAGGGTCCAAATCCCCTTGCCTGTTCATCCTGGATCAGTCCCATGCAAACTCTGATGGAAGCCTGTACTGAGGTCTTAATCACGTATGATGCAGCAAGGTTGGGCTCTAGCTCAGTTTTCAGAACTGGAACCAGCCCTTTCACAGTCCCTGGCTCAGGAATCCTCTAGATTACTTACCTGGAACACTGTCAGCATAGTCCGTCATCTCCTGAATACCATGAAGGGCTAGATGCAAGGATGTAGGCACATAAACCTAAAATTCAGATCCAGTCGGCTTCCATCTAAACTTGGCAGTGGCATATACAAAGCTGCTGAGCTGCCTGGCACCTGATCCCACACCTAATACCAGCAGCCCCAACCAGAAGGAATGCTGAGGCTGCCTTAAAGATCAGACCCTGCACAAAACAGCCAAGATCATGGCAGTGAAAATAGGGTGCTACCCCTACTTTTACCTAACAGCAGTGTTTAGTGCATTCAGCTGGGACAGCAGGTCACCTGTGGCCCAGGTGAATGCCTTCACCACCAAGCTAGAGGAGAGCAGAGGGTGAGTTTCAATCTCTTCTCTTGAAGCTGTTCCACTTTGGGTGAGAAAATGATTCTCCAGCCTACCTCCTAGAGCACTCATCTGAGGACAGGAGACTTGGATTCGAGTCACTGTTCTAAGGGAGTGGGTGGAGGTGAACCAAGATATGCCACATACTAGATCTGGGATCAGCAACCCAAAAGATAAGAGCCCTTTTAAAAAATTCCTTCAAGAACCAAGTGTTTTGAGAGCCGCAATGGGTGTAGCCGCCTGCTGGGAGGAGCTGGGCCAGGGCACCTGCAGCAGGGTCCCCTGGTGGAAGTGAGCCTGGAGTCAGAAGCAGGGTCCCCTCGTGACAGGCGAGGGCCCAGAGCTACAAGGGGGCAGCCAAAGAGCTGCAGGTTGCAGATCCCTGTACAAGGTCAATACTCCAGCCAGGGAGGGAACATAGGACCAGCCTCCATTACTCGCAAGAAAAGGTTGACCTGACACTGGTGTTTAACTGCAGGAGAGATCATCCAGCTGTGAAACCTAACTCCCTTTGAGGGAGGAGCTTAGGCAGCACCCTGCTCAGCATGCTGTCTTCTGAGATCCTCGATATCGTACAGAGCAGTGGATCTCAACCTTTTGCAGGTCAGGACACACTTGGTTGCCTATCATGACCCTACGAGACACACCAAGCCAAATCCAGCCATGTCCCCAGCTCTCTATGACACACTTAGCAGTGTGTGGCCACACAGTGGTTGAGAACCGCTGTTATAGAGCGCCAGGGCTCCCGCCCCTCAGGGCTCCTTCGTATTAGGCACTACCAGCCCTGAGTCCAAGTCCTTAGTAAAGCCAGCCTCAAGTGTTCAAGCAAATTAGAAGTTACTCTTTTGAGAATGTTAACTGGGGAGGGAAGGGTTGCTTTTACCTCCATTAACTCAAAGAGCAGCCCAGGCTCAATTACAATAACGAGCTCATGCTCCAAAGGATTCTTGCCGCCAATGGATCCAAGGAAAGAGCCTCTCATCGCACATGCAGCCTCCACTACTTCCTCTAGGCCGGGTTTCTTCCACACTGAGCTCGTGTTAATCCAGCCAGAACGAAAAACACTCTCCCGCTCTTGAAACAAAAATAAACATTACGTGCATTTGAATCGGTGCTCTCCTCCACTCCTTTTCCATAAAATGGTTAAAAAGTTAAATCAACTGCAGATTTTCTCTAAACAAAGGGGGGCTAGTATCTTTTAACTGCAAGGTGAAAAACACAGACTTTTTGTAAATAGTTAATGGTGTAGTATAAATTCTTTAAAACGTTAGTGTCTTTTTTGTGATGGAGTTGGACGTGCCTTACCTTTCTTGTATGGGAGGTACTGGAAAACCTCCTCTGCCAGATGCGGGAGGACTGGTGCAAAAGATCGCACCACTACATCGAAAGCCTGCGCTAAGGCTGTTTGACATGAACGACGTTTAGGGTCTTTTTCTTCTTCACAATAGAGCCTGCAATTCACAAGAGGAAAGAGTTTATGAAGTTGCTTTCAGGGAGGAGAAGAAAGTTAGTTCAGCCAGATACAAGATGTAGCATTTTCCACAATAAGTGAACAGCTTTTCAAAAGAGCTAAACATGTTGGGTGCTTGGCTCCACTGGAAATCTGGCCACTTAGGTGCTTAACTGGGAGGTGAGCTTTTTGGAAAAAGCTGGCCCCAATTATTCTTCCATAAGAACATTCTCAAGGATTACATTCAATGTACATAAATCCCGACCATCTCTAAAGATACCAGACTTGCTTTCCTCTTAAAGCACAAAGATGCATTTTAGTCAAAGGGAATGAGATCCTTGTATACCACGTAAAGCACTTTAGTATCCTCTTGTATGGAAGATATAAAATGAACGGTGATGGCGCTATTCTCACTTAAGGGGGGGGCCTGTCCCAGCATCTTCCTTTAAGTACTTAGCTCTAGTTCCTCTCCTTTTCAATGCAAGACTCCTGGCTTTTACTTTCAGTAACTTAGGAACAGAGCACATTGGTGAGGCCAGGTATATAATTTCATTTCCTATTGATCAGAGAAGCCGGTACCTCATTAATTAGTAAGGTCTGGTACATTTGGAGAGTTCAGTGGGCTTCATAGCAGTTGGAGCTAAATCTCTGCTGACAGAAGATAATCAATATGATGGAAGAAACTAATGGGGAAAACTATTGCTTATCCAGCACTTGTGCTAAATGGATCTTATTTAAGTGCTTAAATATAGATTTACAGGCCTAACTTCAGCCATCATGTGTTTTTAGAAATCTGTATGTAGTTCACACTGTTCTGCATTTACAGAAGTTATGGGTCTCAAACTATTGTTAAAAAGGTTTCCTGGGACTGCTTTTGAATTTGTAACTGGCATTAGCAATCCAAAAGTTCTTTGTGTAGGAGGGATGATACCCCTCAAAAAGCTTCAGTGTGGTAGTCCCCAGTAGAAAGGATCTACACCCACCCTTTGGACTGGCACCAAGGGTCTTGAACAAAGAAAAGCCCAAGATCTAAGGCAAATTTTTCTTGCAGAAGTTTGAGACTAAGGACCAGGAACCGTTTTAGGTAAAACTATCCTGGAAAAATTGGGACAGAAGTAGCAAAAACATCAAATGGAAAAATCTGTAGCCTTCCAGTGCTTGCATAATACTAACTTGCACTCCAACAGCTTTTTGTACAAAGCCTATTATGTCCAACTCTGAACCCATAAGTTCTCCAATTAACAAAAGTCTTAGCAAAGAATGAGATGTGTCTCCCCACTAAAAAACACTAAGCAATTCAATTAAGAGCCAGCAGCACAAAAGGCCTCCTGGGACTAAAACTATGCCAGCCGGTATCCCTTCCAGTTACGTTTGGATTGAACTGTTGAAATACAGATCGGGAGAAGATGGGTTCAATACGACTGGATACTATGAGTCATCTGTGCTAATTAAGATTCATTAAAAATAAATTCTATTTTGCCGCAAGCATTCATTCTCAATGTAGCATGGGCTGGAGATATACTTCAATCACTCTCTCTTTTATGACATTTCCACAGCCAGTCTCAAAAGAGGTAACTTAAAACATCATCAAAAGCAAGAGGTGCCTTAGTGAAGGTGGGAGTTAATACCTACCTGTCTTTAATTATGCTGAAGTAAAAGTTGGACAAATCTCTGGCATGGAATGCTTGCAACAAACGAATAACTTTGCAATAATCATATTCCTTGTACGCCTCTGTAATCTGGGGAACAGAGCCAGGAGAGAAATAACAGCAACACGTCCAATTACAATCAAACTGGATAGAAATGCAAATCATGATGAGCCTGGGAACATTTTCTGTCTGAGGAAGGGGGAAGTGCTGAATATGAGAAATAAGGAGACTGGGAGAACATCTTTCTGAGCCCTTCTGAGGAAAAACCTGATAATTCACATGAATTAGATAGTGAGTTTGTAACAAAAGGAACAGAAATCAATTGAAGGCATAGAATCAAACATGTCCCTCTAAGGAGTGGCAAAGAGACGTAAGGAGGAGAACTCCAGAGAACATGGCACTACTGCTCCACAGATATTTACCATACTCCCCTCTCTGCTTAACAGGTTTCAGGAGACAGCTTTCTGATTTCTTTCCTCACTCGAGTGTGCCGTACGCATTTCTTCTCAATTATCCTAGATGTATTTGGTAAACTAGGTCCTAACTTGCTGAAATTCAACCCAATTCATCTAACCAGCTCTGTGGTGTTTTCATTCTCTGACCACTTGTACATTGTTGTACGTCTATGCTAATTAAAACAAACACTTATCAATAGGTCTCATTTAAGATTTTGAATGAAAAAGCTGGTTTTGATTCAGATTTATAAAGTGAATGTTTCATAACCTGCAAGTTCCCTCGGTGACTGACAGCCAAGTTATTCTGCTATAGTTATTTCAATTTTGAATGCAAACATGGCACTTGGAGTATCAAGAAAAACACGCCTAGTGACACCGGCCATTTGTTTATCACATACCAAAAGTGCTCTGAATTTTATTCAACTATAGGTGGGGGAAAGGGATCAGATGTGGCTCTATACCATTCTCTAACTGGACCAATCTGAGGTCTCTGAAGACAAGGTTTGGGTCAAATAAAGCAAAATTTAACATGAGCACTTAGGACTCATTACAATTTTTTTAAACCTTTCAAAAAGCCATAATCTGCCGGGACGAGAGGCAGGCTGTTTTAGCGAGTACTTCAATAGTCGCATTCTGCCCTCAGATACGTAGCCTTTACTTCGGTTGACAATAGTGAAGTTGCATGCACGTAGCGAGAGCAAATTAAGCCTTTGGTTTTTCAAAATAGGCTATATTTGAAAGACTATATAAAGATTAAAGCACTTCTACATTCATACAATTAAAACATTTTTATGATCTATCTCTATGTACTATATAATACAGATGCATGCCAAATGCAGTCTAGAGCAATGGTCTCCAAACTTTTTATGTGCTGCTCCTCACTTACCCTGTCCATGCCCGCCTACCCGGAGCCAGGGCCTGAGCTGCAGCTGGGAGTGAGGCAGTGATCAAGACCAGGGGCCGAAGCTGCGGCCAGGGCCAGGGGAGGGTCTGAGGCCTAGAGCGGGATCAGAAGTGGAACTGCAGCCACGAGCCAAGAGCATGTGTAGAGCCGGGTTTGGAGTCAGAGGCTGAGGCTGGGGCCATGACTGGGGGTGGGAGGAGGGCTGGAAGTGGAATGGAGGCCAAGGGAGGGGATGGGCCGAGGAGGGAGGCTGGAGCCATGGTTGGAACCAGAACCAGGAGTGGAGACATGGCTCGGAGCAGGGCCAGAACTGAGTGGGGCTGAGTGGCACTCCCTCATGGCTCTTCATGCAGGCTGGCCCAGATCCTACTGTGCCCCTCAACTTCCTTCCATGCCCCCCAAGGTCAGGGCACGTCCCAGAATTTGGGGACCTCTAGACTACAGTGACATTTTTATTCTTGCCAAAAATTGGCATTTGTAATGGAAAGGATTCAATTTTAAATACAGTACATTGCACAACTGTTTCTTTATCACAAATTTAAAGCAGATCTTCATTTTGCTCAATTATTGGAAAAACTCACTACTTAATTCTTTTTCTTCTAAAAACAAAAAGGAATAAAAAGGCAAACACACATGCATTTTCCCAGATACAGTAGATTCCCATTTTCAGTTAATCGCTAACAATCCAAATTACATAAACTACCCAGTAGAGGAACACAATTAACCCTCACCTTATTAGCATAATCCTGTAATAAGTGTAGCATGTACTGATCTATTACATACATCTCAGAACTGGGGATGGAGTCAGTTTCTGGATTGAAGCCAGCCAAGTTTCCCAGCATGAAGCGTAGTGTATTCCGAAGCTAGGAATTAATGATTCAGAAATATTAAATGAAATAGTTTTAATCTGAATGAATAGGAAACAAGACACACAAGAGATTTCCATTCTGTCAATTTAAACAGAAAAAAAAGCTCAATCACATTTCCTAATTGATGATTCCAATTCACCACAAAATATAGTACCTACACCACAAGGATGATAGAAGAGTTGTGAATAAATATGTTATATGCAAACAACAGTAGCTAAAGGGAAGCAAGCTAAAGAACACATTTTTATTTTTCCTAAAATATATTGCTTTTTGACCAACACATCACAAAGGGGAGCTAAAAGAAAAGCTTAAATCCATTGTGACAAATTTGAAAGCTGGCGGTCATCTTTGATTTCACAATCGATTCCACTCCATAAATATAAAACCAAACGCAAAGAAGAAATAGTCTCTTGAAATCAAATGCATTCCCTTCACTTCTCACCTTATTTAGATCATCTTTTGCAGCGCTTAGTACAACTGGTCCGATCAGCACCTCGGTAAAAACATTGGATTCTGCTACCCACCAGCGAAGGACATCAGCACCATATGGAGGCTCCTTACTGTGGTCCTGTTCATTGACAAAAATGGAAAGCTCTTTTCAATGCTGCTAATTTGCAATTTAAGACAATGCAAACACATTTTAAAACCAAGCTGTGAGATCCCAGGTCAGCAACATCGTATTAGTGCCCAGACCAATCTACAAATAACTCTAACTAAAATGCACACTCTGGAATTTAGATACCCACCCTTTCCTTTTGGCTATATCTGTACTGGCATACAAGCTCCAAACAGTTGCAGCCTTCCCCTACCTCTCTTACCCACCAAAATCCTAGCCTCATCGATTCAGAATGGGTTGTGAAAGAGACATACCATTTCTTCCCTCCCTCCCCAGACCAGCTGACAATCAACATGAACTGAGAACTGATATACAAGTGTAGAAAGGTTTTCCTAAGTATTAATTGAACAGAGATAGGGCTCAATCTCACCACCTGCTTATGTATTAAATTCCCTGCCACTCTGTCTACTGATGGCACAACCACAAACACCACTAACTCTGCCTCTCCCAAGCAGGAGTTTCCAATGGAGGGGAAAATGGGCCCTGACTTAAAGCTAGTGTCATAGCTGTACTGTGATTTTAATTATTTCCTTCCTTCAGCATAAATGCCAAGCAATCACCATACAATCTAATAAATAGTTGAAGAGTGGCTTTACTATATTACATTATTTAGAAAACCACATTAATTTACTTGCCTCCCAACCAATATGATATCTAGTTAGAAAATGATCCGTCCTGAGCACACACCAGAGAACAACTCCTCACTACCATCTGCTGTACAGATTACTCCACTACAGTCAGCCCTCCCTGCACCCCTCAGACACTCATCAGCAACTACAGAAACATTAAAGCGGGCACACATCCCTGCAACAAACCATGTTGCCAACTTTGCTCACATATCTGCACAAAAGATACCATCACAGGACCTAATCAAGCCAACTACTCTATGAAGGGCTCCTTCATCTGCTCATCCGTCAATGTGATTTATGCCATCATGTGCCAGAAATGCTCCCTCTCCACCCCACCTTATACATTGGACAAACAGGACAGTCTCTGCACAAAAGAATAAATGGACACAAATCTGACATAAGAAATAACATTCAAAAAACCAATAGGGGAACACTTCAATCCTTCCATTACTGATCTGGTAATAGCGGTACTCGGGCAAATGAATAACAAATCAAAGTTCCAAAGAGAAACTGCAGAATTAGAATTCATATGCAGATTTGACTCAGTGAACTCAGAGCTGAATAGAGACTATGCGTTCTTTTCACATTACAAGAGGTAATTTTGCTTTCCTCATCCATCATGCTTCCCCCCCAACCTCCCTGCTAAATGCAGTACTCCACTGTTTGAATCCTAATACCTGCTTTGATTTGCTGTAACAATATGACCTGATCCAATGACTTACACTTCACTGCATTTATTTTCCTTCCATTCTGTAAGTTCCCCAACTTCAAGCATCTGACGAAGTGGGATTTTCTCCCACGAAAGCTCGTGCAATAAATAAATTTGTTAGTCTTTAAAAGTGCCACCGGACTCTTTGTTTGTTTTGCTGAACTAGACTAACATGGCTACCCCTTTGGAACTTGACTCCAATATATTTGATATCTAGAAAAACGGCATGGTTTTAATTAATAAAACAGAAGATACAGTATAAATATTAATGTCTTTAAATGACTAAGTTTCAGACTATACCACATTCTCTTTGAAGTTGGAAGATAATTATTTTTCCTTGTTTTACAGCTCAATGGAGTTTCAATATATCCAGCTTCCACTCTGACAAGTTCCAGGGGGGTAGGGTGTTAGTCTTTATATAGCAAAAACAACAAAAAGTCCTGTGGCACCTTGAAGACTAACAAATTTCTTTGTGCATAAGCTTTTGTGGGTTGCAATCCACTTCATCAGATGCACGAAGTTCATGCATCTGACAAAGTGGGTTGCAACCCATGAAGGCTTATGCCCGAAGAAATTTGTTAGTCTTTAAGGTGCCACAGGACTTCTGTTGTTTCTGAACTTCCAATATACAGCAGCTTTCCAGTATTCTGCCATAAAGCATCTATACAGTGAAATATTACACAATATGATGCAATACTTGACCATGAAAAAGTATAGCTGGAAATTCCTTGATACACTATGGCTATGTCTACACTTACTAAAATTAGTTCGAATTAGTTAGTTCGAACTAACTAATTTTAGTTAGTTTGAATTAGCTTAACTCGAACTAGAAAAAATTAGTTCCAACTAAGCAAGTGCCATTCATGGCACTTGCTTAGTTTGAATTAGCGATCTCCATTGATTTCAATGGGCTGGTTAGTTCGAACTAAGAAATTAGTTCGAATTAACATGGCCACATTGGTCAATTCGAACTAGTTAGTTCGAATGAACCCTTACCTCTAATACCTTGTTCGAAGTTATTAGTTCGAATTAAGGAAGCCCTTAATTCGAACTAACCTGTCAATGTGGACATAGCCTCTGTGTCATGACTTACTTGGCCTCCATTGATTACTACATCAGGATCGACCACGTTACCAATGGATTTAGACATCTTCTCTCCTTTTTCACCAAGAGTAAATCCATGAATCACTAGAGTCCTAAGGAAAAAAACAAAACAAAATCAAGCTTGCCAATATTACTTAAAAATAAATGATGCCTTACGATTTGTATCTTTTTAGTGTAGAAGTTTATTCTTCACAGAAGGAAACTCTAACCAAGAAATCTTGCATCTGAAATGAAACCTACTGGAGTATTGAAATTTATTTTTATAGAACAGCAGAAATACTAGCTCTCTGACAACCTTCATAATTGTAGAAAAACACCCATTTTAATAGACTAAATCTAACAGACTAAGGGTGAAATCCTGACTCCACTGAAGTCAATGGGAGTTTTGCCTTGACTTAAATGGGGTCAGGATTTCACCCTTCATTCAGTGCCTGGTAACACTCATATACTGTGGATTTGTCTACATGGTGGATAAAGGACTCTACAGGCTGTGATTTCTAAAGTGCATTATGTGTTGGCACATTAACACTCCTGTGGAGACCCTATCTGCCGCAATTTAAAGTAGCACTCTTTGAAACAGTACTGTGTTAGGCTGCACCAGGGAAGTGGCTATTTGGGTCCTGTGGGTCCTGGAGGGACCAAGGGTGCTGAGGCTGTGAAGGAACGCTGGAGTAGTCGTGGGCTTGTCTAGGCATTTTGTTTTCCTATCTGCCTTTGGCAGTGACAGCGGCTGTATCTACATGTAACCTGTCACCTGGCTGACCTTGGCTCTGTGGGGAGGGAGGAAGAGAGGCACGCACAGTGCTTGACGGCAGTCACTCTCAGGGATCCACTTTTATGCTTGTGATCATGCTTCTTGTACCAAGGTGGGCCTTGGTCAGCGTCGTTGGTACTGATGGTGGTGGTGTCACGGGAGATGTGGTCACCATTGGTGCAGCTAGGCATTCCGGCAGGTCCATCAATGCACACACGGATGCACTGCCCTCCGTGATGTGTTTCTTAAGTCTAAGTTCCTTCGCTTTGTGGATTCCCGAAGGAAAGTAGTGGCAGATTGAGCACTATGCAATGCTGTGGGTCTCAATAGAGACAGCATTGGCACTTGTTGCTCACTGAGAACTTGAATCCAACCTGTTTGGGTATAATCCCCTAAAAAGGGTGGGGACTGTTCCAGGGAAGGAAGAACTTGTAAAGAAGCGGTTACTTAATACACTAACTATAACTACAGTTATAATGCACTAAAACTATACTATTAACAAAGGGCTTTTTTTATTTTGTTTTTTGCTACATAATTTGTCTGAAGAATAAGGAGAACATTCCAACTCTAGCCAGGCAGCAGTAAGAGGAAACTGAGACAGAATCGACCTGCACAGCCACATAAGACCTTGGATGTACCATGTAGATGACACGAAGCGTACATGTAGGTTGATGGATACTACTGTGAACAGTGCGCCAGCTCCAGCACATGCCACACGTGCACACCCATATAGGGAGCAATCCCTAAAAAGGTCATGGGGACACACTACTTAATCATCTGCAGTTCAATTTTACAGTCAGTGAGAACTGCAAAAATATGTCCCATAATAAGGTAAAACACCAATTTTGGCAGTGTAAGAGGTGGCAAGAATGGATGATGCCAAGGACATCTGGGGACCCCTGAACACACAGTAAGATAGAACCTCAGTGAATGAGATGGAAAAATACAGGAAGCATCAGGAACAAAGAAGGAAAGCATACGTTTTAACTTTAGAGTGGGAACAACAAATTCAACAGAAAATACATGCACTGTGATACAAACCTTTGAGGAAACCTTTAGAATTAAGTGTATGGACGTCGCCTAAATATTCAGCAATGGCTTGCTTTAGGTTTTTGTGTGGTAAAGGATTCCTCACATTCGCTATTCAAATTACCATATTGCCATTATACAAATCTCAGACAGTGTTGCAGACCAAGCACTTACTTATAAGGTGCTTTTTTTCTTGTTGCCACACTGGTTAACAGAGAAGACTGAAACCAGCCTCCCAATTGGTCTTTTCCTTCCAAGTATAAATCTGCCCTTTGATCTGCACCTTAAAACAAAAATACATTAACTGATTTTTTTTTTTTTTTTTTAAATATGTTTATATTAGATTAAAATATCAGATTCAAATACTTTTTGTAGGTGCCTGGTAAAAAGAAGTAATCAAAGGAAATATTAACATGTTTAGAAGGAAACATATCTATAAGTGGTCATAGAATACTATGATTTTGTTCTGTGAACCAATAACTATTTACTACTGTAAAAAGCACAGAATGAATTTTTAAAAAAATAATACAAGTAATACTAATATCCCCAACTACTCAAGCACAACAGCTAACAGAGAAAACAATAAGTAGTCATTAAATGTTGAGAACCATTAAACTCTGAGAATTTATATGCATCATACAAGCTTACCTCCCACATGGTCCTCTAGTAAAATAATACTGAATTTTGAAAATGCAGTTATTATAATATTTCCTATTTTGCACTCAGTGCATTTCATAAGGATCTCAAGGCATTTTAAAAATATTTGTATTAATTAATGATAAAACAAACTAATTCCTGGCGTGGTATGCAACTGAGCTACCAACAGTACAAGCCGTGGGAAAAGAAAAAAGTCTCTGAAGTTTTGTGGGCACTCAAAAGGTAACGAGGTAGGAACTGGTGATTATTCCGCAGTCGCACAATAGGAATTTTTTCATAATTTTTAGCCCAATTCTTCCTTTAATCAGTTTCATTCAATAACTTCTTTTACATTCCCCCATGGACCACCTGAGACAATTCCTTTCTTTCTCCCTGCTGTTCACAGCCTTTATCTATTTGTTTAGCTTAATGGAAGTTTCGATATTCAGATTCATCCTGTAATAAAAACAAGTTCAACATTACAAAGGTCAAGGACATTCAACCACTGCTAACAAAGATGCGTGGGTGGAGGTTATTTTTTTCTATCACATTAATTTATTCTTTCAAGAAAACCCATAAAAACCTAATTAGAAAGCACAATAAAATATTAATCTTAATTAATTAATATTAACAAGAGACTGCAAAATATATGTAAAACAAGATCAGCACAATAATAAATGCACACCATAATAAATGCGTAAGAAGCCCATAAAAAGGATGCAGCTTTAAAACAAAACCAGCAATAATAATCTTGGCTTCTACCACTGATTTAACTGTACACAGAGTATTTTTCTCTGGCAAGTCAACTGCTTCAAAATTTGAGCTCTTAAAATGTAGGGCAAGTAAAGAAAAATACTTTTTTAAATAAGGGAAATCAAATTGAGATGACTGAAGAACCTAAATAAACTGTCTATAAGTAATTCATCAGATTAATCTATTAGTGTTGGTCTTTGTCGTCTGCCTGAAAGTAGAATATAATGGTATGCCTGCAAGGACAGCTTGCCCTGGAGAATATACTTTATATTTTTTATTAATTCTTGAATATTATGTGTCTGTAGAAATAGCAGTCCTCTGAACCTATATTTCAGACTAACTAAACAATTTATAAACTATAGTATAAATCTGTTGGACAGGAATCATTTCAATTTTAATGAAAATTAGCAACATAGTAGTGCCTTTGTGTCAACTTTAATTAGAACAGAGTGAAAATTCCTTAGCTACATGCAAAATTATGTGACAGTCCTAAAAAGTTTTCAGTTGTTTTTTGACATTAATCAGCTACAGGGCATAGGCCATTAAGGAGTGCATTATAATTTATGATCCCTTTTGGTATGGATTTCAAGATTCTATAACTTTGATCTTACAGACTTTAACCTCTAGATTAAAATGTCTTGTACTTTAATGCCAACAACAATTAGCCACGTTTTACTTTAAATCTTCTGGTCAGCACAAAAAGTTAAAAAGTAGAGATAGGCATGCTGTAAAATAATCACATTCATTCAGTTAAAGATTAACAAACGAGATAAGAGAAAGAATTATGGAGCTAAAGTAAAATTCCTCTCTTGCACTGGTAGTTAGGGTTTGATCCAATGCCTACTGAAGTCAAGGGGAGCCTTTTCCATTGACTTCATCGCGCTTTGGATCAGGTCCTATGCCATGGCATCATGAAGACCTATGCACACACTTAAGCAGTTCCACTGAATTCAACAAGTTTAAATAAATTATTTACTGATTCTGAAATACAGGTGCAGAGAGTGATGCTGTTTATACAGGAAAAAAATCTTAGAAATAAAAATGGGTAAGTAAGTTAGTCAACGTATACTGCCTTTGCAGATATATCACTATGTACAATTTTTTCTACTCTGTAGGACTAAAGATAACTTTGTGCATGTCTTTGAACAAACAGGACATTACTGTGTAAATGGTCTAAGTTTTGACACAAAAATATGTCCATTTTACAGTTAAAATATCAGATCCCAAGTCCTTTATCAATGATCATGAGTAGAGATTTATATACGACTGGAAAAATGTTCTCACCTTAGATTTATAAAAATGAACTGTTCATTCAAAGACAGGTGCAGATGCTTTAGCAGGATTAGAGACCAGAGTATGATTAGACAGCTACCAAACTGAATAAGATCTTGTAATACAAAACAGCAGCAGAAAAAGACAGTTCTCCAAAGCATATGCAAAAGCATCACAAATCAAGAGGACCAAAGTTCTGATATGACATTAGTGGAACTGCATCCATGATACCACATAATTTTGGGCACATTTTTACAAGATGTAAGGTTTTTTGTTACTTTTCTCTGAACGGTTTTGAAATTATGGGAATTCAATTGTGAAGGAAGATTAAGTCAAACTAGACATTTATATCTTAACTAAATGACCCCCTCCCTATGTGTGTCTGAGAAACTCATAATAAACAAGTTTAGCATCTGGAAGTTGAAACTCCCAAACTGAAGACGAATTATTCAGAGCAACTCAAAGGGATGTGACTTGGGGGAAAAAATGGATGAAGTTGAAAAAAATTATTGTAAGAGACCCAAGGGTACGTGAGGCAGGGGGGCTGGACGAGAGAGTAAATAAACAAAAAACCTAGTGACATCTACTCAAATTAAATAAAGCTAGATTGGGCAAAACACTCAGCCAGTACCAGTAGCAGCTTATGTCCAACAACAAAATGATAATACGCTTTTTCCAACTCTATGTCTGTGATGTAACTTGAACCAAGTCTGTCGCTTCTAATGTACTAGTTTACAAATTAAGACAGATTCAGGAAAACACATGCTTAATACACTATGAAAAGGCACTCAGATACTATGGTGATGAGCACGATATACATAGAATAGAGCGAACAGTACCAAGCCAAAACAAAACCATTTCCATTACAATTAATGCATGAATTAACTTGCATAGAATGCACAAGCCCCAATTTCATTGTTTCCCCACCCTGCAACCCGCAAGTGTTTTTAGTAAATATGCAAAGGGATTTTTTTTTTAAAAATAAAACCCTGTACAGAGAGAAAAAAATTGTTCTATCTATTTAAAGCTATTTCTCAGTCAACAACAAAAATAGTTACTTCGTTTATTTCAATTTATTTATAGCACCTATACTAAAGTCATTATTTAATGCCAAACTATATATTATTTATTAAAAAAATACGTATTTATCCAATAAAAAGTTTGATAGCAGGTTTTGTGAGAAACTGCCTCTCTCCCCTGAAGTGTTATAGTTACAGTCAGCTAAGCTGTCTGAGCTAAGAGCCTTCTTATTTAACAGCAATGAGGCTACGGTAAGGTGCTTTCCATTGAAGGATCCTCTGATTTGCAATCTACTGCTCTAAACCTGTCTGCTAGAGCTGTTATTTTTATTTTTTTTCTTTCATGCTGAAAGAGACTGGAAGCAGTACATCCACATGGTGAGCAGTTTAATACTCATTTCTGTTGTGGAGGATTTTTCTTTTGTAATTGAACATTTTAGTTCAGAGATGTCAAACGTGCGGTCCGCGGTCTGCTCTACTATGGCCTGTCCTTGGGGAGAGAGCCCAGCCAGCATTGTCAGGCCTGGGGCTGGCCAGAAGCTGTGCTCTGCACGATGCTCTCTCCCCAGCCCTTGGTCAGCCCAGCCTGTCCAGGGGGCAAGGTGGGCCAGCGGCAGCGCATGGCTACTGTGCGGTGCAGCCAGCCAGCGGGACTCCGGAACGGTCTTTGGGGCCAGACCAAGTCCAGATGGGCTCCCCATTGTCCCCCTCTCCCTTGCTGAGGGGCAGTGTCAGGGCTCCAGGCCGGCCGGCGCTGTGGAAGGGGACGCTGGGGAGCTGAACTGGTTGGAAGAGGGAGCAACTAGCAAATTTAGTTGTTATAAGGGGCACAGTTTGTAAATTCTGCAGAGATCTGATGCAAATGGCTATGATCTGAAGTGTGGGGAGCCATCTTTGAAAGGCTAGTGTCCCTGTGCTGCTTGCTATGGACTCCTGTCACTGAACAATTCTTCAAACACCTAAGACTGCAAGACCTATTTTTTTCAAAACTTTTTGCCTCTCACTTCACCATAAAACCAGCAAATGGATCATGTGATGGTTGAATTTAAAATCTGAGAACATACATCTCAGGTAGAATAACAGATTTGCTTAGAGCTAGCTAATGCAATCCTGTTAGAAGTGTAGTGGAAAGTCTTGTGTAAAGCAAAAACTCCAGACCTACTCACCAGTAGTTTGAATGGGATTCACTGTTGCTTTGAATTTCTGATTATTTGGTAATGAGTTATATCATTTTTTGCTATGTGCTTAAGGTCATCAGAGTTGCAGCTTTTACCTCATACTAAACCCTTCAGTGGTCTTAAATTTAATCTACATTTATTGTCATAGGGCCTAGCCATGTATAACTTTCAGTAATCACAAGACAGTAAAAACTATGAGAACTTTTGTGGGAATTGTTGCAGGAAAATTAATAAACAGAACTTTACATATATACGGCATACTGTCTTTTGTAAGCCATGTACTGTCATGGATTTGGCCACAGGCAACTTTGCTAGCTGCTGTGATACTTCTGAATAACAAAAAGGTTGCTCAAGAATTATCTAGGAAAAGGGAATCACTGTACATTAACTTTCACAGTAAAATTGCTTTGCATAGAAACAAGGGAAGTTAGTGCTTTTGAAAGTGGAACCACCTAAATGTAAATATATACATTGCATTTTGTAATATTCAACAAAAAGTTGCTTAATTTCTCCATCACTGAATGTATTTTCCATAAACACAGATGTTCCTTGCAATACATTGTCATCTTTTACACCTGAACCACTAATTCAATATTCTTTTTCTTCAAACATGTTTAGCTGCCACAGAAGTCTGTAGCCTCAAATGACAACATACAATAAAAAATTAGTGTCATTTTTAAAGCGTTTTCTTCTCATAAATACAGAGCAATTATAGCTTGTGTGCACTACTACTGCTTCTTTCTTTTGACTTCAGAGACTATGCATAAGCTTAAATGTATGGACCTGCCTAAGTACCTTGCTGAATCAGCCCCATGAGAGCAATGGTTTTAAAGGGCAGATTTAAAGGTCTCTGCTTTCTTCAAGATAACTTCTACATGACCTCATTTTGATCAGCCATGCTATTCTCTTCTGTCTACATGGAGAAGTGGCATGCTACTGAATAAAGCTTAGTTGTACTTGAAATCATTGTTATGTTGGTCACACTCTAAAATTCACAAATAATGTTGGTCTCAAAAATTCAAAGACTGGGGCAAAGGTAGAATTTTTCCACAAAACAAAGTGAACTGGTCAAAGAAATCCTGAATTACCACATGTTAAATTAGAGGGGTTCCGAATTCAAAATATAGTTGATTTTAATTTGGGCTACTTTCTAGCCCAGAAGAAAAAACAAAGTCACCCCCACCCCCAATGGGAAGTAAGTTGAGAAACGGAGGTTACTTACCTGTAAGTGGAAATTCTTTGAGAGGTGTGGTCTCTATCTGTATTTCACATGTGGGTACATATATACACCATGTGCCTGAGCCTGGAGATTTCTAGAAAGTAGTGTTACAGGTGAGTAATCTCCATTTCTTCTTCAAGTGCGAGTTCCTAGGTGTATTCTCTACACTTGGGTGATTGGCAAGCAGTATTCAAACAGGAGGAAGGTGTGAGGATGCAATTGGCATGAATCCCTCTAGAACACTGCTATCTCCAAAGCTGCATCTTCGGAAGAGGCATTTACTAGACCATAAGACTTCACAAAGGTGTGGATGGAGCTCAGGTGACAGCCTCACAAATGTCCACTATAGATACTTCTCGAAGAAATGCTATTGAGGTTGTCTGTGTTCGCGTAAAGTAGCCTCTCATCCCATCGGGGGGAGGAATATGTATCAACTGATAAAAGAGAATGATCGATCCAGAGATCCCCTTAGAGACTCTCTGGGCAGCTAATGTTTGTTCACATGATCACTCTAGTATACCACTAAACAGTCTCAGTACTTTCCTAATGGGGTTTATTCTTTGTGGATAAAAGGGCCATTCTGATGTCAAGGAGGTGCAATCCCTTTTCTTCACTGGAAGCATAAGGTTTTGGGAAGAATATGAATAAGTGAGAACTTTAGTTCATGTAAAACTCAGAAATTACTTTGGGGATGAATTCTGGGTAGAGGCAAAGGGACACTTTTTTCTCCCTCTGTTAAATATGGTATGTGGCATGTTACAATTCACTCACCCATCTGACATGACGACAATCAAGAAGGCAACTCTATGGAACAGTATGACTTTGAACATATGGCCATTAATTTGAAGGGTGGTCTAACGAGAACTCAGAGGACCAGTTTGAGGTCCCACTGCCATGTGGATTTCACTACCACTGGAAAGGTCCTATTGAGACCTTTCAGGAAACAAACTGTGGTTGGGTGAATGAAGACAGTGGCCTTCCACTGGAGGATGGAGGGCACTGACTGCTTCCTGGTAGACTTACATTAAGCTAATGAAGTCCAGATGACTTGAGGGATAGGCGTTAGTCTAAAGTAACAGGAATCTCTGCTGATTCTGGTGAAGACTTCTGCTGAGGTTAAGGATAGTTTGGACAGCCTTGGAACATGAACGTTCCAGGTCTGACTCCTATCCAAATGCCAGGTCATGGGATGAAGGTCTGGGGGATTTCTGATCCTGCCATTCTCCTGAGTTCATGGATTTGGAGAGCGATGGATATGGATGGGAACGTGGGACGACATTCATAGGAAATCCAGAAACCTAAATTGTCATGGCCAATTAGGTGCAATGAGGATGACTTTGGCCATGTCATGGCATATTTTTTGCAGAACCTGAAGTAGCACAGGGATGGGTGGGACCAAATGAGTGGAATGAATTGCAGCTTAGATGGACTGCTCTTTCCTCTAGTAAATTTGTATGTCTCCTGGTCCCCGACAAGAGTCAAAATGTCCTGTCCCTGTGAGCTCTCTATCCTTTGAGGGATGCATCCATCATAACTGGGTCACATCCGGTGTGGATGCAATGCAAGGAATGCCACCTATGCATTTGTTCTGGGTTCATCCAGTAAACAAGAAAAGCTGTGACCTTAATGGGAACTGTTAGCCTGGTATTCATGTTGTGTCTGTCTGGTGAGCAAACAGACCAAAGCCAGACTTCCAAGCAACGGAGGCGGAGCCTGGCAAATAGCATTATGTAAGTTAATGAGGTCACATGGCCCAGCAGGAAAAGACAGACCTTCACTGTTGCTTGAGATCTGAGGACAACTTATCAAGTTGTTTATGACTTGGAATCTTTCCAAAAGGAGGTAGGCCCTTGCTGCTGTTGAGTCTAGGGGTAGTCTTTGTGGAGTCAAAGTGGATTTTTCTTTGTTGATGCACACTCTCAAGGAAGACAGCAGACAGAGTTGCTGACTTGACCTCCTTGCTGTATCTGTTCATCAGGAACCAGTCACCCAGATATGGAAAGAGGTTGTAGTTATGTCATCTCATTTGTGCCGCCACCAGTGAAAAGACCTCTGAGGACCATAGGCCAGCGGTTCCCAACCTTTTCCTTTATGCGGACCACTACATCACCATTGAAAGCTTTTATGGACCACGTTCTAACTGCCAAACGTGCAAAGAGTGTCAGTTCACACTGACGTCACACAAAAGCGCTACTATTTAAGTTCAGGGAATGTTATATTACACAAGTATGTTTGAGAAGCAAATTACATTGTAAATAACAATGTAACACCAAATATGATATGATAAGAGGTACACAGGATTATATTATTACATTTCCCCCTCCCCCCAGATCACCTACAGTACCCTCATGGACCATCAGTGGTCCAAGGACCACAGGTTGGGAACCTGCCCTAGGCACTACAGCTAGTTCAAATGGAAGCACTCTGAATTGGTAGTACTCTGGTCCTATCAGGAATTTGAAGAAACTTCTGTAGGCACATGTCCACATGAAAGTAAACATCTTTCATGTCAAGAGCCGCAAACTATGCAAACTCCTCCAGAGGACATTTCTAATGCCAATCTGACCATGAAAAATTTTGATTTTTCAAATAGAAAACTGAAATTTACTCTATTCACTGAACTCATTGTTCAGTGAACACCGTACCTAGTGTACAGAACCAAAGATTAATTGATTCATTTTTAAAAGATTAAGATTTTTAAATATGGAGTACTAGAAAATGTCTGCTTTAACGGCATAGAAACAGGTTCTCAGAAAATTGCTGGAGATCTGGAGGACTATTCTTTCATTAAAAAAAAACAACAAAATAGTTCACTAGCTACTTTTTATGTATAAAAGAGCTCAAACCATAAACTGTTCCCCCTATAGGGAATGAAGGATGTCAGTAGAAATAGGAGAATTTTCCACCAAAACTGAAGTTGATTTACACACAGTTTGTGTAATTAAGCAATATTAAGAAGTGATGTTTGCTATAAGTCCTTATGAACAGTAATAGCAGACTCTTACAGAGAACAGAAAGCAGAAAATAAATATTAATTTACTGGGTTTATCTAGTCAACAGAAAAAATTCCTCCCCAATCTGCCAAATCCCGTTAGCCTGATCCCGTATCTCCTCCACCACACCCTGCTGATCTTTCAAGATGTTTAGGGCAGAGACTGTTTTCTGGTTTTGGAAGTGAAAATCCCATTTTGGATATCACTGAAACTTCAGATCTAAGATCATGAAATTAGAGCACATGTGTGAAGACACCAAATATTAGTGAGGCAACAGCATATCACACTTAATATCACCAACATGAATGCATGAAACAGACTAAACCAACAGTCTGTGGGGCACATTTCTACACTGCACCCACAAGAGAGAACAAATGCGGTACACTAGCTCACAGATTCTAAGGTCAGAAGGGATCTATATAATCGTAGTCTATGGCCTCCATAATGCAGGCCACAGAACCTCACCCACTCAGTCCTGTAATAAAGCTTTAACCTATGACTGAGTTATTAAAGTCCACAAATCATGGTTTAAAGGCTTTAAGGTACAGAGAATCCTCCAGCAAGTGAGTCATGCCCCATGCTACAGAGCAAGGCAACCTCTCCCTCCCCCCACCCCAAGCATTTGCCAATCTGCTCTGGGAAGAAATTCTTTCCAGACCCCAAACACAACAATCAGTTAAACCCTGAGCATGTGGGCGAGACTCACCAAACATCCAGGAAAGAATTCTCTGTAACTCAAAACCCACCCCATCAAAGTCCCATCTCAGGCCATTGGCATATCTAGCACCAGTAGTCAAAGATCAGTCAATTGCCAAAGTAGGCTGTCATATCATACTATACTCTCCACAAATTTAATAAGCTTAGTTTTGAAGCCAGCTAGATTTTTTTTGCCTCCTCCTCTCCCCCTGCAGCTCCCCATGGAAGGCTAGTCCAGAACTTCACTCCTATGATGGTTAGGAACCTGTGTTTAATTTTAAATCTAAGCTTCCTGATGGCCAGTTTATATTCATTTGCTCTTGACTGCTGTTGCTAGGAAATAAAATCTCTCAAGCCAACATGTTTTACAATTCAACATGATTGCTATCACACAGTCGTATACTTCTGGTTTAAAGTTCAACAAACTTGATGTACTGCACAAGATTCTTACCCAGGTATGGTGCCCTTTAGAGTCTCTGTGGATATATCAAGTATTTATAAAAATTTAAAAATATTGTTCCTTTGTTTTCTTTAGGTTGATTGCATTGACAACTCAATTGTAACTATTATTGAAGTATATTCCATGCATGGAATCTCAGGTTCTATATATCTCAGCTTTTGTAATGTCAAAAGGTAGCTCATAAAAGAATGATCTACTCAACAGCAAGTATTTGCACTAGGAGATGAAGTACAAAGTCACAGCATAGCAAATTGTACTTGCTACACAAAGCGATCCGAAGAGAAGCTTCAGCATCCGTGTACATTGTTAAGTGCATAATTTTGATTAACATTTTCAGTGCTAATTCTAGCCTTAGTTCTATACAACTCCTGAAAGTACACAACAAAACAAACTCTGAAACCTGCTAATTCAAGTTATATTAAGGTCTGCAAGTTAACAGTGAACTGCTTTTCATAACAGAAACCTGCAATTTTAAATCTGTACATCTTTAGTTTTTATTTTAAAAATGTGTATAGTATTTCACATGCCGGGAATGATCAATGGTAACTCATTCAGAAACATGAACTTTCAGAACAGTGAAAATGAGTTTGCAACCATCAAATCCTGTTCTTAAAAAGCTTTGCAATCAATGACATCATCTCAATTTTGCCACTGGCTTACACCAACTCAACTCCACTGACTTCAGAAGTGCTGTGCATGACAATAGTGCATCTAGCCCACCGTTCATCTAGCCCACCAAGCATTTCAAAAATATGTTTAACATATACCAAACTCCATACCTTCTAAAACATGAGCCCATGAAGTTCCACTGTCGAACCAGATATCCAGGACATCCTGTCCGGGTATGTAATCCAGTACATCATGGCTACCAACCTATTGAAATAACAGTTATGAAGATTAATAAGTGTACACAAAACATCCTGTACCGTTAACTGGAAGAAGATGGGTAGAAATAACCATATCATAATTTGGTTTTGGTACAGAAGTTTTGTAGATTTCAGAAAACATGCCCACTTCACAAGAGGTTATTTACAAAACTGTATCCGAAAGTTACTTTTCAAAAGACTAATGACCCCCCTGACAAAAGTCAGAAGCTAATGTTAATTGCATACTGGCCCATGCTTCCTGCGCACAGTGGTCGACTAATTGGGCCATGAGAACACCACAAACAGTTGCAAATACTACATAGAAATATCCAAAAAACTAGCCTCAGCCAGCAGAAACAGTTAATTACATCCCGAGTTCAACTGAGTATTATCTGTGCCCTCAGTTACCTGCTGATACCAGTAAAACCATGTTCTAAATTTGCGGCACAAGTCTGAACACAGCACAGTACAAAACAGTCAAGATGTGCTCTCATTTGACCCCTTATAACAAATAAAAGGATCAGTGAAATATCTGAGGCTTTTATACCGCTGCTCATCAATGTAGCAACTGAGTGTCTTCCATGTGAAATGAATAGCACTAGGTATAGTGCAGTTCCCGTATTACGAGAGATCTAGGATTCCCCACTCTCAATCTCCACCTGTTACGTTTACAATCAGAAAGTTACCTTTGTTGCAACCTCTCTTGGTAGCAGCTGGTCAACAGGAAGAGTCCACCACGCATCACTTCCATGCTGCTCCACTATTTTAATAACATTCTCAATGATTTCACTGTGTAAGAAGGAAACAGATTAGCATAGTTCAGACCCAAAGTAATTATATATATTGAGATATAAACCAAACCAATTAAAGCAGCTGTTTTCAAACTTGGGCCATGAGCCACCTGTGATCTGCAGAGCCCTTCCTGGTGGTCCACATAATACAATATTTTGAGAAATATGCAGTGAACGATTACAGAGCTGGGCTGCAAGGTGGACTCTCTTTCTCATGAGGTTCCCTGAAGAATAAATGAAATGGAGAACAACCGTATGTATTCTCCCTTTATAGATTTCTGAGGAATTATGAACTGCAGACTCACTGAGATTGTGATTAGTGCATCAGATCAAGTTTATTTTAGATCTTCCACCATGCACCCCCCCACACACACACGCACACAATATGTGGCTGCACTGATCTTGATCTTTTCCTATTCAATTAGCTGATCTTAATTTGCATACTAATGAGTTTACAAAGAGGAATATTCTAAAAAGGAAAAAACTTTCACAAGTACTTTGACGTACTCAAACATCTTTTGCACAAAGGCTAGAGATTAAAGATCCTTATCCTCTCCCACACAATCCTGTTTTATTATGAAATTTCAAAAATAATGCAAACTGTACCTTTCATTTTAATAAAGTTAGTTCTACTGCCATTTTCACCACTGACACTTTGTGACCTTGAGCGAGTCCCTTAACCATTTTGTTTCAGTTTCTCAATTTTCTATACAACTTTGGCCTTGTTCACACTTGGGTTTTTCCTAAAATTGTCCATAGTTAGCAACTGCGGTTCTTGTGTGTAGCCAAGACACAGCAAATGCCAGCATTTCAACTTGTGTGTCATGAAGACCTGTGAGCCCAGTTTAACACACCAGCAGCTGCCTTTCTAAGTTAGTGCTATCAGCAGTGGAGCTGGACAACAAGAGTAAAACATTTTAAGAAACTTAATACCAGTAATAATGCAGCCTAAGAGAATAATGCAGCATATTGAGAAGACGTTGTGTAAGTAAAGTGATTTGTAGACAAAATAAATACTCGCCAGTTATTACCACCACTCAACATTGAAACTGCATTTTTTGACCTGGATTGCAGCTCATGAAGGATCAATGTCAGGAATTCTGCAATATACACCAGAGTGCAGTGCACCGCAATCAATCAATACTGCACAGTGCTTCCATGGATGCAAGACAATGCCAAAGACCACAAGTTTAGTCACAAAGGGTACATCTACACTGGCAACTTAGGTCGACTTAAGGACGCTTAAGTCAAGCTACACAAAGCCGCGTCCACACTGGGCTTTTATAAAGTTGACTTAAGCGCTTCCTTAAGTTGATTTAATAACAGCTTAAGTCGACTTAATAACACCACCTCTGAAGGTCGACTTAAGCCTTAAGTCAACCTTATTAAGTTGACTTAAATCAGTGTGGACGGCTACGTCTACTGTTAAGAATCAGAAGAGATGCAGTAGCACTGAAAGTCTCAGCAGCATTACTTCTCTTTTTAGACATTAGGGGCATTCACCTTTTTGGATAGAGCGCCGAAGCTAGCCGCCAGGGGCAAATTCCTGGGTGTCATGGTGACCTGGCACCTGGGATCTGTCGAGCCCTGGCTTAAAGCACACTCTATTTGATGATTGCTTTCATGACCTGCCTTAGAAGTATTTTCCTGTTAGAAACCTGTAGAGCTGCCAATTAGACCTGGATTCACACTTCCCAAAACATTTCTCAAATCTGGCATCTAAATCAGATGCCCAAATTGGCAAAGGAGCACTATAACCTACTTAAATAGGCCTCCTAGTCCTACTGCCCAAAGGAAGGAATATTGCTTCCAAGCATGGGAATGTAAAGAGATCCCATCACTACCAAAAGATTACACAAGTTTAAGCTGCACCACAGTGCCACTCAAGAGCATGAATGTGCAGAATCCCTTATGCAGATCTCTGAAGACACGTGAGCAATCTTAATTTTCCTAAAATCTGTTGAAACATAAATTACTGCTAATGGGCCAACCCCTGTACATGAAGCCATTGACAAAATTTGCAGTTTGTTTTTAAAACAGGAGTTACCTTTTCATAGCAATGGCCCAACACACTCATGCAACTCAAGAATTTGACGTTATTGTCTCTATGTGTAAAACAACCGCAAATCAGATAATCTGAACTGAAACTGAACTACTAGCACTGATGTTGGCCTCCCTCCAATTTTGGGATGTGCATGAATCTGAAGAAAGTAACTCAGTTTTGACATTGCTAATGTACAGTACAATACATATGCTGTATAATTCCAGTTCACGTCAAGTGGAATTGTTCCTGAAGTAAATCATAGAATTAATTATTTCAGCAGTTAACTACGCTTACTGTTAAAAATGTACACCAGTCAGAATTTGTCTAGCTTTGACTTCCAGCCATTAGATCAAACTATGTTTTTCTCTGCTAAACTGAAGAGCCCATTATTAAATATTTGTGTCCCACATAAGTGCTTACATACTATAATGAAGTCACCCCCAACCATTTCTTTTTTAAATTAAACAGATTGAGCTCCTTGAGTTTGTAACTACAAGGCATGTGACCTAATCCTTTAATCATGCTCATGGCTCTTCTCTGTATGCCCTCCAATTTATCAACACGCTTCTTAAATTGTGAGCACCTAAATGGGACACGATTCCAGTAGCAGTCACATCAGTGCCAAATACAAAGGTAAAATAACCTCTACTCCTACTTGAGATTCACCTGTTTATGCATCCATGGATCCCGTTAGCTCTTCTGGACACAGCATCACACTTGGAGATTACATTCCGCTGATTATTCACCTTAAGCCCCCACATCTTTTTAGAGTCTCTGCTTCCCAGGATGGAATTACTCATCCAGTAAGTAAGATCTACATTCTTTGTTCCAGATGTATACATTTACATTTAGCCATATTAGAAGATATATTGTTTATTTGGGCCCAGTTTGACAGATTTCTAGCAGAAGTTATATCCAGAGTTAGGGACCCACCATGAACACTGCCTTTGGTGACAGAGCTTTTGAGCATATTTACTGAATGGAAAGACTACAACAGGGCATATAGAGTCCCCGAGCTCAAAGATGATGAAGAGCACTCATTCATCATAGATACAAAGCTAGCCACCAGATCCACGAATCTGTCACCTTTAGACTTGATTATGATTACATATTCTATTTGGGCGTGACCCCATACTAGCCATTTGGAGTCGTCAGCTGGGTAAGAATTAAGACATCTTCCTTCTGCATGTAACGAAGTGTATTATACCTTTACTTAGTACTCTGCACTGGGATCAAATCAAGTCCCCAAGTAAATTTTAAGAGGCTGTTACCATCTTTAATATGCTACAAAATCACCACAACTGTTATTTGAATGCTCATAATCAGAGATAAGGCCAGTAACTCTCCATAATAGCAAGCCAGCTTGAAAAATTCCACAGGAAAATACCCTTAATTAAAGGTTCCTGCAATTACATTCCCTGCCACCTAGTATAATTGTCATCTTCTAGATTTAATCTGATTCACCAGAAAAGTCAAAATCTCTGTCAGGCACTCAGGGCAGGTCTACACATATGGCAGCAAATTTGCCACTGTCAGTTCAAACTTCCTGATTGACTGAGTGGATCTGTGAAGACCCGCTCAGTCAGTCAATCCCTGAAGACCATCCCCCTCAAGTGGAGTAGCACTGAGTCGAAGGGAGGGCATTTCCCTTCAACCCAGCACAGTGGACATGCCGCGGTAAACAGGTGTTAGGCAGTCAAAAGGAGATAACACAAGTTATTTTAAGTAATTTGCATATCTCCCTTCGACTTCTGCTGAAAAATGCTTACACTGTAGATGAGGGCAGGGTGAGCAGGGAGATTTCTCTGTCCAAGCTTAAAGAAAGGAGATGTAGAAATACATTTCATCAACTTATTGTCCCGGCAGCTCACATTATCTTACACATTATCCTACAGACTTCATGTAAGCACTAAACAAGAGGACTTGACAGCATAGCAGAATGAGCCCTCCAAAGAAGAAGAATAGCCTATAAAAACCCTCTTGGTATTGCTCATCTAAAAAGAGTAAACATAACCTCAAATCTCTGTTTGTTCCTACCAATCCATACAGTCAAACCAGCTGCCTTTTACAATCAGTGTTGAAAGGTTTTTTGTAGAACTGGAAATTCTGACAGGAAAGTCTGACTACTGTTCATTGCCACAAGATCAATGCAATTTCTCTGCCATGTCCACATTATATATCTTGCATAGTCTGATGGACTATAACAGCAATTCGTGAGAAAAACCCTTAACAGTCCACCAAATGAGGTCCACTAAGGAGGACAAAACTCTATGTCAACAAGCAGTGGGTTTTTGCAACCTCCAGCAGGGACAAGTTCTACTAAAAATGGCAGACATAATAGATCTGTTTCACACAATCAACAGGAATTAAATAACTGCTACAAAACAGTTCTTCTCATTAAAAGAGGTTAGTTTCTAATTTATACTTTAAAAAGAAAAATTAGATCAGATAAACTTCTAGTCTGCATCTGATTTTTAATATATAGGAAATGTTCACTGTACTGAAGAAAAACAGAAAATGCAGTGAGGACTGCCTACCTATTATCCTAATGAAAATGTTTGCTCCAGAATAATTTGCCAAACAAGACAACCTCAAAAGAATTAGGGGCAAAAACAGTCTCCCAAATTTCTTCATGGTAGCCATAAGTAAAAAAAATAAAATAAAAGAGAGAGAGAGAGAAAAGGGAAAATTCAGAACCATATACTGAATGACATTTGTGTTATCTGTAATAAATTTTTTTGTTTATTTATTCCTTGTAGGCCTTCAGAAGAAAATGCAGCCTTGCTATCAATCTTCCTTGTGTGTGAATGGTGTTAGAAGTTTTCCCTACTACAAAGTTTCTCCAACCTACTTACCAGCAATTTTTTTCTACTGTCTCTATGAATACTTCTACAGAAACATCCTGGGTTGGCCTATCCTTTCATCAAAACATAATGTTATACAAAATAAAGGCTCATATGATTAATTTATAAACATCAGCAGGAGTTTATTTTAGAGTGCGAATTCCCCTGAAACAGACATGAATTAACAGATAACTTTCTCTTCTACAGTATAATAGCATCAGATAATTTTTCAGATTCTCTTGGTTAAATTTTCAAATTAATTATATGAAATAAAAATTGTCAAGTATTGACAGGTTTACTAATCATTAACTAGTGTTCTCAGGTTTTTATGGTAGTCTGAAGTCAGCTAATTGTAAAGGTTCAACCATTTAATATTAGTTACATCTCATTCAATTTCTTTAACAAAAACTATTGTGTGATATTTAAATTCCCCCACAAAGTATTTTAAAGATGATTCCAAGGATGTAACTTTTGCTCCCCTGAAAAATTTTAAAAGCCACTCCTCTGACCTCTCCTCTGGATTCTTATGAAAAGCAAGTGTTCTCCCTATTGTCTTTACAGTTATAATACACTTACTGTAGTCATATCTTAAAAACAAAGGTGAAATTCTCTCTGCATAATATATTTATGTAAAGTGTCAGTGAAAAAACACCTCTCTCAAATAGCTTCTTATCACTCTATAATCTATAAGCTTCCATGAGAGTACAATAACTCATACAGTAAGCAATAAACCCCATTGTAAAACTTTGCCTTATAGTCATAGACCATATCTAAAATAACTTGCATTACGTGTCACTTGCTAGGTCTGTAACAGTGAAAACCCATGAGGTAATTCACGCTACCATGACACCAGCCAATCATTATGAACTCTGATATTGCTTGCACTGACTGCTTATTTAGGGTGTTATCAGAAATTAAACAGCATTAAGATGATTCCCAGCAGAAGAAAAAACCAGTTCCTGGTGTTCTTTAGTCCTCTTTCTTTGTGTACAATGAGTGCAAGTTAGATTCTCTTTTTATATAGGTATCAGTACTTTGCTGGACAGTACTTGGGAAGGGGTAAGTTGCTAATGTTCTGAACTTACTGAAAGACGAAACAAGTTTAATAGAATTAGTTACTTACAATTTTACATCTATTTATACAAGAGATATCCAACTCAATTGTCTATGTAAAATTTAAGTGATTACATACTTAGCTGCTAATAAAATCACTGGAAAAAGGGGGAACACGTCTAGGAAATTTTATGAGTCCAATATAACGATTAATACCAATATTTATATAACTACTACTTAGCTTTACTAATTCGTTATCTATGAAAGTTCTCACTTCATTTTTTGTTACCTGAGGTGAGCTATTATTCTAAATGTTAGCTTTTAATTTCCTGACTTTAAAAAGAAAGGGTCATTTAGTCCTTAAGATATTGTTACTTTTTCTATAAATCTAGGAAAATGTCATTCACATATTTCATTTAAAACCTAATGTTGGAGAAAGAGAATTGTATGAGTCAGAATGATTATTTAATTTGCTGAATTATTGTTTTATGCAGTTTTTTAAAATTTGTATATACATACATATACACACACACACACCAACACCTCACATTCTCATAATCACTATTTGAAAACTGTAATTATTTAATGTATAATTTCTCTCTCATATAGGAAAGCAGGAATATGCCTTTTTACTAAAACTTGTGAACTTACAACTCAAATATGATAAAGAGGTAGAGGTACTTTTTTTGTGGGATTTAATATTTATCTGTGTTAAAACATCATTTAGATCACTTTTTAATTCTGGTACATGATGCTTGCTGCTGCATGCCCAAAATGTCTTCAATGGCACATGGGGACACCAGTAAGCGAGCAGATTCTTAGAGAGATGAAGCATTAAATATAACTCATGTAAGACTAGAATTTAGTTCTTGTTTTTCAAATTAAAAGTCACAACAGAATTGCAAACTTTTTAAAACCTTAATGTTTTAGGATGCAATGTACTTCCTGAAAAATAAAAATGTTGATGACTTTAAAATGCCAAGTTCACCATCATACCCTGACTTGCACAGAAAAGTGCCACAGATTTATTTTAACATGGTAACTATAATAAGATAGGAATAGAGAATCATTTGAGACTAAGCAGCAGTGTTATCAGATGTAACAGCAACTCCATGTGGACTAGACTGACTTCCAGTGGAGATGCTGTTACTTTTGATATCCACTGACAGAATGTGGAGCAGCTGCAAACACACACGTATACAGCACTGGAGTTAAAAAAGTATATGTGTAATTTTCTTTTAGATCATAGTTCATTAGAATATTTTATTGTATAAATGAATGGTTCAATATTACAGGTAAATATTTCAAAGACATTAGAAGCTTCATGTACCATCATATCATGCTATATACTGTAATTTATGAGAATCAACTACAATAAAGTAAGTAGGACTGCTGTTCATTTTATCAAGAACTGGCGTACAGGAAAATGACCTATGAATTGACAGACTGTCTACTAAATTTGTCTGTCATTTCTGTAGGCCAATATTCTGTATGCCTTAACTGCTTTGGAATCAGAAGTCTGCTATGGCTAACAGAGAAAAATCTACCATTGTACTGTGAAATATTTAGAAGAACAAAGTGTAAAATGCTTATTTTTAAGTTAATGCTCATTTATTTCTATTTTTTTAAGAGTAACAGATTTTTAGCAGCTGAAGAGAATAAATTTAATTTTCAATTATACAGTGTACAAGGTTTTTTTTCCCCACTCTTTAATCTCATGTGCTGTACAGACCCTCACCCACGTCGAATACATGCTTTTGACATTCATGAGTAATTGGCTGATATCTACTTACACAAAGGTGGAGTTGCTGATCTACTGCCATGTTTTCCCAACAAAAATGCCCCAACAATGCCACTCCTCCTACAATTCCAGCAATGTGCCACAGCTCAAAGATTTACAAAGGCATACCTTTTGGCATATGTTCTTGGCTTTTAAGATAGCTGTAACCAAAGGAGAATTCCTACCCACCACTATATTCAAATATGTTCCCTGTTCAGCAGCTAAATAGTCCTATTTGGGTATTTTGTGGCATTTATCTATAATTTCAGAGGAAAACATTGTTTAAGGCACATTATCATAGCTTGCTTACTGATTGCCATGTTATGCTATACAAGAGTTTTTTGTTTTTAAACATATAACTAGACTGTTTGTAAAGGGTACTTTCCAAATAGACTCTAATGGCTCCTGAAGAACCAAACATTACTGTGTAAATATATATTAGAAGTCTTTTTCTAAATGCTTTTCTAACTAGATAAATTACTTCCACATGTAAAAGATGATCTTTAACCCAATAAATAGAGCCTTTACACATTCCTATCCAAGAGTACCTGGGCACTATTTGCATGCCGATAACAAATGCCATAGACATAAAAAGCGAACAAAGAGAATCGTGTGCACGCACCACACACATTGACTAGGTTTGCATACTAAATGTAAAGCGCATTCCACCCTCAGAACCAACTTTTTAGAAATGGCATTATTGGGTTCCATACCCACTGTGTGACTTCTGTATCAAATTTGCTCAGTCCCGAGAATTCACCCTGAATGCTGGAAGTCAAGCTGGAATCTTTACAAACTGCTCATTATCAGCCATAAGAGACTCTGCAACCAATGTTCACTCCTCTTCAGCTATGGGATCTTATTATCCTTAAAGAGATTTGCACAGAGGTTACCGGGAGCATAACCTGAATACAGTGGCCTTACAATGGTATATTTGAGGGCAGGAACGGACTCAGAAAATCAAATATGGAAAGCAGTGACACTTTGAACATGGAATACGCCATCTTTACCAAGGCATCTTTTACTCTCATTTTAAAATCTCTTCCCCAGAAATACTAAAAGTAGTACCGTCATGAAAAGAAAGAGCTCAATAAAGATTTCAGTTTAAAAATTAAAAGCAGTTTAGCTGTAAGTGCAAGACACAATCAGATGAAAAAGCACTTTGGAAAATGTTCATAAAAATTCTTTGGGGGATTTTTGTAGTTTATTTGACTGATTTGTATTTAAATATCAGTGTACTGGTTGAAACGTACTACTTATTTTAAAACTCATTTCAGATGTTTTCTGCATGGCAGTTGTGAACTCCTGAAAAGCAGAGTTTGCAGTAGATAACAGGAGTGTCGTATGTAAGACATGAGAGGTAACAATCCTGCTCTGCTCAGCACTGGTGAGGCCTCAGTTGGAATACTACACTGAGTTCTGGACACTATATTTTAAGATGTGGAGAAATTGGAGACAGCCTAGACGAGAGCAACAAAAATGATAAAAGTCTTTTTTTAGACCAACCTGATCTATAAAGAAAGGTTAAGAAACTGTGCATGTTTATTCATGAAAAAAGATGACAGAAGGGACCTGGTAACAGTCTCAAATATGTTAATAAGTATTTTAAAGAGAATAGTGGTCAGTTGTTCTCCCTGGCCATGAAGGTAAGACAAGAAGTAATAAGCTTTATCTGCAGCAAGGGAAATCTAGGTTAGATATCAGGAAGAAAATTTCTAACTACAAGGATAGCTAAGCACTGGAGTAGACTTCCAAGGGTAGTCCTGGAATCACTCTCACTGGATGTTTTTAAGAACTGGTTAGACCAACACATTTCAGGAATGGTCTAAGTTTACTTGGTACTGCCTTAACATGGGATGGGATGGATCGGATCAGTGGTTCCCAAACCCTGGGTCGGGACACAGTACTGAGTCATGGTGCCCCTCTGCTCCCGCCGCCGAAAGACTGGAATGCATTACTGAAAGATGTAAGTGTTGGGTCACGGGCATAAATGATTTTTTTTCAACTGAGTCCTAAGGGAAGAAAATTTGAAAACCACTAGATTAGATGACCACTCAAGTTCCCTTCAAGCCCTGCATTTGTGAGTTTATGATGAACAGGCTTCTTTAACTCTCTCTGTACTAGGTGGTGCTGGTAATAAGTTTACATATGAAAGCCTGATATATACACAAGTGACTTAACTTTACGGTAACAAATACCTCAAACAGGAAATGGGGAAGGGGGTGTCTCAGAAGAACACTGGGGTCTCTGAAAAGATTATTTGGCCCCCAAGTTAACTATAAAATAGGCCACTGGTTTCTTATTCTGCACCTGATTTAGCCATGCAACTTTAGTCTTCTCATTTCATGCCTCTTCAGTTTCAGAAATTACTGTAACAAATAATTGGATAATTGAGTTCATAACGCTGAGATTATAGTCTTGATCTGTGCTAGCTACAGCATGCATTTGCTGGTTTTTAAATGTAATACTTATGTTTAACATCAGTTCTACTAAAGAGCCTATTAATAGAGCCCCGCAGATCTGCGGGTATCCACTTCAGATCCGTGGGTAAGCGCCCCCGCGGGCGTGGGTGTGGATATCTGTAGCCCCATTGTCGCGGATAGGCCACGGCTGCAGATTCTATTTTTATGATCAATCCCTGCAGCTGCTGCTATGATCTGGCTCCGTAGCAGCACACAGGGGAACAAGGAAGTGCTCCAGCCAATACCAGCTGAGCTCTGATTGGTGGTCTGCCAGCCAATCACAGTCTCAGTCACAACAGGCTGGGGCTTGGAGAGACACTACTCACAGTCAGTTAACACGCTGGCCTTTGATTGACTCATTTCCCATGCCTCCCCCACCCATTTCTCCATTTTCTTATTTGCTGTTCATATGCCATGCTGTCAATCAGAAATTTCATCGATGGCCAAGGAAATATGATTGACAGCACAACATGCAAATCGCAAAGAAGAAAAGGAAAAAAATGGGTTGGACATATGTTGCGAATGAGCCAATCAAATGCTAAAATGCTGACTGTGAGCCCAAGCTCGGCTGCAGATGCAGTTCTGGATCCACATAAAACATGGCATGCGGATCATGGATTGGATAAAGACTAACATTGAGCGGGTGCAGATCGGGTCCGATTCCACATTTTTGTATCTATCTACACAAGGCTCTACCTATTAAATCAAAGATTTCCACTAAGTTTCAAGGAAGCTCATCAGCTAGTTAGTGGTATGAGACAGATCTCTAGACTACTAGCTTTATACCAGGATTCAATAATGATACACTGGCCTTCTTTTTCCATTCAAAATATCTAAAGAATACAAAATTAATTATACCATAAACATACCTTTGTATACAGTCATGAACTAAAATATAATTGCTCACACCTCATTTGTTTGTAGTTTAAATATTTTTCTACAGCAGAACAAGACAGAACTCTTATTTTTACACGACTAAAATAGATACCTATTTATCAGGGATTCTCCTGTTGTCTTATGATAGAACACGGGAATCGGAACACCCCAACTCCTCTGTCTTGAGATGCACCAATATGTCCTTCGGTCCAGCATTTCTAGCATTCTATTCATTGCTGATGCAGGAATAAATTTCACTTTTTTTAACACTTCCTATGAATTAACCACAACTAGAATTAATTAGGGTTGAAGAGAATTCAAAATGTAACAAAAAGACACTACTTATTCTCTCAAGACATGAAGAGCTACTGGAATAAATCCTCACCATGCAGATATAATATGCTCCAAAACAATATCTCATGGCAATTGATTACTTGGATATCACCACCACCACTCATTTTATTTTCTGCTTAAATCTACCTATCTGAACTACTTACATGACCCGTGCTACCAAGCACCTCACAATCTTTAGTGTATTTGTTCTCACAACTCCTCTATCATCCCAATTTTTTTCAAATAAGGAACTGAGGCACAGGAAGTTAAGTGAACACAAAGGTCATGAAGGAAATCTGGGCTTAAGTGGGACATTGAACCTAGCTCTCCCAACCACTGGAGCCATCCTTCTTCTGTGTCGTAAGAGGAAAAGGGCATAAGTGCAAAATTAATCCAAAATTGGTGGCAAATAAATGAAAATGTAACTGTTGATCATTTCTAAACTAATTGTTAATAAAGAGTGTGACTACTATCAACTACAAAGTGTTTTTAAGTGCTAAGGGAGGAAAGCAAACTTTCGCAGTGGAATGTATATGTTATTCAAATATAGCAATACCCTTTGTGCTTCCCCACAAAAAGTAAAGTAAGTAACAAAGTCTTGTACCTGGGCTGTAGCCTTGATATTTGCTGTGTTTACAAACCACTGTTTGCTTGCACGAATAATCACTGGTTTCTTAGTCCTCCAGTCATAGGGATAGCTATGTACATATTTCTCCTCTTTTAATAAACACTTTGCTGCTTGAAGCATCTGAATGACTATTGAAAGTGAGAATTGAGAGACAGAGGTAATAAGAAATTGGTTTATCACGACACTACTGCTGCTACTAACCCCACTTCTTTCCTTTTCCCACAATCCATTTCCCATATTTACTAATTGAACATGAGATACTAACCAGCTTCATTTCCTTCTTCCAATACAGCCTTGTTTTGAAGCTCAGAACCTGCAGCTTCTGTAAAAACTCCGCTTTCATCCACCACACAATTCTAAAAGAAAGAATATTTTTAAGTGCTGTCAAAATATCAAGGGACTATTTTATTCCTATTATAAGAATCAAATTATGTACTAAGATTGCAGTATAATACATCATACAGCTGAGGCAGGCTGAGAAATAAGGTACCACTTTTAATATTCATACATAATTATGATGTAACAACTCTGAAGTCTGCCATCATGCTATTAAGCCTGAATCCTAGGCAAAGGATGAATTCTACTGAGTTTGTGAGGATACAGCATTCATGTTATTACACCAAGTCAAAGAGTACTATTCCACAGCCAGAATAACTGCAAACATAACAGAAAGACAACAGAGTCCTGTGGCACTTTTAAAGACTAACAGATTTATTTATCGCATGAGCTTTCGTGGGAGAAAATCCCACTTCGTCAAGATGGATTTCCACTTCAAACGGCTGTATTCAGTGCCCTCCATGTAGTCAAATTCCAAAGGGGTAGCCTATTGTAGAAGAACACTTAGCCTGACATAAATAACGCCAAGGGAAAAAAAATCTTAAGTACAAGGTAAATTATGTCAGATTTCTGCTTTAACACACTATACTGTATAACTCCTTTTTGCTGGAAATCCTAAAGCACACAAATAATGCAAATTGATTACACATACTGGATCACCTAATCTATCACTGAACCACAGCCGCTTCTGAGGAGGAAGGTGTCAATATTTATACAGAGCAGAACACTAGCTCAGTACAGGAGGCCAAAAAATTCTTTTAACCATTTGAAGCTTCAGGGAATTATCAGGAAGACAGACAATTTCCTACATGGGAAATGAAGCCTCAGTGTTGCAAGTGAGATGAGACATTTTGGTAACAAGCTTTAAAAAAAAAAATCTCACCGTTTAATCCAAATCATGCCACTGTCTACGGAACAGTATCCTGTAACATCATGCAATAACATTAATTCAGCACCTATTAATGGCGAACAGCACCGCCTAGTCAATTACCAACACCACAGGCAGTACAGTCCAGCGGATAGGGCGCTAGACTGGAAAACACAAGAACCGAGTTTGCTGCATGAGTGAAGGCAAGTCACTTAGACACCCTTTGCTTCAGTTTCCCTGTGTATAATGTTAAGCACTTTGAGATGTATTTAAGCAAATACTATTGTCACCATCTCCGACCTAGATTTTCCATGGACATCTCTCCTCCAATTACTAATTGTTTTATTCATACAAATTTCTTTATATAAGAACTGATCAAATTACACTCTGATTATTTGAAAAGCAAGAAAAAAAAAAATCACAAAACAAGCCAACAGAAATCTAAAGTATTATAAGGAAAAATCTACATATGATAGAACTGTAATTACAGGAGAACTTCAGAGATACAAATATCTCAGGAATGGAGATTGTAACTTTGAAATGTTCGTAACTCTGAACAAAATGTTATGTTGTTCTTTCAAAAGCTTACAACTGAACATTGACTTAATACAGCTTTGAAACTTTACTCTGCAGAAAAAAATGTTGCTTTTAAACCATTTTAATTTAAATGAAACAAGCACAGAAACAGTTTCATTACCCTGTAAAGTTTAAAAAAAAAAACTTACCTTTTTTTAGTAGCTTATGTTTAACATAGTACTGTATTTGATGTGTGTGTGTGTGTGTGTGTGTGTGTGTGTGTGTGTGTGTGTGTAAGTAACTCTGGTGTTTGTAACTCTGAGGTTCTACAGTAAATCTTTAGCTATTAAGCTACTTTTTCTTTTAAGCAATCCCCATGCAAGAGGATTAATTTATTTCTTTACTAATACTTTTTACATTTATATAGCATCTTTGCTGCTCCCCAAGAATCTGTCAAAGGCCTCACAGCTCCTTGAGAGATACTAAAAACAATTACCTATTTTATTGGGCT
Organism: Pelusios castaneus; assembly: GCA_007922175.1. Classification (NCBI taxonomy): domain Eukaryota; kingdom Metazoa; phylum Chordata; order Testudines; family Pelomedusidae; genus Pelusios; species Pelusios castaneus. The sequence continues at coordinate 11,861,322 of ML685763.1, read as the reverse complement.
TGGCGAACTGAGGCACAAAAAGTTGCAATTTGCAACTGATCTCTCTGTATTCATAATTTGCCTCCTTGAAAAGGAATAATCCATTCCAATGCTACACTGCTAATTTTGTGCAACAACTGAATGAAAAGCAGAACTATTTTTCCTACTTATGTTTTTAGAATCCAAGTTTTTGCTCTTCAAAGTCCAATCCTGTTTACAGTCGGTCTACAAGTTACTATTGACATTCATATGGTTATAGACAGGCATCCAAACAATTTTAAATGTCACACAAAAGGTATAAATTATGTGACAACATTCCAGTGGAATATGACCAAATATATACAGGTTAAAAGTGAAGAAAAAACAAACAAAAAAAATACCAGAGGCAGCTGATGATGGGAAGCTACACTGTAATCCTCCATACCATGAGCTGGAGCTGTGTGAACTAATCCCGTTCCTTTTGCCATCGTCACATGATTTGCTGGCAAGAAAGGGGACTCTCTGCCAGGAACTGTAGGATGAGCACAAGAACCATTTTCCAGATCAACACCTGAAGCAAAAAGAAAGGAGATATTCAACTTTTGAGCTCAGCTTGTGATTTTCAAAATAGTCATAGAACAAAATATTTACAATTCATAAAGAAAACCACAAAAATCCATATCCTGATACAGTTCCCTATCCATCCTCAAAAGTACTATGCTCCCCTATATCTCATTTCCCTGACCTTTACACAGACACACCCATCCATCCAGAAGAGTATTGTTTTCTTCTGAGCCAGTCAACACCACTGCAGATGCACCTGAGGCACTCCTAACATACAGGTGCTAAGCGCATTCTTATCTGTTGCTGTCCTGGATCTCAGTGTATGAGGACCCAATATTTAACTTTAGCATCCAGCATGGCAGTATAACATACTGTCATCTAGCAGTCTGAAGACAACAGTTCGAAATATATCCCCAGCTCTGCTTCTAACTTCCCATTTGGCAACCATGAGCCATTGACTTTCTTTGCCCTGGTTTAAACTGAGAGGCTGGAAGGAGGCTTCCATTGACTTGTTGGCCATATAATGTAGGTCTACTCTGCCGACCTAACTCTCCAGAAATGTTGACTTAACAAATCCACTTCCAAGAAAGGCATAGCACTAAATTCAAAGTGGATGGTGACCCATTGACATGAGAGGTAGTGCAGGCAGGGCATTCATTATTGGCCTCCAGGCAGTGTCCCACAATGCTCCGCTGTGACCATTCTGGACATTGTTTTTACCTCTGCTACACTGCGGCAACATGCACAGGAAAAAGCTCCTCCCTTGGTCAAGCCCAGGGATATTTTGAATTGCCATTTTCCGTTTGATCAGTGTGGAGAGCTCACCAGTGTAATGGATCATGGCAAATGAATACCCCAAATGCACTACAGCTTAGAGTAGACCTGAGGTGTTCAATCTCATCAGTCTATAAGGAGAAGGAGTCTCTTAAGGCACAGCTCCGATCTAGCAGAAGAAATGTCAGTTTCTATGAAAAGATATCACGGGGCATGTTGGAGAAGAGTCACAACAGGGACATGCAGCGGTGCCGTATTAAAAATCAAAGACCTCAGGGAGGCATATCAAAAAACAAGGGAGGCGAACAGTCGTTCTGGTTCATTACCAAAGACGTGGCGCTTCTACAATGAGCTGCATGCAATTCTCAGCTGCGACCTCACCTCTGCCCCCAGATGCAGTGTTGATTCCTCACGGGAATCTGAGTTCTGAATTAATGATGGGACTGTGGATGAGGAAAAAGAGGAGGATGGGAACAGACAGGGGGTGGAGGTGGCTAGGCATGTTGGAGTATCCATTCTCCCCAGCAACGAGGAACTGTCTTTAAATCTGGAGTAGCCCAGTCAGTCAGATGCAGGACAGCATCTTGACTGACCAAGATGCCAGTAGGGCACTGCTGGCGAGTCTGGAATTTTATTCTCTGTGTTGGGATTACATCCTTTGTTGTGTTCTTTTTAATACAAAAAAAATTATTAGGTCTAGTGGAGATGGGCTTCCCTGTAGGTGGTCCAGCTATGCAGAAGGGATGCCCTCGGAAAAGACTGTTCATGTGCACAGAGATGGCCCGAGAATCCTCCATGGATATCTTGAGGAAACTTTCAGGGAGGTACTTGCAATCCTTTGCAGAAGGTTTCTTGGGAGGGCAGCCTTATTTCTTCAACCACAATAGGACACTTTCTTGTGATTCAATGCTGTCATTCACTAAAGAACAACAAAGGGAGTGAATAATGCCACTCCATTATTAAATCTGCTGGCATCATTGCAGAAGACAGCAAAGCAACATAAGGATTAGCGTTATACCCAGGCACTTGCAACAACTGCTGCTTTTCTGCCTGTGTCACGCTCAAGAAACTAATATCCCATAAGGTCGCCTAGGAGAGACAGTGCAAGTTTTCAATATAAGTACATGTATTATAAACTACAGTGTCTGTGACCACCCACCCAGAATAGTTTCTGCATCCCTCAGCTGCAGTTTTCTTAACAAGAAGTTGTTCTAGGTGGCAGGGATCTAGGAATGGGAGTTAATGTGTTTTCTCCTGGGCGAATCACCCCCTTACTCCTCCTAGGGCTGAATCCTACAAAAAAAAAAAAAATTTTGGGGGGGAGGCTAAATGATATCTCCTAGTAATATTGCTGGGGGAAGAGGGACCTTGTTAACAATACATTTTGTGGTTCAGAGATTTCCCAAAACTAGAGGCACAAGCCTGTTACTCACCATTGCTGGCACACAAACCCAACCCATGGAATAGGCAGGGCTGTGATTGAGCGCTATCATTCACTTAAGAATTACAAAGGGAGTGATTTTTACATTGCAATCTTCCATTTCATCCATGGTGTGTATTAAACATGGTTTCTTGCTCTTTTCATGTTTTTTCAGTGGAAAGAGTGGCCTTCAATGCATCCTCCACTCCAGTGGAGATGCTGTCAGAGATTAGAAGACTGCATATTCTATATATTATCCTCCAACTTCTTATTTCCATTTTATAAATACGATAACTTCTATAAAGCACTTTGAAGTATATGGTTGAAAATGTAATTATTATTACTACCACAACCAAACTGAATCTTTTGTATATTTTGATTAATATTCTTCATAAAAATTTTAGCTAAAATGACTATCAATACATGTTCAGAGTTTAAGTGTAGTTATTGAAACATATACTGCTTTTACATCAATGTTTTAATAAATGCCCACAACATACAACCCTACAAATTAATGTTCAAAGTCTAGTTAAACTTTTACCTTTACATGTTGAAATAACTTCAAATTGTGTGTCCAAGATGGCAGCTGTAGAGTCAACTCTATTTGCAGCCAGAATGTAACATTCACCAGTATTTGCACATTTTACAATGGAATACCTACAAGACAAATGTATCAAACATATTAGATTTTTAAAAAATCAATATTAGCAAACCTGTTATAGTTGTAAACTTTACTTTTTTACTTTTTTAGATGTTTACTACTTTTAAACTATCCAAAAAAAGTGATTTTAACTACAGAAATCCTACAATTTTTTCACACTCAAAATGAAAGTAAGAGCAAGCCTAAAGTAGCAATAACTTTAGAGAAGTAAAAATAATGCAAAACAATTACTTCTTCTAAAGTGATGGAAAAAATCTGAAAATATGTTGTGTAAAAAATGTAATAGTCCATTAAATAAAGTTTAGATGCCTACTACTTCAGCCTTGCTATTAATGGCACTGCACCACTGCTAATAGATATTGATACTTATGAAATCAGATTCACGAAGTTTAAAGAAGTTAAATACATACTCTGAATCTGGCATATAACAAATAGCTTCATTGGCAGGAATAGTCCAGGGTTGGGTGGTCCAGATCAGCAAATTAACAGTGGAAGATCCAGCTACAGAAGCAAATGAACAAATATGTCATTTGTAATAAAATCCAAATATCTCAGTTTCAATAAGAACTAAATACTGTCAACATACCTAGCGTAGAGGCCAGCTTAGGGGGCGATTTCAACAAGGGAAATTTGATATATACAGAACGACTGACATGCTGCTGATTGTATTCAAGTTCAGCTTCAGCCACGGCTGTACTGGGTGAAGATCAAATAAGAGTTAAACCACATTAACACGGAAATGCACTGCTCTCTTTCTACTTATATTTTATAGCTAAAATGGTAAAGGTGATTCTTACTTTGCTGAAGGAGACCAAAATACCGGTTTATAGTCCTGATAAATATAACCCTAAAGGGAGAAAAAGAGAGTTAACTGGATCAAAACTAAAATGAAGCTTAAATAATATAAGGACTTCGTTAAATGACACACTAGCATACCTTGTCATACATTTTGTGGAAGATACCCAGTTGTTTTGCTTCATACTTCCCATCAAATGTGTGGTAGCAATTAGCCCAATCTGCCATTATACCCCACCGAATGAAGGCAGATTTCTGTTTCTCAATTGCCCTTTCTGCAAATTCTTTGGCTGAAAAGGAAGAATAAATTTTTAAAAACAATGTACTTTTAAAATCTGCATGATCGATTTAATTAGTTTTAGAAAATGCTAATTCTAGAGAAAGATTAATCTCAGCTGGAAAGAAAATTATAAACTATACTAACTGATTTATATGACAGCAACATTTGCATGCCACAGAATGCTTTACTTGCATGTGTAGGCCTATCAAAGTGAATGGCAAAGTATGAAAAAGCCAATCACCCACAGGAAGTTATTTCAAGCAAATCTGAGGATGGAAGCCATTCATTTTTACAGAATATAAACTTTAATTTTAAAAGGGAAAAAAAATGCCTAACCTTTATGATTATAAGTTCCAAAGGGGTAGCTGTGTTAGGTTAGTTCAGCAAAACAAACAAGGAGTCCTTTGGCACTTTTAAAGACTAACAAATTTATTTATTGCATGAGCTTTCGTGAGAGAAAATCCCAATTCATCACATGCTTTGTCTGACGAAGTGGGATTTTCTCCCATGAAAGCTCATGCGATAACTAAATTTGTTAGTCTTTAAAAGTGCCAAAGGACTCCTTGTTTCTTCATGGTTATGAATACAACTTTCCGAATGTAAATGAATGTCAATTGACCAAGAGCTATAGGACCTCCACTGCTACTCCTATCTTTGCAAAGAGGACATAGCTGCCTGGAATTAAGTTTAATTGTTGCTATTCAGAACTAGAGCTGGCTAAACTATTAATTGCAAATAAAGTTTTCATTGTGCAAGTTTTCACAATTCCCTTTCCCTCTCCATTATTTGACAAGCTCTATTCATAACTCTGCAGACAGCAGTGATGTGGTCTACCATAATGAATATCACGCTCCACCCTACTAGGAGAAGTTATGAGCAGCAGGTGGTGGAGTGGGGGGTCGGGGGAGAGGCAGAGAGACAGGGAGGAAGACAAAGACAACAACAGTAAAACATAGGAGGGCTGGGCCAGCAATCAGGTGGTTTTGAAAAGGGCAGAAAATTATCCTCTATTCCAGAAGCTATAATAGGATAAAGTTTAAAAATTATCAGACATTTACTAAGCATAGGATAATTAAAATACAGATGCAGTTCCATCTACCATTGCCTACTAGTTAAAATTTTACATGGAAAGTATAACACAAGGTGGTTTGTGAACTACTGAGTGGGACTAATGAACAAGGATGTGTGATACTAACCACCACCACCACTCTGTATGCTCACAGGAATTACTTTATTCAACTCTAAAATGCAGCTCCATCTCTCTGCAGTAGGAATATGGTAGCTAACCAAAAAGCAAGTCAATTTTATAATAGCACAATTCAAAGGCAGAGAAAAGCCACCCAAATCCAAAACCATCTCCCCATGTACCACATTATTTTGAAAGCATTATTTTAAACCACCAGCGCTATCAGAACAGAATACGTTTGAATATTATGCCATATTTTTAATTTAAATTACAAGCCAGCTTAAAATGGAAAGACATTTCACTGCATTTGTGACTTAAAATTATCTGAATGCCAATGATCCTAAATACACCTGGCAATAACTAAAATAAAGGTATTGCTTTGAGCTCAGCCGCTCTCTTCAAGAAAATATGATGCATCAGGTTGTTCGCAACTCTTTTGTCAGTGCATACAGACTGCAGTTTGCAAAGACAACCTTCTCAAGAGATGTGAAATTACATCAGCCCATAAACTGCATAGTCTAAGGCACAGATACTGCCATTGCCAGTCATTCCACTGTATGACAAAACTTACCAGTAAACCAAACTATAACACAAAATCAGACCATTTTCCATTTAATCAATAATCAACTCTCAAAAGGCATCACCGATAGTTTTCCAATATTACACATGATGTGGGGATAGAAAACAAATGTGTTTTCACAGACTCCAGAATCAGAAGGGACCATGCTAATCTGGTCTGTCCTCTTGTATAGCACAGGCTATAGACCTTCTCCACTGGTTAAGCGAAATAGATTGAGCTCTTTGAATCTATCACTATAAAGCTTTTCTTCTAATCCTTTTATCACTCTCATGGCTCTTCTCTGAACCAAGTTTATCAACATTATTCTTCAATTGTGGGCGCCCGAACTGGACAGCAGCAGTCACACCAGTGCCAAATACAGAGATAAAATAATCTCTGTTCTCCTACTCAGGATTCAGCTGTTTATGCATGTTTATGACAAAGTGGTGTTTTTTGGTAATGCTTTTATGAACTTTGAGTCTGCCTAGGTTTCCCTTCTATACTGCATTGTTACCTCATGAATGAAGAGGGCCTGTTTGTTCTCAGGACACTAAGACACAGATGTGAATAGTGCCTACCTGTTTGATACCTTATATCCCATATCAGTGGAGCTCTTGAAAATACAATGGCAGATCTCATTGCTCGGAAATGGACACCACGCAACCAATGACCCTGAGATACAGACTTCCCTACCTCTCTGCACCACTGTGGAGTTGCATCTCCCCAGCTCAGGAACAAAGCATTGGGGTGTGTGAAATGGAAGTTAAATGTTGGCAGTGAGGAGCAGTAATGGGCACATCTGAGAGTCTGACAAAGGAGATCAGAGGGATGGACAGACAGAGCTTGAACAACATGGGTTCACTGCAGCTCGGCTATGCTCTGGCTACCCAAATAGATTATTACTACAACCTTTGTTTCTCTATCTATACTAACCTAAAGACTTCTTAGGCAGTGTTTCATTTGAATAATAAACCCTTCTGCTTTGACAACGCTGCATGAATGAAGCTGCAGGTGCCTGCAGAGGTCTATTGATCCCCAGAGAACATACAAGTCTCCTCCAGGAGTTTGCCTCACTGGGATTTGCTGAACAGAGCTCAGTCTGAAACTGGAGTGCTGATGGCTCAGAGGTTCAGCCTAAGGAAGTGGTGATGCTGTGTGACATACCCTGGACACAGAGTGAGACCTCTAGAAACTCTAGAGTCCTAGAGACTGTTCCAAAAATGAGGCTGCAGCACGATCCTATAGATCCCTGACAGCATCCCAGGATCACATTAGACCGTCTGAACACAGCATGACAACGGGACCTCATGTTCAGCTGATTATCCACCACAACCCCCAATCTTTTCCAGAGTCACTGCTTCCCAGGTAGAGCCCCCATCCTGTAGGTTTGGCCTACAGTCTTTGTTCCTAGATGTGTACATTAAGCCATATTAAAATGCTTATTATTTGTTTGTACCCAGTTTGCCACGCAATCCAAATTTCTCAGAATCCGTGATCTTGGCCTCTTCATTATTTATCATTCTGCCAATTTTTATCTCATTTGAAAAATTTACCAGTGATGACTGTATGTTTTCTTCCAATTTATTACTAAAAATGTTAAGGCTAAGGAAAATTCCTTGTGTAACCCCACTGGAAACACACCCACTCAATAATGATTCCCCATGTTTCTGATCCCCTTATGATGCAGACTAATTCTGAAACATTGGGGGGGAAATAGTTTTATTTTCAAAGATATTTCTCTTAAGTTCAGGGACTCGGCATACAACCTCAGTACAAAAAATGATACAATATTAATCTCATGTTACAGAACTGAACTACATTAGAATCCAGGTGTATATGTTCTTTAATTCCTTTTTCCCCATCTATAGTTGTTATAACGTACAATGAGTTCAAACAAACTTGGATACTTCATGAACCCACTTTACAAAAGACACCATCCTTGTAAGTTTTAGACTGTGTTTTGCAGATCAAGTATCATTTTATAACCAAAATGTTCCTAACAAATTTCATTGTACTGAAACTAAAATGAAAACACAAAGGAAGGTATCAAAATAACATTCCACTAAAGATTTTAAAACACCTTATAAAACAATATTTAAGTCACAAATGTTTCGAGGAAAATTTTGCAAAGGACAGTTTACCTCTTTGTCTAATTTCCATCGCTGACATTTTTTGAGCTTCTTTGAATTCTGACATTGCTTTCAACTCAATTGGCAACCCATGACAATCCCAGCCTGGCACATAGTGCACTTTATACCCTCTCATCATATGGAACCGATTAGTGATGTCTTTCAAAATCTGGAAAAGACGTTAGGCCAAATATTATTTTTATGTAATTACTATTACCATATCAGCATGATAGAGCTGTATCTTACTTTGTATCTGACTAATTTTGGTGAACTCTGCAAAATCTAAGCACAATCAGGTATGTTAAAGATTAAGTTTCAGCCTTCATGTTTATGGATTTTTTGTATGTTATTGCACTTTATAATCGCACATCATTAGAACCAAGGGCAACCAAACTTTGCACAACTGAAGGCAACACTTTGCAGCACTGCAGGGGTTTGATGATTACACCTAGCTATCACAAAGTGGAATTATTCTATTATGGTAACATACTTCTGAAGTTACTACCTCCAATATTCAGGCTATGCCCCTAATAGTTCGTAGGACTGAAGTAGAAACTGGATTTACTTTGTCAGAATGAAAACAAATTCGACCCTTGAACACCATGCTGAAACTATAAGAACCACACAGAGCCATTCATCATTTTCATTGCTCCTGTACATATTTACCCATTAAAGAAATATGAAGAGCCCTACTTATAAAGTAGTGAACATTCAACTTCCATTTACTTCAACATGAACTGAGCATGCAAAGCATCTTACAGAAAGCATGTAACACCTTAAGCATACTATCCTTATACTTACCTTATTTAATGCATGACCAACATGAGGGTCTCCATTGGCATATGGTGGCCCATCATGAAGACAAAATTCATTCTTTGTTTTCCTTTGTCTTTGCCATGAATATAGTTCTGAAAAACCACATTTCTGTGCAGAGAACACAAAAAGATATAATTCAGTCTGTCTGTGTTTTAGTGGTTCAAAAAAAGTTTTATTTTAACATCATTCAAACAGTCAAAAAACTAAGAGGTAGAATTGAAAGTCTTCACTTTGAGAAGTTGGAGCCTCTCTGTGGTTTTAATTCCTTGTAAAGTACTTGCCTATCTCCACTACCTAGCTAACAATATTGTCCTTGGTTTCTTATGTAAAATAGACCTCTTCTTTAGCCAGATTTGTTCTTGGTATAATGCCATGGAAATGAAATTTACATTTGAAAGAGACATTTGCTTCATGTTTAGCAATCATCCAGCTTTATAAACCAAAATCTTTAGTTTTCCTCAACAACTAAGTCAAGATGGACTAACGTGATGGAGTCAAATTCCAAAGGGGTAGCCGTGTTAGTCTATTGTAGAAAGACAACAGAGTCTTATGGCACTTTTAAAGACTAACAGATTTATTAATCGCATGAGCTTTCGTGGGAGAAAATCCCACTTCGTCAGACGCTTTGAAGAAGACAGGTTTGTGAGAAGCTCTTCTAACGTGAGTTTTGAGACTGGAGCAGTTGAAACAGCTGCAGTTTGACATTAACTTGTTTTATCATTTATTTTCTAAGGGTTACTCTAATAGACTCATTTTTTAGCTGGGGCCCCTGTTAACGACAGGGTTTGACAGAGCTCACCCCCACCCCCCCGACTCACTGGACACCGCAGCGAGAAGAAACAACATTAATCCCCTTGCCCCAAAGCCCAATGCTGGGCTGCAGGCCCGCTCCCTACCAACCCCGCGGGCGGCGGCGTGTCCCTGCCCGGCTCCTGCGCGCGGTACCTGCTGTATCTCCACCTCGGCCTCCGGCTGCATCCTGCCCGGCAGCTGAGCGGGGAAGCGGCTCCGCGGCAGCAGCACCGTCTCCCGGTACTTGGAGTTGGCGCCGCTCTCCGGGCTCGGCTGCCCGCTGTTGGCCCCGGACACCGCCCAGCGCGCCCAGCCCCACACGGCTCCCGCCGGGGCCCGGGGCTTGGCTAACGGGGTCGCCCTCCGCGCCCACAGCATCCTTCCCGCCTCTCGAGCTCCGTCCGGGCCGGGCCAGGCGCTTCCGGCTCGATAGCTACGCGAGAGCGGCGCAGGGGCGACGGGCCGCGAAGAGGGACACGCTACTTTCAAACGCGCTTCTGTCCCCTGCCTGCGCCGGTACAGCGGGGAGGGCTGGAATGTGGTGCCTTACATCGGCCACGCGCGGGTGAGTCATCTGCAGGATGCTCGCTGCACGTCGCGTTCTCGCCAGTGCAACCAAATACAGCCTCCGGTGTGGGAGCCCAAATCCCGCAGTGTTTGCTCCACTCCAAAAGACTGGGCAATGCGTGCCTGCGGCCCTGAACCTCTCTGTTGCACATCTGTCCTTACTGGTCTTAGAAGCATGGCCTGGAGCAGGTGTCCTGTGGGGTGGGGGGCCAGGACCTGGGAAAGCGGATTTGGTTTTATTTGGGGTGAGGTGGATTGGCAGGGCGGGGAAGGCAGGCTGTTCAATGCATTTTTTTGGCCCCCGTCTTATGTTTGCAGGGGTTCGCTCAGCCTCTCTGAAAAGGATTCTCTCTGGGAGATGCCAGACAAACAAGGAGTCCTGTGGCACTTTTAAAGACTAACACATTTATTTAGCGCATGAGCTTTCGTGGGAGAAAATCCCACTTCGTCAGATCTTCAAAGCGTCTGACCATGTGGGATTTTCTCCCATGAAAGCTCATGCGATAAATATATGTGTTAGTCTTTAAATGTGCCACAGGACTCCTTGTTTATTTAGCTGGGCTGGACTAACACGGCTACCCCTTTGGAACGTCTCTGGGAAGTATGTGCCTGAAAAGTTCTTCCTCTAATTACGCCCTTGTAATTTTTTTCCTTTTCAAAGGTGCTTACACATCCCTTCCCATAGTTCTTGCACTGTTGGACCTGTGTGACTTGGTAAGTTCCTTATCTTCAAGCCTCTGACAAACTGGGCTTTTCTCCCATGAAAACTCATGTGGTAAATAAATTTGTCAGTCTTTAAAAGTGCCACAAGACTCCTTGTTTGTTCTGCTGAAGTAGACTAACAGGGCTACCCACCCTTTGGGAAAAGATTTAAGGATAGTTTCTCAGACTAAAGTTATTGAGAGAAATAAGTTCTGGTGATGGTGAACTTTAGGACCCGGAAGGCTTTGCTCAGTAGAGCAGAAGGGTTAAGGGTGAAGAGGAAGGTGCTAACTGACTAGTAGCACACACTAATAGGCTAGTGGTTTACTTTCACTGCTGCTATTCATTTTGTAACTGTCGGACTCGACTGAGCTGCAGGTATTTGATTCTTTATCCGCAGTCTGTTTCATTTGTCAGCTCCATATGCATCAGCATATGAAAATTATAAATGGGGTGGAAAATGGGTATGGATTTTTAATATCCATTGAAAGTTACAGGACTTCTTGGAGGGGATTTCTGTGGAGAAAATAAAAGGGAAAATGTTGCCTGAAATGCAGGGATGTTTTTCTGAACAGCTGTTGTGTAGCCAGGAGTCTGAGATTTAAAGAGGGTCGCTCTAGTCTAAAATTTGCTAAGATAATCATAAAGTTAGAATAGTGAGTGCACATATTATGGGATTTTGAATCAAGGAGCCCATCTGGAAAAGCACAAAAAAGAAATAATTCAGTTGATAGTTTCAATTGCTTCATTAGTATTTCTATTAGTATGTGGCTGCAGGGGGTTCTCTATTGTTTAAAAGTAAAATCAGTGTTAGATTAATTATAAGTGAAACTAAAATAAATCTTTTTAAAAGTTCAGTTAAGATATTTTTCCTCAATCATCTTTTCACAATGGCTTATTATAGTAGAACTGCTCATGAACCTGGGGGCGGTTGCTGTGTTTGGGTGGGGGAGGCTGTTTTGTATTGTTTTTTAACATTTTTAATAGATGGGGAAGAATTGAAGGAATTTATTTTGGCAGTGGAGGAGCAAACCATCTATACATTATATAGATTTTTGAAAGCATAATGCAAAAAAATCCTTTGGATATTTGGCAGCCTCTCCTTAAACAAGTACAGCGTATTGCTCAATTGAAGCAAAGGTAAGAGATATTGCTGAGAACAAGGAAGAGGGTAAGAACGTGAACCAACCACACCAAACCAGGTCACAGGTAAAACCAAGGTGGGACAGATTATTAAACATAAGGATTACTCTATGTTGGAGGAGAAGTGGCAATTAATTCCCCAGCCCTTAGAGGACAAAGGAGAGTTAGTAAGCTATAAATTGTTGTAATGAGCCATAAAACCAGTGTCTCTGTTAAGACCATAGGTTTTAATGTTCAACCGAGTTATGAATTTTTGTTTCCAGGCTCATCTTTTGAAGATTTTGTTTGAGGATGTGGACTGAGTGTGATGGAGTAATTAGCTATGGAGTGATTGTTTTGTCAAAAGTGTTTGCTTACAAGTGATTGTGGGATTTTTATTTTTTTGTCATTCATCATTTTTCTGTGTGTTATTTTGAGAGCACAGCAATTGTCTTGTTTCAACCACTTATTTGTTTCGGTACCATTATTACAACAGACACACAACAAGCCTTTCGAGATCCTTGGATCATACTCATGCCTATCACAACATGTGGTGTGCCTCATCCAGCAGATTAAATACCCCAATGACAACGGTGACAATCCATAGCCATATTTCATGATACACCTAAGTCCTTTGATTCTGATTAACCAAACTATGCAGGACTGATTGGTGCCAAGCAGCAAAATTATTCCTGACCCTGCTGATCATGAGGACAAGATGTGACCTGTCATTGTCTAGAGTAGCCCACCTGAATAAGCCAGTGTCAAAAAGTAGAAAGCAGAGCAGATTCTTCCAGAATTCGCAGGTAACTCTGAAGTTAGATTCCCTGAGCAGTCACAACAGTGTTCCTAGTTTCCACACTGGTTATCAGGAAGCTAAAACAAGGAGTTGCATAGACCCTCTCTATTGTATTTCAGTCTCTGGATCCAAATTAGCAACTAGGTACAGTAAAGAGATTAGTTATTTAAAGCTCTGTTTTCTTTACCAAAATGTTCTCCTGATCCCCAAAGGGTCAGCCACATTACAAGATCAATATAAGTTTGGATCTTACCCAAAATACTATGCTGCCAGCTGGTCCTTTAGTAACTAAAACTAAAGGTTTGTTATAAAGGAAGAGGCACAAATAAGAAAAGATATGTTAAATGATGAAAGCAATCAAATACACACAAATGACTTTAAAGTCTCTATATATCAGCTCCTTGGCAGAACTGTGGAGTTTGCAGGCTTGTATGGTTTCTCTGGAGTACATCCAGCACCTGGGTGTGTCTCAGTCCTTTGTTTCATAGCTTCTTTCAAAGATGAGTTGATTCAGATGTAGGAGCAGGAATGAAGACAAGATGGAGGTGGTGCAGCTGCATTTTTATAATCTCTGGTCTGCTATGCTTGTTTCAAACACAAGCTCCCACAAAACAAAAAAGGGAGTTCTGTGGCACTTTTAAAGACTAACACATTTATTTATCATATATGCTTTCGTGAGCACAATCCCCCTTTATCAGATGCATGAAATGGAAAATGTGGCATGTTAACTGAATTTATACATTCAGAGAAGGGTTGGTCACCAGGTCAATTCAAACAGATTCAGGGGGATAGTCTGCTAGCCTATCTATCTCAGCAAAGTAAACAAGCTGTTTTGATTCAAACAGTGTGGAAGAGGAAAGCAAGAGTTGAGAAGGGTAATGAGGAGCATCTTTTGTAATGTTAGCCATTTGAGATCTCTATTCAAACCCAGTGTGAAGGTATCTAGTTTGCATATGAATACTAGCTCAGCAGTTGTAATTTGTATTGTAATAAGTCCATGTTATTATCTGCATTTGAAATTTTTTTACAGAAGTGCTGTAACCAGCATGGTTTTTTACAGCATGTCTGGGTAGATTGAAATGAAAGCTCACACAGTACATGGTATGGAAAAGCACATGCAGTCTCCTTAGCCATAGGCCTATCCCTTCACATATCTAGTTATTCTAATATTTTTAGCCACAGGCTTATCCCTGCACGTATCTACTTATTCTGATATTTCATAAGTGCTGTCCTGGCTTTTCTCCCTCCCATGGCTCATTGTAAAAGTAATGGCCCTTGATGAGTCATCAATGCTCACACTAATCTGCTGTGGCGTGTAACCCAGTAGCACAGCACAAGATATCACACATATCTCTAACTCACAGTACAAAGATGATACATACACATAAACAATATTATCATACGCGGTAAATTATAACCTTTTCAATAGTAGCTGACATCTTGTGGGAAACATTGCAATTTTGTCATTTATTTTAGCTAATGCAACTTTAGCTGCTATTCTTGGTAATATAGGTGCTTACTCCTTGTTATAAATTTTACTAAGTGACAAATGATCTTTTTTTAAAAAAAACCCAAAAACTCAAAACACATTTCTTCTTCAAAGCTTATCTGCTAGAGAGAGATTTAAAAAGAAAGGACTAACTTAGCACTCCTTGAAGACTGGGCCTTCATTCGAATATATGGTGTATTATGTCTTTCAGATGTGTTGTCTGTGTAACTTTAGGTTCCACTCCTACAAGCTGCTACATGTGGGGGTCCCTGTGCCCATAGAGAACTCCTTTAATGTAATGGGACTCCTCACAGGTGCATGGACCCTTCTGCTAGAACACAGACTCTGACTCACACACTCTTTGCAGTAGTCACTTTCTTTTTGTATGTTTTGCATAGCATTAGATGCAGTAAGAGAGCTCAGAAAATAATATTTGCCTCAATAATAACCTAAGGCATTGAGTGTTACACATTACATATGTTGTGATTTAAAAAAAAAAAACCCCAAAAGCCTATTTTGTAAAATCCCATAGACCTAATTCTCAGCAGAATCTGCAGAGGGAGCCAGGTTAGTCATTCATACTATATCCTCCAGTTAAATACTGTCCAAACTCAAATTTATGTGGGATTAGAAATGATAATCTAGTATTAAATCTTTAAAATTAAAATGTGCAACCCCATGACTTAGTAGGAGTGCCTTTTGATCCCATAGGGGATCTTTGTTAGATATGCCAAACTTTTTTCTCTTGCTCCTGGAGCTGACAGTGACTGGGTATGTTGCAGAAGCAGACCATTTGGCTTTGGGGAAGGAAGCAATTGATTGAGTACAAATCGATGATAAATTATAAGGAGAGTCCCCCATTCTTCTCATCCTAAGGGGTACCATGACAACACTTATCTAAGACTGTTTGTCACTTGGAACTCAAATTGAGAAAGAAATAGAAAAAAGACATTTAATTTGTTAACAGCTTGGCTTAACTTAAATCAAAGTGATGAGGGTGCCACTCGTGACTCCCTATTTGAGATTGATTTCTGTTTGCATGAAAAGCTAAAATTAAAATTATTTTATAAGACAATTTTAATGGATTTTTTAAAATAAACATATTTAATTTAAACAAAAAATCTGATGTAAAAAAGTTAATTTTATCCACCCTCTTTGACAAAACAATACAATTATTATGAATGCACTTTCATCAAAGGCTTTGCTGATGAATTAAACATATCTATGAGGTAGTTAAGTATTATTGTCACAGATAAGGAAAGTGATGCGTAAATAGATTAAATGAAGTCAGGAAGTCAATAGGTGATCCAGAGATAGAACTCAGGAGTCCTGATTCCTGCTCTTCCTATGCTTTAACAAAGAGAAGCATGCCTAACTGTGTTCAAGACAGAAGAGGAGAGCTGTTCCCCTTACTAAATTGTTGGCATTTGAACTCTGATGTGACTTTGGCATTAATCTGGGTAATTTACATGAGTCTAGGTTTCAAAACAAGAATTACAAGTTTAGTGTTATCAGTAAAGTTATCAGGTTGCATTAGACTCCAGACTTTCCCCCCACCCTTTTCTAAATAGTGATGCTGGAACTCGGGGATGCTACAGCACCTTCTGACTTGAAGTAGAAATAAGCAACACCAAATACCTGGTTTCCATCAGCTGCACCCCTACTATAAAAATTGTTCCAGACCCCCTGTTTCTACACAGTATTTTATTGAAATCCATATAACAAACTCTATACACTAGATGCCCAGCATTACCCTCAGTTTCTGCTCAAGATTTAACCAGCCTGAAAGGTGACAAGTAACCTTTTAGGTTTAGGAATGTGTGTGATATGTGAAAGATGGAAAGCAAAGAAAGAGAATGATGGAGGGGAACGTGGAGAGCATAAATGGGGAATAAAGAGCAAGAAAATGGGGGTAGTGAGAAGCTGAGGGCAAAGAGGGTGATTGGCGTTAAGAGAGGCAAAGAGAGAATGTGAAGGGAAATGGGAGGTTGCACAAAAGGGAAAGAAAATGGAGAAACACTGCTAGTTCCTGGAACTAAGTGGCTAAGTGCGGGTAAGTTCACCTACAAGAATCAGCTACAGAAGGGTTCTGCCTCTCATTATGCAACCCCTTTCTTGCATCCATCTCACACTGTAACTACAAAAAATACTGCCTTCCACTCTGTTAAGATAGGACTACAGTCCAGACCTTGATTAGCCAAAGCTTTCATTATTTGAAGTGACCCCCTGTTCTCAAACATGTAATAATTTAATTGAAAAGTCTTCCACTTACTCAGATTATTTCTGTATTCCCTTTCCATTCCTCTATAAAAGGTTTTACTTTTATAAAGATAACATTTCAAACTGTACTCATGGCTTACCGTAACCTCCATAGGCTTCTTATTCAGTCATTCACAAGATTTCTTTTTGATTCTCTTCAGCACTTCAATATGGCTTCTTCTTCAACTGTGTTGACACGCCTAGTGGCCTCTGCATATTCTGTTGCGCACAGAGCTGGAACAATAGTCAGAAATGTGATGGCTGGAGGAGACCTGGGCATAGTGGAGAAGGTATTTGTTGTGCTTCTTACTGATTTCATGTCTGAGTTAAACACAGTCCAAGGAGTTTTTTTCTTAAGGTCAGATGGCTCCAGCACAGGTGGGTGAGGGTTTTCTGTGACAGACTGACAATATCCTGGCATATTTTATTGAACTAGGTTTAATACTTTTGAGGACCACTGTATTCAAAATGTAGTTGTGTATGTTTTATGGTGGAATTTTATGCAACTCTTCTAGAAGTGGGTTGCTAATGTCATTTCTTTGTTACCAGTCCTTTGAAGCCACCCCCTGGAGAGGTCGATATATAGATGGGTTCAAACTGGATTCCCTGGGGAACGATAAAGACAAGCATTTTAGATAAAAAGCCTGGTTTCAGTTGGCTCAGGTCTTCTTCCTGATTCAGTAAATGGACAAGACCTGTGGCTTGTGGAGGGCCCTAGTCCATAGGATAGAATTGGAAAGACATGCTTCTCTGAGCAGAAGTTTTGATGAGCTTTAACCCACAAGAAAACCCCTTATATGGGCTTTTGAAGGACTGTTGTTTGCCCATGTTAGGGATGGACTTTTTCCTCAGTTCTCACAGCTCTGTTTCAGTATTTATTTGCTAGAGGCAGGCCTGATCTGCAAAGTTTGGGAATGCTTAGGGGTTTGGCTTGATCCCATCTCTAATCTAGTCTCTTTTTCCTCATAGTATTTTCCATCAATTACAAAAAATATTGCAGTATTTGGTGTAAATTCAATAACCAACTCTCTCCCAAAAAAGCATATGAGGCCAAATCCTACAAAATAAATAAGAACAATATCAGGGAAATTTATTTTAGTAAATGTAATTAACATTCTAGCTTTCCTCATCTTGTTTCATATTTGTTCAAAAACTAGGCATAAAAGTTCTGCAACTCCTAGAGATCTGTAAAATGCTGTTAACTTGCAGTTTATTAACATGGCCTTTGCTAGTCCATATTTGATTGAGGCTTGGACTTCAGTTGTCTGTAGGGCATGGAAAATATCTGCAGACTTAACTTTTTTAACAAATTCTTTATCAATAAAAAAAGCTTATCCACAAAATATTTCAGCTCTAATTCTGCAAAGTCGGTGTCTATACGTGAATAGGATTTAATTATTTTTTGCTTTATTCATTGACTCAAATTTAATTTTATAATGCTTGAAGAAATTTGATATCTAGGAAAATGTAAGTAAAATACATTCTCATCTGAGTGTAGTTGTAAAAAGTTATTTCTCAGTGAGCCATTTATCCAAACAATTGTAAGAAGCTGCATTTTCCTAAATGGTCAGATTTTAAAGTAGAAAACATGCTTATGAATAATGCAAAATTAACAACACTAACCACAGTTATAGCAATTGCCTTCTCTTTGGTTTTCCCAAGTCATCAACATGTGTAGAATGGTTCTTGTCTTCTCTTATGTGTAAACATCTTCAGACAACTAGTGGCTCCCTAAGCTTTTCACAGTCCTTTCTATAAAATTGCACACTCAAGTCTGACCATCCCATAAGTTACATACATTCATTCCCATTGCCTTGTGCGTGAGTTGCATGCATGCAGCTTGAAAGACCCCTCCTCTTTACCACCAAAGCTTTCACCCTTTTTCGTTACTTTACACCCCTTTGCTTGTTTAGCACCTTTTCTCCTTGGTGTCCTTCCAGCTCGCATATGGAACAAGAACCTTCTTCTCTGCAACTCCTGCCTCTTCAATTCTGTGTGTAACATCTCTAAACATTTTTACTCCCTTGTTTATGTCTCTTAATTTCTCTCTCCTGCTCTTCTTATGCTTATTTAACTTGATAAATATACTACTTGGCTCTGTGAAGCATGGTAGATTTGTGTGAATGTTATCATATAAAGTAAGGTGCTTTTGTGCTGAATCCACTGAGAAGATGCAGCACATGTAGCATTGGAACAAGCTTCCTCAGACTGCCCTATCTCACCCCTGCAACAGATGATGAGAGAGAAAACTCAGTTTCAGCAACCTGCTCAGTCATTGAGACACAGACCTCTCTCTTGAGATGGTTAATTGTGTTGGTGATTTCTGTGACATGGATCCTTTTCCCATAAGACCTTGATATCATTGATCAGTGCCATTAGGCCACTATGTTGTTTTAAAGTAAAATAATTCCTTCTCTTCCTTTGCAGTGTGGGCCCAATGACTTGCAAACCAAAGCTGATCGACTGGTACAAATGAGCATTTGCTCTTCATTGGCACGGAAATTCCCCAGAGTGACAATCATAGGAGAAGAGGTGAGAAATCTGTATAACTAACTTCCTGTTTATCTAACCTTGCCCTTATGATTTATGTTTGTCATTTGCAGGCATCAAAAACCCTTCTGTTCTCTTTAATTGTTATCCTCCCCTGTTCCCTTCATCTGGTAAGATGCCACCAAATCCAGTGATTGGAAGGCAAATACCAAATCTCCCTCCCACGCCTGCAACCAGGCCAATTTAACCTGTGACAGAGGGAAAGACTGGCTTGTGACTAAAATATGGGGAGTGGCTGTATCGCTTTGCTCTACTGTATTTCCAGTACAAGAAGCAGAACCATATTTGAGAGCTGAGAAAGCTCAGACAGTGCTCTCTGGCTGTTGCTTGTTAGGCCCTGTCTACACTAGCACTTAGGTCAGCAAAACCTTTGTCTCTCAGATGCTATAAAAGTACATCTTAGAGCAAAAGTGTCAAATATGCAGCCCGCGACCCGCTTCCATCTGCCCTGTGACTGTGCTCCGTGGGACCATGCTCTCTCTGTAACAGAGAAAGAGAGAGGTCTTGTGGAGCACAGTCTTGCATACACAGCACTCCGTGATGCTGCAAGTATTTCGATTTACGGTATGGACAGCTCACTTGGAGTACATTTAAGTCAAATCTGGCCTGCCATAGCAAATGAGTTTGATACCCATACCCTAGAGTGACAACATTTTGCCATCATAAGCTCTTGTTTGGATAACTTTTTGTCGGCAGTAAACGCTCTTCTGCCGACACAGCTACTGCCGCGTGTTGAGATTGTTTTATTATGTCATAACGTGGCTACACAAGTACTTATGTCACTCAGGAGGGTGGTTGTTTTCACACAGTTGAGCATTAAAAGCTTTGCCACCGTAAGTGCTAATGCAGACAAGGCCTTAGTGCAGGGGCTGGCAACCTTTGCTGGCCCCTGTGCCAGACCTGCCCCTTCAGAGGTGCCAAGGGCGGGGCCAGCAGGTGCCAGGAGCCATGTGCTTGGCGGCGCCTTTTCCCTGCTAGCCCCGCCCCCCAGCTGTGGAGTGGGGCCAGCAGGGCACAGGAGCCAAGTGCGCGATGGCTTTTTTCTCCTGCTAGCCCCATGTGCTGCTGCTCTCCGCTGCTGGCCCCACCTCCCATGTATAGCTCCCGTCCCCTGTGGGTCCCACTTCCCAGTGCAAGGGAGGGGCCAGCAGCCGAGAGCAGCCACATGCTCAGTGGTGCTTTTTCCCTGCTGGCCCACCCCCCAGACATAGGAGCCGTGGCACATGCAGCCTTTGTGGCTCCAGGCCCCGCTGGGGGTGGGGACAGTGGGGGGAGCAGCCACGGCCCCTTGTGCTGATGGGAATAGGCACGTATGCCAGCTTTGGCACATGTGCCAGGGATTGCCAATCCCTGCCTTACTGTCTTTGTGTCCTTTCATCAGGACCTCCCCCTTCACGATATAGATGAAGAGCTGATTGAGGATGGCCAGTGTGAGGAAATACTGAGGAAAACTTTTCCACCACAATACAGTTCCATCAAAGAAGAAGAGGTAATAGAAATGTTTCTTACTAGTCTTGTCTCAGACAGAGCCAAGAAATAAAACAGATAATTTTGATGCCATCTTAAGTAAAAAGTTACTTTTTAAAATTGAAGATGCCATAATTACGGCCCTAAATATTTAGATGCTGTTTATTTACACAGGATGGGTGTGGCATGGGCAGCTGAACTCGGGTTTCTTTGTAATGTTCCATGAATGTGTATCAGATTTATGCTAAAGGGACCATCTCTAGGAGTGAGAGAGCTTCATTTCCATCCCCATTGAATCCCTGTATGCAGTGTTATAGCCGTACGGGTCCCAGGATATTAGAACAATGTGAGCAATGTAATATCTTTTATTGGACCAACTTCTGTTGGTGGGAGAAACAAGTTTTCAAGCTTACACAGAACTCTCATTGAATCTTTGACATCTCTGCTGAGATTGCAAGCATCGTTGCTAAATAGTGGTGCAGGTTGTGTGCTGATTGTAGGGTTTTAAATATGAATGTCTTTCCATACAAAATGGACTGAGCTCACCAAATCCTCTTTACATAGCCAGCTGAATAGCTGGTAAAAAGTCTATCCTGGATTGATATATAATATTTTATATATATAATATAAACATTTATAAACATTAATGTAATTCTTCTTGGACTTTAAATGTAAGATTTTCTAACAGTTGTGAGGTCTATCCTCTTCTCAGTGATGCTAACTAATACAATTATACCAATAATTTAATTTCTGTGATCTGTCTCCTCTTGTGTTGCTTCCTTTTTTTTTTTTAAGCTCGTTGTGTGGGTTGATCCTCTGGATGGGACCAAAGAATACACTGAAGGTTGGTTTCTCTTTTATTTATTTGTACAGAAAAAATATTTCAGTTTAAGTAACAACAAAACTTCTAGAACATTTTACAATAATGCCTATCAAAACTGGGGTGTGTAGAGGTCATCAAAATAGATAGTGAATGCTGTCAGTTGGGAAAAAAAGGATTCTGTGAGGGGT
This sequence comes from Pelusios castaneus, assembly GCA_007922175.1. NCBI lineage: Eukaryota > Metazoa > Chordata > Testudines > Pelomedusidae > Pelusios > Pelusios castaneus. The sequence goes on along the minus strand of ML685763.1, from coordinate 11,839,422 downwards.
TGGGTTTTTTTGGTTTGTTTTTTTGCGGTTTTTTTAGCCTCATCACAACGCTACAAATATACCATAGGGAGCCATCTGCACTGGCACAGGATGGACTAGGTGACATATAAATTAGAGATAGAAAAGAATTACGATGATGCAGTGATCTCTTCCAGACAAAGTAGCCTGCAGAACAAGAGGTATGGAAAACCACTGAACTAGAAAAGAATAGGTAGTGAAGTCATTGGATCAGACTGAAAGCCGGAATTTGTTAGTTAGATGGAACATGTAAGCAGGATACAAATGAATGTCTTACAAGTCAGGAATATGCAGGATTTCTTAAAACGCCTCTGTGACAGGCCACTCCCCAGATCCAGTCTGGTGTGCTGCTATGACTCCTTGAACCCCACTCCTGAACCCCAATTCACCCTGCTCTGCTAGGTGACCACTCACTTCTGAGTCAGTCCACACCAGCCACCAGTGTGTGACTGGTCTCAGGCAGTGGGTGTAAATCCACTAGCCACACAGGCGTCAGTTTCCAAGTGAACACCCGCAGCCCCGATCCCGCACTGGGAATCACTGTCTTACAGTTATTGGGACCCACTCCCAATCACCATAGTCTCAAGTCCGACCACTTAACAAAGAAGTGAATTGTGCCCAGCTTCCCACATCCACACCCTCTAAAGACCACACTGCTTTAGAATAAAGAAATTTGTGACTATACCATCGAAGCTGGTTATTATTCGAGCATTCAGCATCTAGTAGACACCATCAACAGGAACCTTGAGGATATTGAAAGGCCAAAGAACAGCTTTTTTTACGATGAGGTGACCAGAAAGGTTCGGATAAAAAACACCGATGAGCCATACTTCTTTTCTGCCTGGGGAGAGCTGGCAACTATATTGGGCGTAAAATCAAATCAGCCACGGAGGGTGGCCCCACACCCCACAGACATCACAGGGGAGTTTAATTCTTTATATGTGTACACAGACATCATGGAACATCAGTTAGTGGGGGACTACTATATGCCGCTCTTACGCTGCATGCCCATTCAGGGCAAAAACAACGATTTGTCACCCTTACCTATGACAAACCACATTACGTCCTCATGAGTAAACAGCACATCGGGACCATCACTAATGTAATAAAGATGGATCAGAATAAACACGTCGTATTTAGTTTTGGGAAGGTGATTGTTAAACTGCATTTGCAGTCAAGGAAGTTGAAGGACGGTGGCTGTAAAAAAAACTACAAGGATCCCTTTGTGTATCGGAACTACTACAATGCCCAGGCCAGTCATGGACTACCTGGATATCAAGGCTTGCCCATAATGTATGGGTACAGGTTAGAAGGGGTGTTCCACAGTCTTTTTAGAAAAGCCGTGCCGCTTTTGAGAAGGGCCTTTGAAATGATTAAACCTCACATGAAAACAGCCACAAAAAGCATAACCAGAGATGTCGTGAACCGAGTGTCCAGCACCGTTATAAACAAAATAGGCATGGATGGACCTCAGGAAGGCTCTGGGCTCGTGATGATGAGAAGGAAAAGAGCAGCGTCACGCCACCCATTGATAGATCCTCCTAGACCCTTGGGAAAAAAAAGTGCCCGGAAGAAGCCCTAGACAGAATCCGAAAAGGCATCCATGATAAAAGGGATATATTTTAAAATGGCTTTCATCCACTGTGGTTCTGAAGAATGCACCAAATCAGAATTGTATATATTTCAAATGGCCCCCATGCAAGCCAGCATCGAGAGCAGCTTTTACGTGGAGGTGCCCCCTTTGGCCGCTTTAATGCTGAACACTCCTTTAGAATTTTTTATTTCGGGACACAGAGATCATTACCTAGACCTTAACAACATGGTGTTGTACATGTGCTGCAAGGTCGTGAAAGAAGATGGTTCAGACATTGACGACGATGCTCGGGTGGCCCTAACAAATTACCCCATCGCCACCCTTTTTAACCAGCGGGATGTCACTGCAGGTGACCGTCTTATCAGCCAGAGCAACAATTGTTACCCTTACAGAGCAATGATAGAACTGAGTCTGAACTACATTCATGACACACTCAAGATGCAGTTTTTTGCTGGAGGGTTTCAAAAAGACATGGCGGGAGCCCATGAGGGCACCGTCTTGGTCAGGGTGGGCAAACCCAGATTTATGTGCCAAGCCAAACTGACAGCCAGCAACAGGAAGCTGGATTTGTTGGAACCCCTCCACAGAGACTTGTTTTTTCAAGAAAAACTGTTGCTGAACGGCGTGGATTGGAAAATTAAACTCAGGTGTAGCAAAGATACTTTTTGCCTCATGAGCGGGAATGCCAATCAGCACTATAAAGTGCACCTCATCTCGGCGTCCTTGTTTGTAAAACGAATGAAAGTGGTCCTGGGGGTGCAATTGGGACACACGGAGGCTCTAATGACCGCCAGCACCAAGTACCCTGTAGACCGGGTGGGCATAAAGATATTCAGCATTCCGGCTGGGAGTCACGTCAGTAATCAGGAAAATCTCTTTTTGGGACAGCTACCCAAGCAGCTTGTTATCAGATTTATAGACAACGTTGCCTTCAGCAGCAGTTACACTAAAAGTCCTTTCAATTTTAAGCATTATAACATTAATTTTGTGGCCTTGTAAGTGGATGATGAACAGGTGCCAGCTAAGCCTCTGTAGCCCGATTTCGAGAACGGAACTGTGTGAGGGAGTACATGCAATTTGTGCAGGAGACTGGGAAATATGTAAAAGACCGACCGCTCTTGATGGACCGTGATGAATTTATCCAGGGGTACTGTACGCCTTCAACCTGACCCCAGACCAGGAATGCGCCGACCATTATTCTCTGATTAAAACAGGGAACCTGAGAGCGGAGGTGCGGTTCACCAGGGCACTACCCTCTATGATCAACATGATAGTGTAGGGGGTTTTTGATAACGTGCTGGAGGTGAACCTAGAAGGAATGTCCTGTTCGACTACATGTGATCATGAACAGTGTGCAATCAAGACACCTTTTATCAAAGGACACTTCTTTTTTAGATGTGTTTCTTAGCGATTTGCTCCCGGAGGACCCCGTGTCCAGAAGACCCTTGGGCCTTGTTATCACCCATCCCCAAGAGTCACCAGGGGAATACTGGTTGACCATCTACTTTCCCAAGTGGGGCCCGGTCGAGTTCTTAGACGCCTACGAGCTGCCCCCAAACAGCCAATTTTTCCCTACATCTATTATGACTTTTTTAAACCGTAACTCTAACAACCTGATGTTTCACCAGAGATCATTACAGCATCCTCTAGCCATAACCTGCAGCTATCACTGAGTATTCTTTTTAAAGAAACATAGCTGCAGTTTATCTTTTGATGAGATTTTAAAATTGTATTCCAAGGATTTATTAGAAAATGACCATATGATGGTGCAGTTTGTGAAAGGGGCAAAGTCGGGCATGTCCAGACCTGCCCCGGACATGTTTCAACATGTCCAGACATGTTTGTCTTGTCACGCATTTAAAGTGATGTATCAATAAAAAACCAATAAAACGTGCATCATTTGAGTCTTTTATTTTACATTGTTGACCATGCATAGTTTCGTTTTTTTAGGAGGGAGGGGGTTACTTTCGGCCCGCTGTCCTGTTTTTAGGTGTTCTAAAAATTCTTTATTGGTAACATGGCCTACAACGGATGTAGGCACGTTCAACTCGGCCAAGGTTTTCATAAAAACATTCCAGCCTTTAGGCGCCCTCTTGTTAGCGAAAGAATAAGAGCCGGTAAATCCCCGGACTAAATCAAGCATGTGAGACCCCGCGACTGCTTTCCCCCCCACCCGGTACACAAAGTTTCCTTTATCATCCCAAGAAGAAACATCTTTACTCTGAGTTTATTTAATAATATTTCAGCTTTTTTCTTATAGCGAGGATTGACTCCTTCCAGCACCTCTTGAGCAACATAATCCTCCCTGACATCAGGAGGGCGCGTCAGTTCTCGCTCTTGCTCGGGGAGAAGGAAACTGTTTAGTCTTTTCCACTTCACCCGGCTTGGTCAAGACCAGGTATTTCTGTAGGACCCTTCTGTAAAGTTTAGCCTTTTCGTGGGCAGATAAATCAGCTCTTTGAAGAATGTCTTTCATTTCTGAATCCAGCCGAAGGGTGGTGGCGGTTCTGATGTTTTCTTCGTTGTTAAAAGCGCGTTTCATTTGTTCCAGCTGATGGCTAGGAATGAGGTACAATTTTTCAGCGTGTTCCCATTATCTGTTCCCATTATCTGTTCCCATTATCTGGACAGCAGGTGGAGTGCGAAGCTTAAGAGAGGCCCGATAAAGCCCCCGGCTTGCTTTACCAACAGCTTCTTTTTTTTTTTGAGGGAGACCCTTTTATCACTCAGTTTTTTAATTATGCCCGTTTTCTTTTTAGCACGCTTACTTGTCTGGGTTTCAAGGGTATGTTTCCTTTTAAAGTGTTGAGCGCTACTTCTGCGATGGCCGTTACCAGGTCATCGGAGGCTGCGCAGAGAATAGCCTTTCTTTGCTGAGGTCTGGATCTGATGAGGAGTTTTAAAAGCGCCAGGTTTCTCTGCATGCAGCTACACATGCTTATCACAGGGCCGCTCTGATTTTACAATGCCTGGGGGTGGTAAAAATGCCTACTTTTTATGGGGGTTTTTCAAGGTGTGGACACAGGGCCAAGAGGGGGAAGAGACTGGTTTTTAATATGTAGGCCTCTGGCGTGGCTGTGTTTAAATCCACCAGCAGGTACCCATAGGGTTTTTTGGTAGCGTCCTCAAAGGCCTCCAGAAAGACATGTGTTTGACTGGGGTCCATTTCACAGGCCAGAGTGGCGATTTGCAGTTTATCTCAGGGGGTTTTAAAGAGAACCATATACTTAGTATTTAAATTAATTGTACGGCTCTTTTTCCCCTGACAAAACACGTTTTGCATGATGTACATGATACTCAGGTTTTTGTGGTGCACATATTTTGTAAAGGCTTTCTCGATCTCACTGCTATCACAAAAATGTAATGCATGGAAATTTTTGCAACAATTCTTTATACATTGGCTGCCAGCAGCTATAACACCACATGACATTTTCAGGTATATACGATAGCAGCCTATTACTATTTTCTAACAATTGTTTTATAAAATATGACTTTCCAGAATTGGAAGGCCACACAACAATCAGGAAAAGGGGTGTACAAACTGAATTTGGCTCTGCATCACGATCAGTACCTGTATGGCAAGATTTTAAAGTCCACTTTGAGGTTTCTTTTGTCGTAAATGACTTGGGTTTTTTTTTAGAATTCTCGTTTCTATCAGCCAGTGTTTTTTCACCCTCACGATCCCCTGCTGCTGTACCACAATCTCTTTTGGGCATTCTCCCCTGGTGTAGTCCCAGATGAGGTCTTTTAAACTCTCAAAATTAATTTTTTTGCTATTCCCTGAGTTGAGTGTAATCCCTTTGACTTTCATACACGTTTTACCTCTGGACAGCTTGTACTCGTATGTTTTAGGCCCGGCGGACACAAACTCCACTATGTGTTCACCCAGAGGTATTTCGCTGGTCAAGTCCCCTAAATAATCCCCCAGAGGCAGATTCCAAGCCCCTTCTTTACTCACAACAATCACAAAGTCGGTATCGTGGTAAAGGCATCGCTCCTGTAAATGATCCAACAGGCGGTAGTGCTCTAGCCTGGCATAAGCGGTGGTGAAGCACACTATAAACACGTTAGTATTGCTGGAATAAATGCTGCACTCTTTTGCATACTTCCAACACACCACGGTCATGTCATCATCGAGAAACTCACATGATGACATGTCATAATAAGGCACAAAGACATACTTGAAGAGCTCATCGGAGTCTGTCACTATACTGGTGTTAGTCAGATTTGATCTCTGACCAAATTTTCCCCACAAGGAATTTAAAAACAGTTTTGAGATCTGTCTTTTTGCAGTGTTTTCCTTGATCTTGTGTTGACGCAGATGTACGCCTTCCCTTTCACTGTACTCTTTAACATACTGGGCTTTTTTCAAATCATCTGTACACCAGTGTGGGAACCCTGAGGCCTCTTGTTTTCGTCTCAGGTGTGTTTTAATATAGCCTGAAAATAAGGCATCAGATGTTCTGCTAAAGTGCCAGATTTCATAAACCTCAGCAATCCTGTAACCTCTGTCTAAAGCCACAGCCAGTTCTATCATACACAAAGTCTCCGTTAAAGCCTTCTCCTCCTGATTGTGTGCAGGGTCCTTCTGCCTGGTTTCTGCACAATGGGCACACAGGGAGAACATCAGTTTACCTTCCACCCTGTATGGTAAAACAGGAAAATAAAGGCCTCTTGGGGGGTGCACTTTAACTGTTTAACTGTTCAAAGGCGCTGGTTTAACTGTTCAAAGGCGCTGATCCTGGGGTTTTCCTTGTTCTTTTTAAAGACTTCTCCTTTGCTTTTTCTCCTTATAGGCTAACACCCAGTTAAAAAAAAAAAGGAAAAATGGTTCCTATATGATTTTTCACAGTGTAGACATCATAACTCCAGCATTTACACGTCAATACATAAATCAGAGGCTTTTTTTAAAAAAACCTAACATTCACCCGAGCCCTCTTTTAAAGGTTGATTGTTCTGCAGAATAAATTCTTTGGATGTACTGGGTTGTTCAAAATCAATGGGAATTTTCCTGGATGTTTTTAAAGGGCTCTCCTTTGATTTTTCTCCTGGCAGGATAACATTTGGTAAACCTGTCAACACAGAGACATATAAAATGGTTTTGTTTTTTTTACATCGTTGGCCCTGTAACATGTGCATTTACACATGTTAAAGCATAAGCCAGCTTTTTTAAGTAAAAAAAGGAAAAATGATTCCTACGTGTTTTTTCACAGCAAAGGCACAGTAACTCCAGCATTTACGTATGTTAAAGCATAAACCAGTTTTTTTAAGTAAAAAAAGGAAAATATGTTTCCTACACATACCATTTTCTATACTATCAGAAAGCTCCGTCATTTGTTCAATTTGCCTTCCACTATCATCTAGATTAACAGAAAAAGGGCTTTAAAAATATTTCTTTCAAGAATAAACTATACAGCTATAACATGTTAATCAGCTAACCAAGATTTGTTAACCTCTCTAGTTCAGATTGTGATATTCGAAGAAAATAGTCATCATTCTGTTTAAAAGAAAAAGCGATTAAGGTTTGCTAAGCACAAGGTTGGCTTAATGATACACAAAAATTAGTATTGTTCTCTTACCAACACGTTGCTTCCCATGATGACAGAGGTCTTATGTCACCACACTTCTTTTCTGTGCCAAGGCCATCATTTTCTCCTATATTTATAGAGCTTTTTTTGAGGGGGAGGGGAAAGAAGCGGGTTTCTTTTTTCTAGGAAAAAAAGGTGGTGGGAGCATGGCTGTCTGGTGGGGATAGATAACGGTTTGGGGGGGAAAAGGAGGGGGGGGGGGGGGGGTTGGGGTCGTTAGAAGGGTTGAAACGTGTTTTGGTACAATGTAAAGTCAAAATGAATTTTTTAATTTGTTCTATGATAGCAAGAATCAGCTTCTTGAAAAATCTTCATTATAAACATCTGTAGGCCTTAACTGGTTGCTTCAGAGGGGTGAATCTTTATTTGATAGGATAGCAAAAAGTTACAAGCAGGCTCTTGATTCACTCTTTTTGTCCATAGAGGCTTTAAAGAAATATTTGTTATTCACTATAAATATTGCCCCTTGCCTTCTTACGCAGGGCCCTTTGTTCAGTAACATTTACCAGTTTAAAAAGCTAAATCCCTCTCTTTTAAGTGTGTGGCTTTCGTTAACCTCATGGCTTTCTGGGTGTTTTATTCAGCATATCATGGGGTAGCTGCCACATGGACCTTCTGGTCCAGGGCACTCTTTAAAAACAGTTAGACATATAATTCTTGAGCCTCTCTGCTAGAGATAGCCTGAGAGTCTGAACCCTGTAACATGCTTTGCATCTGTACGTACATGTTGCTGTAGGAAACATGCCACTGTGGTAATTATGTAGAATGTTATGAGCAGTCACAAAGAAATAGCATATTTGGCATCAAATCACACAATTACATTGCAAAACTGAACAGAAAAGTTACACAGATCATGCCCTATGGATGCACGGATGTGCATCCCATCACAGCCTCATATCCGAAAAAGAAAATGTCACTTAGTTTTGTTGGGCAAAGAAAGTTGTGTCACTAAGAGGTTTTCTTGGCACTGTCTTAGGGATTCTCATGTCCCCGTAAACAATTCAAGCTCTGTTCTGACTCGTGACATTTCCAGAAGCCCTCACTGGAATTATGCTGTTTATTCTACTATGTGTATATTCCGCCAAATGCTCTGTAGGTTCTTGCCTGCAGACACCCATGTGCCCTACCACAGAAAGTAGAGTTACTTAGAAAGTTTTCAGCTAACGTCAATTTAGTCTCCAGGTGTCTTCCTTGACAAGAAGTTTGTATAAGGTTTTTTTTACAACAGTTACGACTCCTGTAATCCCATTTCATAATTTATATGGGACTTTATTCATGTTAGACCTCAGCTCAAATGTGGTCACATACTGAATGCCTTCCACTAAAATTGGTTTGTATGGGAGTTGAGGGTATTTGACACTTCATAGGATTAGAGCCTTTTGGGGAGTTTGTGTTTTGGGGGTTGGTTGTTGGTTTGTTTGGGGTTTTTTTTTTTTTTTTAAACAGAGGTTTTCTTGGGATTTGCCTTAAATGGCTTTCAATAATAATAATAATATTTTGATATCTGATATATTTTCTCTATCTTTTATTTGCAAGGGTCAATGATCTAGAGATGGGAAAGACATAAACTTCTTTGATCCTACAATATTTCTATCTCCATCATTCAAAACACATAAATGTTACGACTGTATTTACAGCATTCTTTTAAAACATCATAATTTTATCTTGGAAGTGAATTAATCTTTTTAGGACATTGGGGTCCAATCCTGCAAGCACTTACTAAGTTTTTTTGAAAAAATTTGCAAAGCCATTACCATATACTTCTGTTGCATTTTGTCTTAAACTAGACTGTGAATGCTTTGGGCAGGAACTTTTTTTTTTTTTTTTTTAATTGGTTTGGATTTTTAATTATGGGCCTGTATATGGCACAATTGGCACTACTGCTTTCTACCAAATGTTTGCCAATTCACACTTGTGGTTCATCCTGATGTCATTTACATAGCACTATGTAGTGATAGTTTTTTTCTCACCAGAGACCTCCTAACATTAAGTATGCTCATTGTCTCAGATTGTCAAAAGTGATTAAAGATATTTGTTGGATGTCTTATGTTTTGGGTACCCAATTTGACACATCTTAACAGGTTCTTATATTTCAGAGTACAGATGCTCAGAGTATCAAATTGTCTCAAGTTGGGCAACTAAAAAATTGAGGCATCCACAAAAATCTTGTTCATTATTAATACTTTCAAGTAATTGAACAAAGATAGAGAAACTGTGGGCTAGGGGACCGGAAACATTTGTGTAAGTGGGGAAGGAGCAAGGCCAAAGTGGCAGTGGAATTAAAATACTACTTAAATATCCTGCAGAGAGTACATACGTTTCTTTTATTAAAAAGTGGGGAGGCCTGGTCCTTCCACTTTTAAAAGGGGGTAGGGGCGTTGTCCCATTGTCTTCCTCCCATTTTCAAGCATAACTGAGTAATATTTATTACTTCTTCACAGGTCTCCTTGACCATGTAACAGTTCTCATTGGAATTGCTTATGAAGGTAAAGCAATAGCAGGCGTTATTAACCAGCCCTTCTACAACTATGAGGTATTAAATGCATTGATTTTGCTTGAGAGCACTAAATGATCTGTAACTGTCACTTCTAGGATATGTTTCTAGCTCATACACTTTATGCTCAATGGTGGTTGGCCTACAGTACTTACCACACTTCACTAGCTACAACTAATCATGTGACATAAAGAACTTTTGATCTGTGTGCTTCATGATTATAGTGTTCTGGAACTGAATTCCATGCAAATAACTGAAACAGCTCTCTACTCTTCTTACGGTAACAAGACATTATGGTAACAAGGAGGTAGGCAACCCCCAGCATGTGTGCCGACTGTGCACGTGAGCCCAGTCAGAGCAGCACACAGCACCCTCTGTAGTGCCACAGAACTTGCTGCTCCTGCCACTGAAAGCCACTCTGGGCAGCTTTTTTTGGAGGCAGCTTGAGTGCAGGGGGTTACCACCCAGAGCAGCTCCTCTTCGCGGCATTCAGCTACCAAAAGGAGCCACTCCAGGCAGCTTCTTTCCATGGCGTGCCTGGAGACCCTCCAAGAGGAGCTGCTCCAGGTGGCTCCTTTCAATGGCATGCCTCGGAAGCATCCTCCCACACACACATATACTCTCAAAGCGGCGCCCACTGCTTATTTTGGCAGAGAGGACTGCCGGCACTGGCTGAGAATCAGGCAGTAGGGTCTGGCACAGGGCTCAGCAAGATTGCCTGCCCTGCATTACACATAGTGTAAAACCATGATCTCTTGCTCCAGGCTGGTGGCTCTTTTGACACATTGCAGAGTTGGCCTGTTTAGATTCACAGGGAAATGCCAACCACTCCACTGTTAGTGTGACCTGAGGACTGAATCCTAGGACATCATTAAGCTGGGCCTTAGAAGGCAGCGGGTGCTCCTCTGGCTATGTCTATACTACAAGCTTCGGGTGTGATTTCCCCTGCATGTGTATATGTAGCCATGGTAACATGGGTAGCGGCAGCTGAAGTATGGTTTAGCCATGCCAAGTATGTACCTACTGGTTTCAGACAGATTTGTACTCAGCACAGCTCATCTGTGCCTCCACTCCCACTCCCCATGTTTTGCAGTTGCACTGCTGTTCATACTCATCCCAGCTCGGCGAGAGCTAGTGCAAGTAGCCAGGCAGGGGAATCACACCCATAGTCTATAGATGTAGCCACAGTTAGTGACAGATGCATTACAAAGGAGTACCAAACCCAGTCCCAGACTTCCCATTCTCCAAAATGGGAGTACAACAACCTGTAGGCAAGTGCCCATGGGAGGAAATTTAGAGGATTAACTATGATAACAGAATAGCAAAATTCAGGAATAATCCCAGGACGCGGCCTGGGAGATGATTAGGATGGGGTATAGCAAAGAAAAGCTCATGGTTGGCACAATTATGAAGATACTTTTCAGTTCTGTAATGTCTGATGCAAGGATTTCAAAGAGATTTACAAACATTCATTCATTATCACAAAAACCCTATGAAGTAAGTAAGGTAGAATTATTACCCCCATTTTACAGAAGGGGAAACTAAAGCACAGAGACTTTCCCAAGCTAAATGACTTACCCAGCATCACAGAACTTGTCATATAGTTAGCTGGTAATAGAAGCCAAGTGTCCCAAGTCCTTGCCCTGTGCTTCAGTTACTAGAACTCATATTTTTCCTATTACATGCTTACTTAAACCCTGGTAAATGGTAGGAGTGGAGTCTCTAAAATATCAAATGAATCTAATAACAAAATAAAATGTCTACAGCTACTCCTTTGTGTTCATATTTTTTTAAAAGTAAGTGTTATATGCTGTGGTAACTATCTTTTGGTTTTTGCAACTTGTGTGTAGTCAGGAGCAGATGCCGTGCTGGGTCGGACAATCTGGGGTGTCGTAGGCTTGGGTGCCTTTGGATTTCAGCTGAAAGAAGTGCCAGCTGGGAAGCACATCATCACGACTACGCGTTCACATAGCAGTAAGGTGGTAAATGACTGCATTAGTGCAATGAAGCCCGATAGTGTGATGAGAGTTGGAGGCGCAGGAAATAAGGTACGGCAACGCAGTATATTTCTTTGCTTGTGGTAAGATATGACACCTTTGTACAGAGAGCTTTGTAATTGGGGGGTAAATGTCCTTATCTCCATAGGTACGAAGGGACCCCTGGCAGTGGAACTGGTGCCTCAGGAGGACGGGCAGGATTTGGTGTTTTCCTTCTGTAATCTGGGGCCCACTTTTGTAGGGGCTTATTGCCTGGCAACATACAGAGATTGTTTGGGGGAGAGGGAACAGATGGACTCTCTGTAAACACATGGAGCCTCTGGGTCCTCTTACCCAACCCTTAGGTTTGCAATAGAGCTAGAAAGGCCTCATGGCCGCTTGAGGGTGGTTTCCTCTCCATTTTCCAAAGCAGATCTCCCCAGCACCCAACCAAGCTACACAAATTAGTTGCCAGGGATTAGATTTGCTTCCTATAGATTATATTTGAGACAATGAAAAATGAATCACTTTGGATGGTAACAGCTGCATTTTTTTCCTAGACTTTTAAGATTATTAAATTTTTAAAACCTGAAGAACATTTGAGACTCCTCTTTCAGATGAGGACGTCAGAGTTTCTGCAGTACCGAACTGACCCAGTCCTACTCCCATTGAAGTAGTGTTCCATCTTTTGCGTGCCTGGGTCATCTGAAATGACTGTCATTCTTCATCTCTAATAGATCATTCAGCTCATAGAAGGCAAGGCTTCTGCTTATGTGTTTGCTAGTCCTGGGTGCAAGAAGTGGGACACATGTGCTCCTGAAGCTATTTTACATGCTGTGGGAGGTGAGTTGATTTAACAATAATGTTCAGAAGGCTTTTTTTTGAGAGAGAAGTTGAAGTTACAGATTTTTTGTAATGTGTGCGCGCACAGGGTAGGTCATATATCTTTTCATAGGACAAATGTGAGTTTCATTACACACATTTTTGGCAGATAACTTCTTGGTCTGAAAGCATGTGCATGTAATTTAAAAAGAAAAAGATCCCCCTCTTAAGCATTAAAACCATATCCAAAACCTTCTGAAATCAATAGAACAGCTTCCATTGACTGCAGTGAGCTTTGGATCAGGCCCTGGACTAGCTTGTAAAGGCTACAATCTACTTTGTCTGCCCAACAGTATCAGGTACTAATTTTGAAGTAATACAAAAGAATTAATTTTTTTTAATCAGTCTTATTACTGCTATTAACCAACAGCTTCCTCTGCTTCTTAGTGTTTTCCTATACAATGAGATCTTCTCCCAGTAACTGAAATTATTCATTTATTGTCCATATATACTTATTGTGTAAACAGAGAGCACCTTATAATTATTTAAAAACAACAAAAAATTGGCCAAAGCCTGTAGTCCTTGTCAGAGTTGCAGGATTTGACTCAAATTGAATCAATCAAATGGATAAACCAGTAAAATCACTGCCCTCCAAATAGCAAAAAGCCACTCTGCCTTAGTGAAAATATAAGCTGTAAAAAGGCTTGAGTGAAAAAATGTGAATTAACTTCAGATTAGTGCTATTATTTGACCTTTCCTGCTGTCCATCCTAATGTGTTGAGGCTCTTTTTATTAACTAAGATCTAGTATTCGTTGAAAATACCATACCAGGAGATTGTATCTTGTCATTGCAAGTATAATGGACTTGATCTTTTACGTCTGTAACAACTATGTCTCAAAAAAAGAGAGAACAAGTCGGTGTTCTGTTTCAGCAAAAATCCAACTGCTGGGCTACAACGAACTGGGACCAATAACGCCTTCATGTTTCTCTTGCAGGCAAGCTGACTGATATCCATGGAAATCCTTTTAATTATAACAAGGAGGTGAAACACATGAATTCAGCCGGAGTACTTGCCACATTGAGAAACTATGATTACTATGCCAGTCGTGTTCCTGAGAGTGTTAAAAAAGATCTTGTGCCTTAAAGGAAGAGGCCAGCTTCCTCTTGGTTGTGAAAAAAAGTGTTTCATGCTAATGGACAAATGAGCTTGAAAATTTGCTTTATGAAACCTGAGCCTAGATTCATTCCAATATTGTACTGATCAGTGATTTGTTTTAGAAATTAGTATACAGAACAAACACCTTGATTGTTTAGGGGGAAAAAACTTACAGTTCTTTTATCAGGTGCCTGTTTGTTTTTCAGTATGGACAATAGATGTTTTTTCTTCCCTTTCTATAAAGAGAATCCAAGGAAAATTCTGTCCTTGTGGCTAGATTTTGTGCAATTATCACTGTGTACATTTGTATCACATAATAATGTCACAGTCCATATCTATTTCCTTAACTTAATTCAGGACACAAAACCACAGCCAAATCTCTCTCATCCTGAGTTGCTCAACAACTTTTATTGTACATATGCAGCAATACTTAGTTCACTTCATATATTCGTAACAAAGAATGTTTTGGTAGGTCCAACTGTTCATAATAAAGTTACTGTTGTTGATTCTTAAGCATGACATGCTTCCATTTGTATATAGAGGTTTCTGATGGTACTTGTTCTGTAACATTTTAAGCATATGGAAGTACCTTTAATTCTTGGTTTTCTACTTATTCTGTCTGGCTTCAGTGAGGGTTTTTGTAGCAGATTAGATTTGTGGCAGACAGTTTTGAAGCACTTTATTTGATATGGGAGTTAACGCTTCACATGTGTGCAGCACTGTTTTGATAATATAGTTGATAGTTCTAGGAGTTTGCAGCTATTGCTATATATAGCAGAACTAAGATCTTTGCATTTCATGCTAACTGTAGAGGGTTTGTATGTGTATTAATTTCTAGTCATAATTCAGTATGCAGCTTTTAAAAGTACAGTTGCTACAGAGTCATTGACAGCACCTCTCTCTGGCAGAGGCCCCTACACCCCAGCAGCAAAGCATTCTATTGGAAGCTTCAGAAGATACTGTGGCACAGGAGCTCTTCCAGTCTTTGCAAGGCAAACGTCACTTTTCCTGCACCATTTTCTTCATCCTGCTTCCATTTTATCCAAGACAATTTTTCTCTTAGTTCTGCTAACTTTTTTTGCAACCCTAAAATGTCCGTCAGTTTTAAAGATATGACAGAACCTTTTTCAGTATATCTGGTACAACCAGCTGATACTTGTACCCATCACCACCTGTTTTTTCCCCATATCATACATAACATTTATTCTTTAAACTGATAAAAATCAGATATTTGAATATTTAAGGAATGTTCATTTATTATTTTAAAAAGTTATTTTTTGAGCCTAGTTTTTAAAAATTATTCATTATATATAAATTTCAGTTTGGTATATAAATGGGCCAGAAAAATTATTTACTTGCCTCTTAAGTGCCAATCCTACTTACAGTGCTCTATTAATAGCAGTAATAATGAAACTTTGTGACATTTCTATCCCTGCGGTCAGTATTTATTCATAACTCAGGTCTTTTCTACAGTTAATCCAGATTAGCTAAAAATGAGAAAAGTGAATTAGTTAAACTGCATTAAATCTATTTGTGGACATGTTTATTTACTATTAAAGTGGAATTAATTCAGTGTAATTTAATTCACTAATTTAAACTAAACTGATTTAAGACCAATTTAATTCTGAATGAGACTGTTTGTACAACTTTAATTAATTAACTTTAAATTCACACTTTCAGTTAATTTCGATTAATTTTCCTAAGTGTCCAGTTATAGACAAACCCTAAGATACTCAGTCTATAGCTATAGTACAAACTACTTTATGAGCCCACTTGATAAAATGTAGTTATTGACCAACATGTTTTTTCTTTACTGGAATGCCTCTTAACTGATCTGCTAATGCCAAACAGTCATAAACATTCTTGAAGGTTTAACATGAAGGATGTTGTATATAATATACTCCTTCAGATCTGAGGAATTCACATGGTCAAATCCTATTAATGTCACCATGGGTATTATGCCCATAACTCCCTTGTGCACTGCGAATGAACCCTTCTGTGAAAGAAATGAATTCGAAGCTTATTCTGAATATTTTTATGAAAATAGAAGGAGTTGAGAGATGGGACATAAAAATATGAGGTGTGAAAAGACTTCTGTATGAAGCAATTGAACAGTTTGGGACTATTTATAGAGATGAGTAAAAGGAGACATGGTGATAATATCCAGTTCTTATATAGTGCTTTTCATCAGTAGATCTTAAAGCAGGGGTCTGCAACCCAAAAGATAAGAAGAGCCATTTTTGAAAATTCCTTCAATAACAAAGTGTTTTGAGAGCCACAATGGGTGTAGCCTCCTGGTGGGAGGTGCAGGGAGGTGAGCCAGGATTTCTGCTGCAGGGTCCCCTTATGCAGGGGGGGGGAAGCCTGGAGCTTGGCATGGGCTGCCCATGGGGTCCCTGGTGGCTGGGGGAAGCCCAGAGCCAGGCATGGGCCTCCTGCAGGGTACCCTGGTGGTTGGGGGAGCCCAGAGCCGCAAGGGGGCAGCCAAAGAGCCACATGCGGCTCCAGAGCCACAGGTTGCAGACCCCTGTCTTAAAGCATTTCACACAATTAAGTATCATTATCCTCATTTTATAGATGGGGAAACTGAGGCATGGAAAGGCCTATGAAATAAAGAATGGAATGCAGAAGGTAGAATGAGCACTCCTATTTACATTTTCTCATAAGAGCTAATCTACATCTGAAAGGAAACATGTTGCATAGTGTAACACTTATTTTTGGAACTCATTTCCAATGTATATTACTGAGAACAAGAGTGTCATAGAATTCAAAAAAGATTACACATTTATGACTGAAATTATCCAAAGTTATGGTGAATAGGATTTATGTTTTAGGAATGAACCAACTTCTAAATGATAAGGGATAAGGAAGAAACTTTCTTATAAGTTAGTCCCTAGTTGTCCAGTAAGGGTTTTGAGTGTGCTTGGGTTTTTTTAATCACCTTCTGTTGCAGTATCTGCCACTGGCTCCTGCCAAAGACACAATATTGGTCTGATCTTGTATGGTAAATCATAAGTTCCTATATGTAACTGAGTGCAATCAACCCCTGTTTTATTTCTTATTTTCACTTCTAATAAAGTCACAAGTAGTTCTCTGAATTGCAGAAGTCATGTTTAAAGTAGTAAAGACTGGGTTTAATGAGCATATTTTTAAATCTGAGAACATAGATTTGTCTGTATGTTATCTAGTGTCCACTACACATGTAATAGTATCTTAAGTTAGCGACAGAAGCGACTTCTGTAAGCCCCATTAGGTAATTAGCAGACAGGCTATTTACTATCTGAGAGATTTCCATGCAACCTAAGATTAGTCTGTGCCGTACTAGATATGCATCATAAACACAGTGCCAGAGGACACAGTCACACAGGTTTCATTGTGAGGATCTCTGCTGTCCCCAAATGGGGATGGCCAAGAAAATCAGGTCTTTTATCTAAATATTCAGTAAGTAGATTACAGAGCACTGGAAATGAGGCTGAAGCTCCCCACCCACTGTTATCCCACCTCTCCTGCTGGGACAAGGAGAGTGGGAAGTGGAGCAGACAACACTAAAGCAAAACCATCTTTCATAGGGTGGGATAGCCTTTTAGGAGAGTTTGCCTTAGCCTCTCCTGTGACTAATTAGCTTTCTAGAGTCTTTAGGTTCCTTGATACTTGAGATCAGTGAGGGTGATATATCTAGAGGCAAGTGAAAAGACCTGGCTGCAGCTAGCTGCAATGATGTCTTAAAAGGAAGAGGCTTGAGGAAACTCCCTGCACAGAACCTGAGTTTTTGGGAAAGAAGTGTTGAGCCCTGCAATGAGCTGCAGGAACCGCAGAGTTGGGGAAAATCTTGTTTTCATTTAAGGTGATATTTGAACAATAAATGCTGTTTTTAATAAAAACCCAAAGAGGTGTGTTATTGGACTTAAAAGAGTCAGGATACAGCTTTCTGAGAAGGTAGTAGGTGTGTCAGACATTGGCTTGTGTATGACCAGTTACACCATCCTTAAACAGACAGCCAGATACTGACTACTGTTACAGAAGCCATGCCAGTGTGACTCCACTGAAGTTCCAGGTTTATACTGGTATAGCTGAAATCAGCATGTGCCTGACTCTGTATAAGAAATAATGTACAGAATACCCAGCTCTTGGGAATAAGTATGAGCTTTTGATGACAAGATCTGAAGAATAACAAGAATGTTTGCTCATCTTCCTAGAAAATTGAGGATGAAGACTCTATCACTGTGTTTTCAGCTGGTACTTGCAAATCCATTAAGAACTCAATCTCCCATACTGATGATGTATAGCACTTCAAGTTAGAAGAGGAGAGATATGAGTGAGAATCAGGCCATGAGTTGCTTCGCTCTTTGGTCCCACTGTCTAGGCAAGAGATGGGAGTAGCTCTGATGGCTGGATTCAGAGGGCAGTTTAGGCTGAAGGTTGTGTAATTCACAACCCCAAGTTAGGTGCCACCCAGGCTCCCTATGTAATGCACAGGAAGAATTGTCTAAAAAAAGATTCATAGAAGTGAGGGGTGGTCCAAGCAGGGGTGGTCTTAGCGATTCTCAGGCCTAGGGCAAGCATCAAGGATGGGGACCCCCATGCTACGTGGAGGCCCCCTCCTTGACTTTTGCCCCCCTCTTGCCAGGGCCCCACCAACTCCCCATCCCCTCAAAGGGGTCCTGGCCCCCTGCTGGACTCTCCCCCCCCCAATCCTCACCACCCCTTGCGCCCTGTCAGACACCCACCCGCCTCACAGGGCCCACCGCCTTTTGTCAACAGTACTACTCCAGTTCAGGGATTGACTTCCCAATTGACTGAACGGGTCTTCACAGACCCACTCAGTCAATCAGGAAGATTGATCTGATGTTGGCGAATTTGCCGCCGTCAGTGAACTCATGTCTTAGACAGCTCCCTGCTTGCACAGGTGGTCTTAGTGGGTGGAAGTGTGGGAAGCTGCCCATGGCCTTGCAGGGGAAGGGGCCCCACGCTGCTCCGTGGGGAGCTGGGGCGGGGTGGTGGGGGCCATGGAGCCCAGAAGGGAGTGCTGGCAGCGTAGATCAGGGCTTAGTAGTAGGCAGGAAATGCTGAATAGAAGGATGGAGTCTAAGACTTATCCCTCAATGAACATTACCTACGTGCATGCCTCTGCTGGGGCTACACAACAATGAATCCTCTCCTGGAGGTCAGTCTTTTTTTCAAGGAAAACCAAGGAAGAGGCAGAAGCAATGACACCCCCCTCCCATTGCCCAGGGGTTAGAGCACTCATGCAGGATGTGGGAGGCTCAGTTTGAAATCTCTTCTTTGCCTAATGTGCAGCAGATGGGGGCTCTAACTGTTGGACTAAGAGGTATTCTGGGGGCGGGTTTTCTCTCTGTCTCTTGTTGAAGTGATTCTCCTATGTATAAAATGCTGAACTAGTCAAGAAAGAATGTACTCCAGTGGTCAGCACACGTGCCTGGGATGTGGGAGACCCAGATTCCAACCCTGGTGCCAATGTCTATATAAATATTTTATCCAAAGTGGAACAGCTTCAACAGAAGTGTCTGAGAAAGCAATGTATCAGGCTATTCCATAGTCCAATTGATCAGGCCTGGATGTGGTCATAGAAGATATGGGTTCAAGACCCTGATCCATAGTGGGTAGCATGG
This sequence comes from Pelusios castaneus, assembly GCA_007922175.1. Taxonomy (NCBI): domain Eukaryota; kingdom Metazoa; phylum Chordata; order Testudines; family Pelomedusidae; genus Pelusios; species Pelusios castaneus. Next base: position 11,820,143 of record ML685763.1, on the reverse strand, counting down.
GGATTTGAATCTGTTTCTCCCACATTGTGGATGAGTGCTGTAAATGCTGGACTATTAGATAAAGTGCATTTCCCCTTCCATTTTTAGTGAGGCCCAATTCAAAAGATATGCTACAAGCAGCCTATGAGTATGTGTACAGGATCTGCCTCAGAGGCAAGATAGGCAGGAAAATGCATACTCTGAGAATCCTGCTAGGGCCTAGGCTTGAGTTAGGCAGCAAGTTTCTCAGTGGTATCAGGACAAGAGTGGCTGTGGACATGCCCACCAGAAGAGGGGACTTTACCCATAGCAACATTGGCACTTAGAAAATGTAGACACTTACAGGGTTAGGTGGCAGCTGGGCAGGGGTTTTGTGAATGCCAGTGGTACCTAACAAGTGGACTTAGGTGACTAAACATGTAATTAGGACCCACATTCCCCTTGTGACTCTGGCCCTGAGTTGCCAACTTGATGCAGAGTATTCTGAGACATTCTGCCAGTGTGACCTTCCCTTCCTGCAATCTGAACTGGTGTGCAGCTGTGCCCCCAATTCTGCACTCCAGGGTCCTGACTTACCCTGCCTTGCTGTGTGAAGACCCACTCCTGGGGCAGCTCACGCACAGCCTCCTGCGTGTAATCGAACCCTCACCCAGTGGAAACCCACTCTGGGGATGGTCCCCAGCCAACATCCCCAGTTCCAGATACAATCCCAGGAACTTCCTTCTTGGAAGGCTCAGCATACCCCCTAGGCCTTGCAAGCTCATTAACCCCTGTTTGTCAATTTAAATAAAGAAATTGATATGCACCAGCTTTGCTCTCATCGTGGCTTTACTCACTCTTACTCAACACACACTGCTTCAGATAAAACAAACAAGTTTGATTACAATATGAATTTAAGTGAGTATAAGTCAAATCAATATAAAATCAGATAATCAGTCAAGGAGATAACCACAATCAAATACAAGAAAAGGTCACATTCTAAACCAGTAGTTCCCAAGTATTTCGGTAACATAGCACACTTCAATGAGACAAGCAATTCTGCAGCACACCCACTGTTTTCAGCTGAATTGACTGCTCATAAACATCACGTTTATTTATGTTTACTATGGTTACAGTCTTATTATAGAGGTTTGCATCATAGTACATACAAGAAGCTAAAGAAGGATCAAATGCATTAATGTTTCAAATCCACTGGGAGAAAATACATATCTCAATTTTGCCCTTTGGCCACCTGCGTTTAGAAGGTTCACGTTTTGGAATCGAAAGACCGATACCTCGCTTTTAATTTGATGACTAATTTTCACAAGTTTTATGAGTTGTAATTTTGGTTGGATAGAATATTGTTTAAGATGAAACAATGTTTGCTTTACATTGACTTTCATTACCTTTGTACAAAATTTCATGGCACACTTGGACAGTTCTCATGGCATGAAAGCCACTGTTCTAAACTAAGATCATTTTTTCATTCATGTTCAGCTTACTCACAGTCTTGGCCACTGATGGTTTTTAGCCAGAATCTGCTTTCCCTCCTGTGAGTAGGTTTCTAGTTCTTACAGTTGCTTGGAAGATGGAATCCATGGGAAGAACTTCATGCCTCTCAAAGTATGTCTTTTTCTTTTCAAACCCCCACGATCCTCCCCTTCTGGTCAGGTGATTCTTCGTGTTGTGATCTTTCTCTCACTGAGCCAAAGTGTTTAAGCTGCATTGTTCTTTATGCATACCTCTCCAGGATGTGGAAATATACATGTCTGATGTTTCAGGAAACATGCTACCATAACAATAATGTGTAGAGTATGCCATGGGCATTCCAAAAACACTTTAAATGACATACTTTGCATTAGCCCATACACAGGTACATTGTAAGGGTGAACAGAAAGATACACAGATCACATTATATGTACATAGTGTGTAGCATGTCACAGCCAGCCTCTGTCTTCTGCAGCAATATTGGCTGCAACTAATGATGTGGTGCTCGTATGCAGATCCCTTAATGAACAGGGGCCAGTAAAACTATAATAGAGCCCTCTTTGCGATGCTCATATGTGTGGGATTTCGAATCTTGGTGTCTTGCAGGAGACTGTGTTGGGAATCCCTCTGAGACCTCTTTCCATTCAGCTTCCTAAAAATTCAGTTTCAACTCCAGACTTCATCACTCAGGCATCTTTATCTGGCACTCTGGAATGCTATGCAGAGTTGATCAGACTTAAATATGGGTGGTGGATACAGGGCACATCACAGCTCCAAAGGTACACAGAATCACTCTCTTCATGTATTTTTACACAACTCGTTGCATCATACATTTTAGGATTCACTTAATTATTTAGCAGGAACCAATTCCTGTACTACATGCTCTGTCCAGAATCTCTTACCTACACAATAGGGCACCCTACCTTTACCTCAATCCATAGGGCTCAACGCATAAGCCTGTTAAGGCACCTCACCCTTTCCCAATCCATAGAGCTCCAGGGGAGAAGGCATGTACCCTTACCCAATTCATACTTTAGGGCTCAGGGTCACCCTTTCCCAGGCTGTAGGGCTTTGGGTGTAATCTGGTTAATTAAAGTAGCCACCATTTCCCATTCCGTAGGGTTCCAGGTGTAATTCTCTATGGGTGTGTCTACACTGGCAAGTTAGGTCAATTTAAAGAGGCTTAAGTCGACCTAAATAAAGCCACGTCCACACTTCCTTAAGTCGACTTAAGGAAAACTTAAGTTGACTTAATAACACCTAATTTTAAGTCGACTTAAGCCTTAAATCGACTCCTTAAATCGACTTAAAGCCAGTGTGGATGGGGATTAGCACCTAAATCAACCTTATTAAGTCAACTTAAAGCGTTAAATTGACTTAATAAGGTCGATTTAGGGTATGGCTATCCTAGGCATGGATGGGTCACACTTAAGTTAAGGAAGTATCTTCATGCCTAAACCTTTTTGGGGAAACTGCAGGGTTGCTGAAGCGAGATATTGGCTACCACCAGGTGTGAGGGGAGCTGCAACAATAGCTCAGGAAGGCCTCCCCCAGTGGGTAGAGTGCTGTTCCAGCAATTTCAGTGAAAGGGATACATGCCAGAGCTGGAGACATTCACAGGGCTGTAAGAAACAGATGAAAGAGAAGCAAGCTAGAAAATTTTCTGCAGGACGCAGGATGGACACTTAGGCCCACAGTCTCAGCATTCTCATGGTAATTAGAAACCTAAAATACCTTTGGGGATGTGGGCCTTAGCGCTTCATGCTCTCTGAAGGGCTTGACTGAGTGAGAAAGGTCTCAGATTTTGTAGCTTGAGATGTTTGTCGTCATCTTAAAATTTTTGCTATTATGGTTTATAAAGAGAAAATTATTTGCATGCTGGAGCGTGACAGGAGGTATATTGTATACATTGAAATTAATCAATCAGTCTACAGTATGGACAGAAAGATAAATTTGGATTTCAAATGAATAAATGTGTTCTCGTTAAACATCTGTTTCTTTTCAGTTTAGTTGCATAAAACTTCTAAATAAAAGGAACAGCATTAACTCTGATTTCCTTCTTTATTCCTAAATAATATATATTTAAATCCTTGCCCTGAATCTCTCCTCCCACCTTTTTTTTGACAGCATAACTCTATTGATTTATGTGGAGTTACTCCAGGCTTGTTTCTAATTGGGGCAAGCAGTGGTTTGTGCTTAAAACTAACATATTTCCTTGTTGCACTCAGCTGCTAGCACAAGGGGTGCATCTACACTTGTAAATTAAGTCGACTTAAGCCTGCTTAAGTCAACTTAATTTACTCTGCATCTACACTACAATTTCCTTAATTCGACTTAAACAAGCTGCCTAAGTCGACTTAAGGAAAATAAAGTCGACTTAATGAAAATTAAGTTGACTTTATTAAACCTACTTTTAGTTCGACTTTAGGCTTAAGTCGACTTTTTAAAGTCGACTTAAGCCCGTGTAGACCTGGAGTAGCCCTAAGTCGACTTAGGGCTACTCCAGGACTCCCCCACTGCCCTCCCTCCCAGGGTGGGGGCACAGGGGGAGCCTGGCATGCCCCCCACATGCTCTGCCCTGCCCACCCTGCGCCTATGCCCTGCCAGGGTCCCTGTCCCCCTATGCCCCATTGTACCCAGGTACAATGGGGCAATGGCTGAGCCCCCTGGCACTGGGCAAGGGGTGCCCCCCCGCCACCGTGGACCTGCCCAAGGTCCCCCTAGCCACTAGAAATTGACCTAGGCATCCAGTGTGGACACTCTAGGTCGACTTTGTAAGTCCCCCCCTAAGTCGACTTAAAATTTAGGTGTAGACATGCTAAGTCGACTTAGCTAAAGTCGACCTAAATTTACAAGTGTAGACATAGCCAAGTAACCTAGTATTAGAGCAGTGGTTTTCAAATGTAGGGTCAGGTCCCAGTTTTGGGTCGCAGACCCTCAGACACTTAGTCACGGCCCCCACTGCCGCCGCTGCCAAAAGGCAGGAATGCATATCTGAAAGATGTAATTGTTGGGTCATGGCATAAATGATTTTTTTCAACTGGGTCCTGAGAAAAAAAGTTTGAAAATCACTGTATTAAAGGATACAAGGAGATTGACAGCCTGGCTGTATGTAAGTTTCACAAGGAGGCGGACTTAGAGAAGTCTCCTACTAGAGGCTCTTACCTGAGTGAATAGAACTTAGTACTGTAACTTTTACAGATATGTCACTGTTAGTTGTATTATGGTTATCAGACAGCCTCTCTGACTCAGAGCTTTTGTCATTACTGTGGATTAAGGCTGCATGTAAAGAGGAGCACGGATGCTTCTAACACTTTCTTTTTATAGCCATCTTTTTGTTCTTCTCTTCCTCATCCATCATGAAGAAGTCTAGATGGTTTTGTATGCACAGGCTGTTCAGCTTTAGCCTAGATTAATCAGAGCTTTCACTGCATTTTGGCTCATCATACCTTTCATCACTCCAAACAATTCTTCAGACTTCAGTCACAGTCAAACAAATGTAATTTAATCTAGTTATTGACTGATCTATCCTATAATATCCAATCTTTCTCTCCATGTCTCATAGATTTGCATGTTCTAGCACTGAAACTGAAATCTCTGTGTGTGGCTATGTGAAAAGAATTTTGAAACAAGGCTTAAAAAACAAGAGACTACAGAAAACACTGTCTGGCAATTCTTTTCATGCAATTTACATAAAAATTTTAAAGCCAGAGCACATACAGTATCTCCTGTCAATAACTGTCTTTATTAACTATTTCCTACAATGTAATGTTACTTTCACCTGGAACACAATGTATGCACCGGAAGTTCTTACACTTTTTATCAGCATAGATCATTTTATGTAAATACTTAGTGCATGTATTATTTCTATTTATCACATTATCACAGAATTAATTTTCAAGACCAAAAGCCCCCTGGCTCAAAAGTACTTTGAGACACCAAAGTGAATATAGAATTCACTTCTGATGTTGTCAGTGAACCATGATTTTTTCTTTGAAATTAGTACACTGACCCATTGGAAGTCTTTCTAGAAGATGGTTAAATGAAACTTTAGTGATACTGATCAATCTATTCCTAAATAGCAATATAGCTACCATAAGCATTTGTGTTAAATCAGGAAAATAACACTGAAAATCCAAAGCACTAAAATAAATGAGTATTATTTAAATTAGCCTGTTTTATCCTCATTGAAGTCAGTGGCATACTAAGACCAGTGCAGAACAAGGAATCACTGGAAATGTAACTTTCACCCTCTAGTAAATCTCTACTGAACACGTGGGAACTGTGATTTTTCAGAGGCTCATAAATTGGCCAACTATGGGATTTTCTCCAAAGAAAGCTCATGCGATAAATAAATTTGTTAGTCTTTAAAAGTGCCACAGGACTCCTTTTTTTTTTTGATTAACCAAAGAGGTGCTGCTGTCATCTGCAGTAAATTAAATAAATCTTAACAGCTTTCGTCCCACTATAACTATGTCTACATTATAAATGCTAGAACGACACAACTGCAGCAAGCTGCTGTGGGTTTTTTTCTGTCACTGCAGTAAAGCCACCCCCGTGAAAGGCAGTAGCTAGGTGAATGGAAGAATTAATCTATCGGCCAATGGTGTTTACGGTAAGGATTAGGTTGAATGAACTATGTCGCAGAAGATGTGAAATTTTTCACAGCCCCAAGTGGTCTAGCTAGGGGCTAGGCCATCCTGAGTTTTACTTGCTACTTAAGGACTAGAAGGGAATGCTAGTGTAACAACTTCCCTGAGCAACATGAGTTTTGCTGGCATAAGCACTATTGTGGACAGCGCTTTGTCGGCAGGAAAGAGCCTCTTAAAAAAACCCTAAACAAGGGGCAGTAGCTATGTTGAAGCCCCCGGCCTAGCAACACTCCAGGTGTAGCTATGGCAACCTAACACCTTCAGGCCGCCTCCCCGTGGCCTAGCACCTCCTGCAGGGAGGTGGATTAACACTAGATGAAGGAGAGCTGCAGCAAGCAGCTCCCAAGGGCGGAGCCGCGCCGATTTCCGTGCTTTGGCCGCAGCCAGCTGGGCGCACAGCGCCACCCACAGTAAGAGGATGGAAGAGCGCGGAACCTCTCTCCCCGTGAGCCAGTATCGAGGGGCTCCTTATGGCTGTAACACCGACCCGCTGTATTGTGCTGGCGGAGTCCAAGCTGGTTGCCCGTCCCCGGAAGTGACGAAAGGGGGCGGTGCCCAGCCGAACCCCGTGGCAGCCGTAGTCTGGCGACCCGGCTCCCTGCCTGTCTTTCGCAGCGGGGACGGGGAGGAGCTTGTTCAGCCTCGCTGCGTCCCGGCTGCCGCCCCTCCCTTCTCTGGGTGTCCACCGGGCCGGGCGGCGGCGGCAGCACGCGCGGCGATGGCGTTGAGTCTGACGGTGAACGCGGAGGCTCCCCCGCTCGGTAAGCGCGGCTCGGCCCGGAGCTGAGCCCGGCCCCGCTGGTCTCGGGGCGCACGCGGCGGGTTGCTGTCACGTTGCATCATGCGGCGCTGGGCGCTGGGCCGGCTCTTCCATTCATTCGCGCGCCGCCGCCTGGCCCGCTGGGGTGGGGAGGCTTCTGTCCCCTCACCCTGCGGTCAGCGGGGCTAGGCGGTTCCTGGGCCCCGGCTGGGGGCTCTGTCCCTCTCCCGGCCTGATTCTTTCTGCTTTCGCGGGGCTGACCGAGGAGACAGAGCAGGATCCTGCGGCAGGGAGTGTCTCAGGTCTGTGCAGTTCGGGGCATGGCGCTGTAGAGGTTTGTGCTCAGTCACTGGGCTCTCAGCACCGTAACTGGGTCTTGTTACCTGGCTCCGGAAAAGTGACTGAAATGCTGCTGCCACCTTTCTGAACCGACAGGGCATCTGTCTGACTTTCGGGGAGTAACCGTGTAGTAATAGAAAGCTGGGTAGAGTAAACAGTCAGCAGAGAAAAACAAACCAGGAGCAAGTAAGTTTGATTGAATTACACTAGGGTCTTTTTCAAATGTGGCATTTTCTTGATAACAGTAGATTAAATGTGCACACAAACAATGAGCTAGGGAGATGCTCCCCCACTTTTGCTGATGTTTCGCCCCTTGCAACAGCCTGGCTATTGCAGCGCTGAGCCTCTCTTGGGGTGGCTTCTCTCCATTAGACTACTGGCTCTGTAGCTGTTTTAAATATTTAATGGAGATATTGGTGCATTTAGTGGCCCACTTAAAGATTACATATGTTATCGAGCTTCTTAAGTTACTTAAGTTGTAGACAAATTTCTGAGGTGGCCTTAATCCAACTTTTAATTTATTTGCTGGTTGTTTCATACACAGATGTGTATTGAATTCTGTGTACAGATATCTGTGTATAAATAAGTGTATGTGCCAAAGTAGAGAGTATGGTTCTTCAAAAGTCTTTAATCGATAGTGGCTGTCTATGTGCAGTGGTGTTGAAGCTGTGTTGGATCTAGTGAGAGACAAGGTAAGTGAGGTAATATTTTTTGTTAGACTAACTTCTGTTGGTGAAAGCGACAAGAGCTTTCTTCCGTAGCGGTAAATGTACTTAGCTTAATACAAGGTGGAACCATTTGCTGACACACTGTACTCTTCCCAGATCTGAAGAAGAGCTCTGTACAAGCTTGAAAGCTTGTCTTTCCCTTCACCAGAAGTTGGTCCAATAAAAGATATGCACTTCAAGACCTAGTTCAGAATTGCATGTCACATTTTTTCCCTCCCTTTCCTGCTCTGATTACTCAGCTAGCTGGGGCTTCTCTTTGTTGCTGTACACAGCCTGACCATTGTAGTGCAAGGACCTTCTTCTCTGCAACTATTGCAGTCTCGCAGCCTTTCACTCTTCTGCCACACTGATTCTCCACCTCATTGCAAATCACTGTTGAAGATGTATGTTCTTGCCTTGCCTCTGTGCCTTAATTCTTTTTACTCTCTGCTTCTGGAAATGGATTACTCAATTGTAGAAAGCATTTTTGGACATGATTTATATGGCAGATGATTTAAAACGTATGACTGTATATATAAACAAAAGCCTGCAGAATAAAATTTAAAGTTTTGGGACTTTCACTCTACTGAACATTTACTAGTAATATTTGATAAGAGGCAATATGGTCTAGTAGATGGAGCACTTGCACAGGAGAGTTGTTGTATTCCTTGCTCTGTTATAGGCCTGCTGGGTGATCTTGGACAAGTGACATCACCTCTCTGTCTCTATTTCTCCATATGCAAAATGAGGATAATGATTCTGATCTCTTTTGTAAAGCACATTGAGATGTTACTGAAAAGTGCTGTAAAGCTGTGATTTTCAATGCGTGGTCTACAGGGGTCCCCAGACTACATCTAAGATTTCTAAAGGGATCTCACCTTGATTTGAAAATTTTATGGAGTCTACAAATGAAAAAAGGTGGAAAACCACTACTATAAAGAGTTAGGAGATGGGGGTGGTATTATTATGGAAAATATTGTACAAAATTGTAATTAGTTGAGGACTTATTTTGTATTTGATGGATGCTGCTGAGTTGTACTTAGAACATGGACTTTAGATTAAAAGGTTCTTAGGCCTTGTCTACACTAGGAAACGAGGTTGGTATGACTATGTTGCTCAGAGGTGTGAAAAATCCATATACCCGAGTCATGAAGTTAAATTAACCTAACCCCTAGTATGGACAACACTAGGGTGACAGTAGAATTCTCCCGTCGACCTGGGTGCTGCCTTTCAAGGAGGTGATTACTTGTGCCAATGGGAGAATGCCTCTTGCTCGCATAGGTATTGTGTAAGAGCTGAAGTGCTACAGCGTCCCTGCAACATTTTAAATATAGTCAAGCCTTTGTGCTATGGAAACCGTTGAAACACAATGAACATTACAAAATAAAACTTTACGGCAAAATAATGAATTTTTTAAAAAAAAATCAAACTTTCTTTTCATAACTATTTCTTAGTCCATATTAATAATAGTGCTTGTGAACCATGGAAAAGTACTAACTGAATTTAATTTACGTTACTTACGTAGTTCAGCACATATGTAGTGCTTTTCATCTTCAGAGTATTGTGAAAACATTAATGACTTTTTGCCCATCTCATAAAGGTACTGCAAGTAACATTACCCTATTTTTACAGTTGGAGAACTGAGATGCGGGTCTTTAAGTGTCAAGCTTAATGCCCAAGGAATCTGACAACTGGAATCAGAGCTTGGAAATTTCTTGCTTTTAATAGTGTGTTGAGGCCAATTTCTTCAGACTACTTTTTGTAACTAAAAATACGGGCTACAGGTAGATTTTTAAGAATAAAAATCTGCTGAGACAAAGTGCAGTGGATGACTGAGAGCTATAATAGGCTACAGGGGCTTTACAGTGTAAGGCTCTGATCCAGTAATTGGATCTGCACAGGCAGCCCTTTATGCATGTGTGGAGAGGCCTGATGATGTCACCAAAGGGTATTTTGGTCAGAGAGGAAAGGCCAAGGGCCTCATCTCTAGAAGGTTAGGCCCCAAGTATAATGTATGGAATTATGTATAATGTACTCTTTCTATGGATAAAAAGCTGATTTTGGTCTCTAGGGTGGTTAATCCTTTCTCAGGCATTAAATCTAATTAAAAAAAAAAAAAACTTTATTCTTCTCTCTGTCTTCTTTCCCCATGCCCTCCCTGGTGGTTTTGGTAAGGTGCACAGTAATGACAGAGAAAATGTTAGTGTAGTACAGCTGTACTATGTGAAGCACTTGACCTAGATTGTTTTTCTACTGAGTGTTGTCTCTCTAATGGTATTTGGATATATGAGTGAATATTTTTAAATGATGTGTTTAGCTGCTGCTGCTGAAGGCCTGTTACCTGACAGGCCTATCCTGGGGAATAGATTACTGCACTACTCAGGTTAAACAATTTGGGCGTGTCTCTTCTCTAGCATGGTGGAGAGATGGGACGAATTTTCATGGCACCCTTGAAAACCAAAATAAAATTAAAAGAAGTCCCTACTGAGAGCACTGCAAATTACTGTGTGCCGGCTTTTATCCCTTCAGAAGGACTTCCAGGAGGCAGAAGCTGCCTTTTTATAGACTAGAACATTGATTTCTCTCCTCCTCCTCCTCCCCCCATAGCCCTTTTAGTCTGAAGCTAACGTATGAAATATTCCTTACTTAAAATATGGCTGACCTTTCTTCTATCTTTTCTCCTTTTTTAGGAGCTTTACTGACTGTAGAGCACGTGAAAAATGATATCAAAATTTCGATTGAGGAAGGAAAAGAGACCATTCTCCGTGTTTCTGAGTAAGTGACTTTGCATCTCTGCCATCAGCATTGGGTCAGCACTTTTTGAAATTGATTTAATGACAACAGTAATCTTTTGTAGAGGGGGGAAAAAGGCATAGTAATGAATTTAGTGTTGCACTGTATATTTATTGCAACAGTTGTGATTTTTAAGTTTTCACCTTCTGATGGAAAGATTAGAGGGTGGAAACATTTAAAGATTCAGGTTGATAGAACTCTGCTGCTTGTGATGTACTTTAAATAATATTTAGTCTATGTACTCCAGCTCCTTATGTGGTGCCCTCACTGTATTAGTTAAGCATTCACCTCCTCCATGTGCTGGGGATTTTCATGGTGGTAACCATCTTGTGATAAGCATCTGTATGAATGTATATACAGCATAAGCATGTGTGTAAGTGCATGCAGTGGTGTGTAAAGGATCTGATTGGCATTATTTAAGGTTGACCACATCACTTATGAGAAGTGAAGCCACAGTGTCATCCCCAAAAGGTGCCAAGTAACTCTGTAGCATGTCATCTCATATTTTGTTTATGCTACATCTTCTAGAAAGAAAGTATTTTAGAAAACACTTTTTATTGATGCTGATTTTGTATCCTTCCACTTCTAAGGCGACCAATCTCCTATTGACTTAAGTTGAGCTGCACTGTTATCTGTGTACATCAGTGATATCATAGACAATCTGGGACATGCAGGTCTCCTGTGGGATAAGCATGCTTCTGGAGTTAAAAATGAACAATATTGGATTTTAAAACGGTCACTAGTCCAGGACTTACAGGATGCTAAGGATAAATTGTCAGTCCCTCTCTTTATCTGATCATACTAGTGCAGCTGTGGAAAACAAACTAGAAATTTGAGGTGCTGCAGTGGAGACTAGTACAGTGAAGTTGAGGCCAAAGATACAACATAAATGCAAGTTATTCAATGGTTGCAGAAATAGCACACACATGTAGGCATGAAATTTGGAGCCAATAAACTGGCTCTATCATTAAGGTTGTATCAGATCTTTTGCCTTACGGGATCTTTAAAATGGGACTGTTCCTCACTATCAGTCTCTACTAAGAACTTAGAGAAACAAATGAGATACAGTGGTCAGTTACAGTGATCTTCTAGTACTTCTTCTGTTGGATGGTCTTGTGCTTTAAAAAGAACTGGTCTTGGACCCAGGAGGAGTGGAATCTTGCCATACCTCGAGCTTCCTATGTCGTGCTGAACAAGTAATGTAAATCTAAGGCTTTAGAGATGGCCACTATTCAGTTTTTTTGTAACCTGGATTATTTTAAAATGCTGTGTTTGTCTTCTAAAATCAACTCTAAAATAAAATTATAAATAATTACAGAATTCACAGTAATTGTCATTTTGACTATTATACCATAATGCATGATGCAATAGGGTGGCAGTTCTTTTCAGTCCTTTGCTATACGTTTTTGATGTTCTTGATGCACCCTAAATTATTCAGAGGCTGATCTTTACTGTATACAGTATTCTCCTCCTCTTACTGGAAAATATTGTTTTCTCATTAATACGTGATTACAAAATAAATGTTAACTTGACCATCTGCATGAATCTGCCCTTCTGAATTATTCTCCTACATGCTAGTGTGCATAATAATGTTGTTAGGGAGCGATAAGGTGTAGTGTCGTCTTTTCTCTTCCATCAGAGCTGTGAACTTGACAAGAATGAGCACCCCACCACAAGTGTTTGGGAATGCAGTGTCTACATTGTCAGTGTGTTACCCTTAACTATGCCTTATACCTCTCGTCACGGTCATTTTATTTTGTCCACAAAAGGGGCAATTTTGTCAGCAGGGTGTGTGCGCATGTGTGACTTTCAGTGTGTACACCAGCACTGTTCTGTTGAAAAAACTGTCTAGTGCAGACCAGCCCATAAACAACTACAATTAGTATCTATTCCTTGATTCTCTGCGAATAGAGGCCAACATATTAAGGATTCAAGTCTATTTAATGTGGTTTTGATAACTGCATACAAGGAATGACTCTGCTTACTGTATCAGGGCTAGTCCTCACTGACAGCGGTAAACTCACTGCTGCCATTTCAGTCTTCCTGATTGACTGATTGGGTCTGTGAAGACCTGCTTAGCCTATCAGGAAGTTTGTCCGCATAGCACTGAGTCGAATGGAGGCCCCTCCTTTTGACTCAGCACAGTAGATGAATGGGGTGTTAGGCAGTCGAATCTGATACGCAAGTTATTTTAAGCAACTTTTAGGTATTTTAAGTAAAAAGGCAGGCAGTGTAGACCTGCCCCAATGCCTCCTGTGAAGTTGTTATGGGTCTCACACAAGTTGACCTGTCTCTCATTGTCACAGAAGGTTTGGCTAGGTTGTGAAGCAAGAGACTCTTCCCTTTTCTCTTTTGAACTCCTGATGTAGATAATGATTCCAACTCTGATTTCCTCTTCCACCTGCAAGAAATGGCATATTGCACAAATACAGTTTACATTTGTACAAGCAAACAGGCTATAGTTCAGCTCAGAAGAATTAGATTTTTATCAGTAAATACTGATTTCACTGATCATACAGAAAATGATGAAAACTATTTTCATCAATAATAAAAATGTACAGACAGGCAAAGTGAGGAAAAATGCTATTTGAGAACTTTAGTTTGATTTAAGGATATTTACTTTACATATTTAGACGTCCAATGCTGACAACTTGCGATTTAATGGCATAAAGCTTTAGCTTGTAGAATCTGTCATTAAATAAGTATTGTCTGACCTACCCCTATTTCTCACAATTGTGTGAATTTAAATAAACAAAAACAGAAAAATTGCTTATTTTTCACAACTATGACTATGTAAATTGATACAAATGTAAGTTTGGTTTTTTGTTTTTTTTTTGAAGAGTATGTCAATTATACAAAACCACTGTCTGCCAAGACTTATGGTTGCTATTTCCTATTATTCTTGCATGAGGAGTCCTTTTATCTGTGAAGATTGCATTAACCTTCATCTCTGTCCATTTGTATAATAATCTTCATAATTTCCTATAATAGTTGTATCTCTTTAAAAAGGTAATTGTAAATTGAGATGCATCAGATAAACTGGTCTTTAGATAAGCTTTTGGTAAATGGATTCCATTGCATTGAGTAGCAGGAACTACTTTATCTTGATACACCTTGAAATTCACCTGGGAATTTCAGACTTTGATTTTCAGGAACTCATTTGGAACAGCAGCATTTTACTTCCCTCAAGAACAGGCAGCATTTTAAATGTGCTTTATCATAAGAGGAATGTTTAGAAGTGCAGTTAAAATCTAATTATAAAACTAATTTTTTTAACCAATAAGTGTCATGTAACTTAAGATGTAAAATAATGTTTTGATTGGTAAGATTACCAGATAGATGCAGTTTGAAAATAAGATATTTATTTTAATAAAACCTTGGTGACATGGTGTAATGTTTTCAGATCCCAGATTCTTCTCATAGTCAGTAAACTGTAGTCTGTCTATAGCATGTGAATTTCTGTTTGGTGATATTCTTTGTTACATTCCTTCTGCAAAGAACGGCTTTGCAACTTTTTGTACAAATGACCTGTAATTCTTTAACAATGCCACAAATCCTGTAAGCCCCTCCAAGGATTTTTGGCGTTGTTGGTATATCCTCCTTGTCACTTTCCATAGAATTCCTTCTCATTGCTTTTACTAATAACATCAGCTCGCATGTTGTCTTATCTGTGTTAGTGGTGGGCTGTCCCTTCTGGAATTAGCTGCCAACCAGTTGGAAAGAAGAGTCTAATTTCATGGTTCTCTTCTGCAAAGGAATTAAAACGGAAGAGGTCTGGCCTAAAATGGGCAAAGAAGTATTAATTAGGTTTTCTAAAACAATAAAACAAATTGTTAATTGAAAATGTTGCACCTACGGTCAGGCAGCTTCTTGGCATGATATGTCAAGATCCCTCTCCCATATCGGTTCAGAATTCTGTTCACTAGTCTTAGGAATCAAAGTTAACTTTTAGTACCGTTGAAACACTGTTTAGTAGTTGACTTTTAAACTGTTGAAAGTGGTAAAAATGCTTTCTATTTCTTTGCCTTTCATTCAGACTTGCTGTTGGAGAAAGCAATTGTGAATGCACACATAGTTGTCAATCTGTCTGCTGAAGTTCTGTGTAGGAAACTGACCCCAGCACAAAATAGTAACAAGATTTGTTGTACATTCATGGATGCCATGGTGGTTCTTGCTTTGGATTATGTACCTGTTGATCTTCCATATTCTGGAGTCCAGCAGTATTGGAGAGGAGAGTTATGAAACCTTGAATTCAGATATTTCATTGTCAGTTTGATATTATAAATCTTATGAGACTAAACATACCTGTTCTAAAGACTGGTTATCATGGTTAATAAATGAAGACGATTTCTAGATTAAATTAAAGGATTTGAATCTTCTGGTTTGTGCTACTATGTATTCCTTTCCAAGATTGTGGAAATCAGGACTGTGAACTATAGGGGAAAAACAATAGAGTCTTGTGGCACTTTTAAAGACTCAAGACTGTTGTCTTCTTTAAAAGTGCCACAAGACTCTGTTGTCTTTCTACAATAGACTAACACGGCTACCCCTTTGGAATTTGACTATAGGGGAAAAAACAATGATTGTTATGCCTTTTTGAGAGGGGAGAATAACAACTTCCAGTACTCTTGTCTGAGTATTAATATGTTCTTATGCAATTAAAATCCAAATGGATAGTTTGAAGAAAGAAATCTAAAAAATAGACAATGGGCAAGGCCTAATCATTGCTTGTAAGTGGAGATGATAAAGCGTTGAATACAGTATGCTTGTCAAATGGCCTCTTCATCAGTGTGTCTCAATAGTCCCATCAGGAGAAGGAGAGAGGAGTCATTATCTACACTGGGATCTCAAATGAGCTACTGCCAAGTGTGTTTTAAGGCAGCCATGTACCAGCAACATGATCTTGGGCAATTCACATCACCTTTCTGTCCCTCTCCTCTTTGTAGGTTGTAATTGTTGGAGACACTATCTCAGTCCATGTATACCCCCTGCCTGGTGCAGTGGTGTTCCAACTCAGTTAGGGTCCGTAGGCAGTGCTGTCCTATAAATAATGAATAAATCCTGGCTTGTGCGGTCCCATTATGGGCAGCATATAACTAATGTAGGAATGGCAAAATATCAAGAGAAGTACATTTTGTCAGAATTTGATGTCACCTGATGGGAAAACTGAAACAAAAATAATCATACACAGTAAAGCCTGTTCAGTAGGAAAGAATATTTATAAATGCAGCAAGTTAATAGAAGCAAAATGAGAAACACACAAGCCTGGGCAGAGACCTCTGCATACCTCCAGGCAGTCGTCTTTTGTCCAGCGATCTATTTTTCAGTCCTTCTCTTTGCACAGTTGTCCAAGAAAGGGACTTGGAAAAGTGAAACTTGATATAGCTCCTTTTGTATTGGAGGCTAGATAGTGCCTCTGATTATTTTTGGGTGCTGGAGGGGGAGGGGAGAATGTTACCTAATATTTCATTGTGAGTTGAAATAATGTTTTTCTCCCTTCAACCCCCAGTAAAAATATGATCTAGGTTTATGATTTCTTTAACAGTTTATAGTGTGACAAGCTGGAAGGAGAGAATGAGGCATGCCGCATTGATAGGTTTCTCTCTGTTCCGGTAGCTTTATGCCCATTGCATCACCTAGAGATCTGTAACAGTTCATGTCCACTCTCTAGATCTATTTATGTGTAATTACATTCCCACTGCTGGTAATATGCTAATTCATATTTAATTTTTTGTTTTTATAGCCATGTTGCGTTCACTGATGTGAATTCCATAGTTCGCTATCTGGCTAGAGTTGCCACTTCGGCAGGGCTATATGGTACTAATCTGATGGAACACACTGAGGTGAGAAAAGCCTTTCATACTTTTATGTATGTAGCTCTGGGATGATTCAGCAGTTTTCTATATGAGGTCCAATTACCTCAAGTGCTGAAGCTACATTTTTGTGAAATCACCTCTGACTAGACATAACCATGCATCAGAACACGGGAGAGTTATTCACAACTGCTCTTAGCAATGCAGGCCTCTGATAGGATGTACGTTTCTTTCTCGTTACCTCTTCAGTTTTGCTACTGTCACTACTTCTGCGCAGAACTTGATTTTCTAACATAGCTGTTGCAGGTGGCCTCCAGCAGAACTGCTGGATGAACTATGCACAAATAAAATCTGTTTCTGCTTAAAGAGCTCACAAATTCTTACCCCAACTATCATGTCATTTCTCCTTAGCCTCATGGAAATCTAGGCTAAACATTTTTGATTCCCAATTTCCATACTGTAGCCAAGCAGGTTTTATTCTGGTCTAGAAATCTGGATGACATTTGCCAACTTGGTGACGTTCCCCCCATGGAGTCCTAAGTTCTCCAAAATTTTTAAAAAATTAAACCTAGAGATGACCCCACAGTTAACTTTGTTAACTTTAATAATTTCATTTTGTTCATATAAATGATCAGCACTTGATATGATGTGGAATGAGGAATAATGTTAGAATAATCATATGTGGCATGTTAAACCAGATGCCTGAGATTGATAGTGATAACAGTATTATTTTGATTGAGTTTAGTGGAGGGTAATGAGGGGCTTGAGACACGTGGCCGCCTGCAATTTCTTTTAAGGCGACCTTTCCTGACATCTGTGCCGGCCCCTCCTCCTCAACCCTCAGCTGGTGCTGATGGCTCGCACATGGAAAGAAGCCACCTGGAGTGAACCCCAACCCCAGGCACACCAGGGAAAGAAGTGACTCCTTTTGGCAGCAGCATGCCACAGAGAGGAGCCACTCGGGGCGGCTTCTTTCCACAGTATGCCTGGGGCATGGACATGGCAGGGACTTCCACACTGCAGGTGTCCTAGAAAGAAGCCACTCGGAGTGTCTTTTGGAGGCAGGAGTGGCAATTTCTGTGGCGCCACAGAGGATGTGAGTGCCGCTCCAAATGGGCTCGTGTGCCACTGTTGGCACCTGTGCTGGGGGTTGCCTACCCCTGTTTTAAGGTAATGGAGATCAGTCTTTAACCCTGGTAATTGTCCACTTTTTAACATAAGAGAAAAGTATTGCTTCATTATTTTGCTTGTGACTATCTAATGGTTTATAGCTCTTTGTGGTTAACGAAATTAACTTTTTAACCCAAATTACATCATCAGCCAAGAATATTGATTTTACTTGCAAGACTTAAGTGTTCAAAATAATATTTGCAAGTTCAGTGACTTTGATAAAATATGTTTAATTCCCACTACTGGGTTTTTTAAAAGAAAACTGGGCTTAGAGGAATGTTAAGACAGCAGTATCTGTGGTGGGAATATTTTAGAACATAACTGTAAGTGAGAGAGTTGAATTTTACAGTCCTGTGACATCTGTGCCTGCCACGTCGGCTTGACTGTTGGAAGAATTCCTAGAGCACTGTACAGAACTGCTACATATGAAGTGGATTTAGGAGGATTTTAAGAGATACATTGCAACTTAGGTATCAAGTTTGTATACTAAGAGCCAGATCCTCAGCTGGGGTAAATATTCATGGCTCCATTGAAGTCAGTGGAGTTGTGTCCATTTACACCAATTGAGGATCTGGACCTTCCTACTTGAAATTATATATAAACTGTGGAGAACTTTTATTTCCTTCTTGGACTAAACTTTGGTTTTGGGTGTAGGGGTGGAGTTGGAGGAGGTTGGGAAGACGGTGGGAAAAGCTTTTTTTTTAAAAGTGAAAAACAGGAGAGAGTGATGCATAATATCACTCAATTAGCATGTAGAGCCAGGAGGAATGGATGGAATTAAATGGAACAGGAATTTTGTCCTTTAACTTTAAATAATAATTAGATTCACCAATTTCATTGTATGAACAAATATGGCCAAATTTACTGACCCCCTGAAGCCACTCTCCCTGCTGGGCAGAATCCTCTAGCCCCACCACTCAGCCACAGGGCAGAAGCTTCAAGCTGTCTACTCGAGGGTGGTAGCTGGATAATGAAAGGGGCATAGAAGGTTCTGCAAGCTGCACTTGAACTGTAAAATAGCCACATGCAACTTACAAGCCACAGTTTGGCCACCCCTTCTATATACAGTACTGAAAATTTGGAATTCTCCATCTGAATCTCTGCGTATCAGTAGTCATTGAAGAAACTCATTAAAATGGTTTTTTAGGGACTGTGCAGTCTGAAAGCACATAGTCATGTCCATGGAAGCCATGTCCTGTTTCAGACTTAAGAAAATCTGACAGTCTGAAGTAACTCCATTGTAGTCAGTGGAGTTACACCAGTCTAAACCCAGTCGGACAGCAGACATTAAGCTTGTAATACACTTCTCTGTGAACTGTGTGTATCAGTATTGCTAAAATTGTGAACAATCCCTGAATGAACATTTAGTGTTCTATATGGACATCAAGAAAAACTTTGTCAGGGTCGTTAAGCACTGGAACAAATTGCTCAGGGAAGCTGTAGAATCTTCATGTTTAGAGGTTTTTTAAAACAGGCCAGACAACGCCTGTCAGGAATGGTCTAGATCAGAGGTCTGCAACCTGTGGCTCTGGAGCCACATGCGGCTCTTTGGCTTCCCCCTTGTGGCTCTGGGCTCCCCCAACCACCGGGGTACCCTGCAGGAGGCCCATGCCTGGCTCTGGGCTTCCCCCAGCCACCAGGGACCCCACGGGCAGCCCATGCCAAGCTCCAGGCTTCCCCCCCCCCCCCCGCATAAGGGGACCCTGCAGCAGAAATCCTGGCTCACCTCCCTGCACCTCCCACCAGGAGGCTACACCCATTGTGGCTCTCAAAACACTTTGTTATTGAAGGAATTTTCAAAAATGGCTCTTCTTATCTTTTGGGTTGCAGACCCCTGGTCTAGATATTGTGTAGTCCTGCCTTGAGAGCAAGGTACTGGACTAGATGATCTCACAAAATCTCTTTCAGTCTTTCGCTTCTGAGATTTTATATTCAGAACCGTGTGTTTAGTAATGCTATCCACTTTCTTGTGAATGATAGACTTGGATGTGGGTTTCGATCAGCAAGAATTTTTATAACTTTATAAAGTTGTTTTGTTAAATGCTATGTTGACTTTGCTCTTTAAAATTAGATTGACCATTGGCTGGAATTCAGCACGACAAAATTATCTACACGTGCCCTGTTCACTTCAGCAGTCCTTGAGCTCAATCACTGTCTGTCTCTAAGGACCTACTTGGTTGGAAACTCCCTGAGTCTGGCTGATTTGTGTGTCTGGGCTGCACTAAAAGGTATTATGTGGTTATACAATTGTTCCAATAGTCTTGCAGATGTGATAGCAATGTTAAAATCTGTTCCCTTTCAGGCTCTAGTTTCTGCAAACCCTATTTTTAACAGAGAGCTTTTGGTAGGAGTAAGATCTGGAAATCATAAGGATTGGTCTTTTGGTAACTAATGTTTAAGAAATATAAAATTATAGTGTAATGTTTTATAATTGAGTGTTTTTAGCCTTTCTATTAATATATCAGATTTTCATGGATTTGTTTCTTGGATGTGAATATATATGCTAGACTATAATTTTGCCAGGTGACTTTAACCAAGTTTTAAACATTTCTGTACAAGAATTGAGTAGTAATTTAACTGCTTTTTTATTAGAGGGGGCAATCTAATTTTGCTTGCTTTGAGCTGTTAAAAGAAGCATAAATATAATTTTGCAAGCTTCATTTCATAATATGAAATAAGCCATAGATGAGTCTGCTTTTTTTAATTGGAAGACCACAGTAACTGAAAATTGTCTGCGGCACTTTTAAAGACTAACAGATTTATTAATCGCATGAGCTTTCGTGGGAAGTGGGATTTTCTCCCACGAAAGCTCATGCGATTAATAAATCTGTTAGTCTTTAAAAGTGCCGCAAGACTCTGTTGTCTTTCTACATTAGACTAACACGGCTACCCCTTTGGAATTTGAAAATTGTCTGTAAGACAGGTTTCTAGACTTGCCATGTCATAACTGAGAGATTGGTATTCATGTCAAAATCTACATACCATTTAAAAAATAAATCTAATTTACATGATAGGCTAACATCTTGCAGTATCTTTTTAAAGCTGCATTTCCTTGACCCAAAGTTTGAAACTAACATTTTTCTTTTTAATATTTCCTTTTCACGATCAAAAATGCCCTTGCTTGCAAAGATGGGTGCTGTGTCTCAAGTCATAACACAATAAATTGGTTGAGTTAAGCAGCCTTAAAAAAAGTGAATAAACTGATTAACTGTAGCAGCATTGCTAATATGTTTAGAAAATGCCAATATTAAACCTATTTACCAAATTAAATATTCCTTTCACTCCCTAACTTTGGCATCCAACTGGCGAATAGAAGCTTCTGTGTTTTTTTTGACCATTTAACATTTTTAAATTATTGTGGGCAAGAACGAGGGATTGCCATATCACCAATGGCTTCCGTTTTGCTAATTATCTTTAATATAGAGTGATATATAGAGGTTCACATCCTTTATTTCCTCTGGAGATGCTAGGAAAGACTGCACAGTCTTCTAAAATAAGCACATTGTTTTCTCCCAGTTTCTCTGTGGTAAAGAAGTACCTTTTTCCCCACAACTGGTTGAGATATGAAAAATGGTACAGCCTATTTTTAATCCGCACTGTAATTTTTAAAGTGAATATTGCTAGAAGTCTAGCTCTTCTAGTTATAGGGTTACAATTTTAAAACCAAAATTTGTTTCCCCACAGGCAATAGTTCATGGCAAGAACAATTGCAACAAAACAAGACTCCAGTCCATGCAAAGCGTTGGTATGACTTTCTTGAGGCACAGTGTGCATTTCAGTCAGTGGGTACCAAGTGGACTGCAGCTGCACCAAAGGCCAGAACGGTAAGTTTTGTTTGGATTATATGGTGAAGGTGGCTTTTGTTTGTGTATGTGAGCGTACTAAAGTAAAAGTGTGAATCTTCTTCTGATCGCTCACTTTAGAAGTTATGATACAGGGAATTAGTTGTACTGTAAACCAAAGATTTTAAAAAATCCTTATTGAATAATAATCAAATTTCATCCCCAAACTTTTATGGATTCTATTAATGCGGGTCAGCTCTGGAACAGTGACGGTGCAAAATTGGCACCTATTACTTAGAGGTGCTCCCTTGTTTGTATTCAGATTTCAGTCTTTCTTTAGTAACAAATGTTTTTACAGTTTGTTAGTACTGAAAAGCCAGGTATGGTGAAATAAGATCAACATCAACAGAGCTGTTAACCAGATTCCATTTGAAGGCTGTAGGAATCCACAGATAAGGGCAAAATTTGGCATGCAGTAATTTTCTTTCTTGTGATGAAGGCTAGAAATAGAAAACTGAGCTGGGTTTTCCAATAACAGGTCAAATTTGCAGGTCTCATCACACTTTCTCGGTTTCAGAGCTAAAGATATGAAAGTTTGAGCATAGACTTGGGGTCCTCACAGCACCATTTTTAAATTTCCTTTCAGAGTAGAAACTTGTTTTAAGTGTTTGTGTCTATTGTACAGCTTATGTAAGTTATTTAATGATGTCCTTGTTCTTTTTTAAGGCAACAGAAAAGAAACAAGATGTTGGGAAATTTGTTGAACTACCAGGTGCAGAGATGGGGAAGGTCATTGTTCGGTTTCCTCCTGAGGCCAGTGGGTAAGAAGACCAATTTTAAGACTTGTTTGTTTTTACCACAGTCCTTTAAAAAACTGTAAGACGGGAGAGGCCTTGTACTTTATCTTGGAAATAGTTAGTGTGTGTTGGAGGTCGAGTGTAATTTGAGTGGCTTGACCATAATCCAAACTCAAAACCCAATTTTAATAATAAATAAAAACTATTTATAAAAACTGTTAAAATAATCACTTAAACAAAAACACACTCCATCAACACCTGATTCCACAAAAAATACTACCAGTTAACCCAAAAGCCAGTAACTCTGTAGCAAAGCCCTTAAAAAAAGCCATTCCTGTTCAAAGCCTTCTAAATAATTGCTTAACTTTCCAAATGTAATACATTATAATTAATTTTATATTTCATATACAACTAATATATCTATAAAACTTGCACATTAAAACCTTATTTATATACAAATCAAGCATACCAATCTCACTAATATCCACATTAATCATTTAGCGTCCAATATCAACAGTGTGTAATAGTTGAATTCGAGAGTCTATCTTGTCTTGCTAATGATGACCGCATGTATAGTTGCTTTAGTCAAAGATGAACAATGCATTAGAGCAGATTTTTCACAATGAAAGAGAATTTTCAGTCACTTACAGATGTTTTGTCAAATGTTTTCATTAGCAAAAGTAGACACTTAACAAAGCTGTCCCTTACTTAGAACCTCAAGTAACAGTCAAAAGAGCACCACAAGTGGGATCACCAAATCTATAAAAATGTCATTTTCTAGCTACTATCAGTGTCCTGTTTCCTCTTAGGAGGATTTAATAAAGTTTAAAATTGCTATTTAATGCATTTCTTCTGTAGGCTGGTTAGCCAACTTCTTGCGACTTGTTTCAGTCTATGCAGTACCGTTTCTTGTTCTATTAATCAGATATAAATTGCGCTATTTGAGAACTAATAATATATTGCATACATATGTAACAACAAATGACGTGGATGAGAAAACTACAGAACAAAATAGTGTAGCTTTTGCAATCTGTACGGTATTCTGAGCTGGAGAGATGTCCACGTGTAAGCGTCTGGAAAAATGAAATAATTTGTAGAAGTAAGTTTGTACATTTTTGTGGGTTTGGGGTTATCCAAGTTCTTAAAGGATGTCTCTGCTACCCTATGATGGAATTAACTAACCTATCTAAATTCCACAATGTTCTGACAGCTACTCAGGCCTCATCTACATTGCTGGCGAAATTCAGCGGCAGTCATGGGAGTTATGCAAGCTACACAGAATAGCTTGCGTAGCTCGCATTGACTTTGCGTCTTCCATTTAGTGCGCTGTCTCCACTGCACCAGCAGGAAATGAGTACCTGTTGATGCAGCACTGTTTTTTGGGGAATGGTTTTATTAAATCAACGTCTGCATTGATTAAGTGGGTCTTCACTTCCGCTTAATTGATTTGGACAAATCAATCTGACGGCAGCGAATTTGCCACTGTCAGTGTAGACATACCCTCAGTGCAAGCATTTCAGAATGTTGTGAACTCTTAAAATGTCAATTGTCTAAGATAAGCTTTTTTTATTATTTAAGGTAAAATCAAATTCATTGTAGACTAATGCTAAACATAGCTTATAATGTTGCAAAGAATATTGTTAATCATATCTTCAGGTACATTATGAGGTTCTTTTTTTATATATATACATATACATAAATCTTTAGGTGTTCAGTATTGCAATAAATATGGTAGCTTTTGGTGTTAGATTTGTTTAAAGGTTTAACCTGTTCTCCTTTTTCCCCTCTCTCTACTTGACTGTACTGTTCTTTTTCTACAAAAGAAATGGAAATGAATCAGTTGTTTTATTAATCTTGTTTTCTGAAATGTCACATTTTAGGTATTTACATATTGGCCATGCAAAAGCTGCTCTGCTAAATCAGCATTATCAGGTTAACTTTAAAGGAAAGCTCATCATGAGGTTTGATGACACAAATCCTGAAAAAGAAAAAGAAGACTTTGAAAAGGTACAGTAAGAGAACAGTGGAAGCCATTTATTGGAGAAATCAGTTCAAAATTAAAATAGGCAGGCCCGCTCTGTAGAGCTGTAATGCTTAAATTTCACATGAAAACTCTTTCAATACCTTTCATTTTTGCCTCAAAACCCAAAAGAGCTTTTGATCCAGTAGTGTGATTATTTTAGTACTTTCCCTTTCTTTCTTGCTCCTCCCTTAGTATTTATAGTCTGCATCTATTACAGAAAGCTCTGTGTGTATCTGTTGACAGTAAATTTACAGAATCTATTATGTTACTTGATCTAATCGCAAATTGCAACTCTGGTATACTACTGAACACAGCTTACTTCATTGATAGTAACTTTTATGTAACAAAACTCCCAAGTCCATGCTAGGAAACATGACATTGTCCAGTATTATAGAAGCAGTTTAAATCTCGTTGTTAATGTATTCTTGCTGCCACTTTTTCACCATGTGTAGCATCCATGAGGTGAAGAAAGGTCATCTGTGTGACCTCCTGCCACTTCCAGTCTCAGGATATATCATCATATAGGAGGTTTTTGAGGCTTGCACCATTCTCACTCTATCTGGCAACAAGTTATGTCTTTTTGTCTCCCTTCCTGGTTCCACTCTGCCCTGCAGGAGTTGATCTCAATATTCTGCCCTGTAGCAATTGCCACTTACGTATTCCTTGCTAAGTTTGGAACTATGAATTAATGAGTAATGGATCCCATTCATTTTCATGTGTGCCATTGTTTAATGGTTTGTACTTCTGTCTTCTGGAAAATGAAGAAACTTGGCATGGGGGGAGGATTAGAAAGCTTCTCTGCATTTATGAATATTACAGTATAGCTCTTTGCAGGTTATCCTGGAAGATGTTGCGATGCTGCACATCAAACCAGATCAATTTACATATACCTCAGATCACTTTGAAACTATAATGAAATATGCTGAGAAGCTTATTCAAGAAGAGAAGGCATATGTGGATGATACTCCCGCTGAACAAATGAAAATGGAACGTGAGCAGAGAATAGAATCCAAACACAGAAATAACTGTAAGATCCTTTATGGCTTTTCTCATGGCCCTTTTCCATTCATGGTCTCTTTTTCCATTTTCCAATATAATCTTATTTCATTCTGTTAATTATCCCGCCTATCTTTAGTTTTAATTGTATACCAGGAATACTTAACAAGTCAGTAGGAACACTGAAGTCCTCAGTGCCCAGGCCTTCAGAACTAAAAGGCACAATGTCATTGCATAGATACAATAAACCTTATGCGTATGTTCATAATACATATGTGCTTTCTCACAACTAGGTGTGTGAGGAATGCTGAACTGTTTGTATTGGATCTAAAACATCAGTGAAAACTTTGTTTGATAATGCCAGTAACAAAGTAGGCTTCTGTGTACTAGAACCTGGTCAGATATACCTTAGGTATCTTAAAGTTTTAAATCTTTTGTTTGGTAGCTGTAGAGAAGAATCTACAAATGTGGGAAGAAATGAAAAAGGGAACAGAATACGGACAGACGTGTTGTCTACGAGCAAAAATAGACATGAATAGTAACAATGGGTGTATGAGGGACCCAACCCTTTATCGTTGCAAAACCCAACCGCATCCACGCACTGCAAGTAAATACAAGTATGTGCACTTTCTATTAATATTGACGTTGGTATGCTTTTCTACTCTTCAGCAGATTTTTTTTTTTTTTTAAACTACCTGGGTCTTGGTTACATTTTCTCAAACAGAATATGTAGCTAATCTCCTTGTAGAAACTACAAAAATTTATCAGAAGATTTTAAAACCCGAGTTCTGGCAAGTATTTCATAACAGTACCCACTGAGGAAAATTCTGTAACAGGTCCCTATTCTTATGTCTTAATAATTTGGGCCATTTTAAAAAAAAAAAACAAACTCTATGTGATGAGTTCCATTTCGTAAACCATTTTGACTGCCTGTATTATAGGCAATTAAAAATTGGATTTTGCTTTTACTTCATCTCTCAAAACTTAAGGAACTTTGAAGGTTAATCTTTAGTGTGAAGAGATATCTTGACTTGCTTAGCTTAGT
Organism: Pelusios castaneus; assembly: GCA_007922175.1. Lineage (NCBI taxonomy): Eukaryota > Metazoa > Chordata > Testudines > Pelomedusidae > Pelusios > Pelusios castaneus. The sequence continues at coordinate 11,793,820 of ML685763.1, read as the reverse complement.
GGCTAGTGAGTGTTCACTGCAGCTGTTCTTTTCATTCAAAATAAAGAGTTGCTGGATGTGCATTGAACAAAGACTGTTTGCAGAACATGTTAGTTTGTTGCTTGCTTGAGACACTGGTTTACACCCTCTTTCCCCCCTGTCATAGATTCAGCTGAGTGGAAATGTTCACTTGTTATGGGTTTTGAACTAAAATGGTGACTCTTTAGAAATCATTTAAAACGGAGGCATGATGTACGCACTCGTGCGTTTTTTGGTTTTTGTTTTTTTGTTTTTTTGCGCGATCATTGTCTCTGTTTTTGTAATATCTGGCTGTTCAGGTTTAAACTGTGGGCTGGACCTGTGCTTTGGTGTTTTTTTGAATGATGTTTATTGGTACAAGGTATAGGGAAAAATGTAGGTGTTTAAATTGTGTGTGTGTGTGTGTGTGTGTGTGTGTGTGTGTGGAGGGAGTGTAAAATACTGAATTACTTGACAGTTTTGCCTTTGCTTTTAAAATGTCATTAATATATTTGTTTGGGCCTTTTTTATGGATGAACTCTGTATTAGATGTGCTATTTCAATTGATTCTTGCCAGAGTTCTGGTGATCATTTTAAGGACTTCCATGCAATTATAAATATAAGCGGTACCATTTAGTTTTATGGATATGGTTTTCAAATGCAGGTAAAATATGTATGTTCTTCTCCTGGCTTATTAATTTACTTTTTTCTTTTTTTTAGTGTTTATCCTACATATGACTTTGCCTGCCCCATTGTTGACAGTATTGAAGGTGTCACACATGCATTAAGAACAACAGAATACCATGACAGAGACGAGCAGTTCTACTGGATCATTGAAGCCTTGGGCATAAGGAAGCCATACATCTGGGAGTACAGCCGCCTAAACCTCAACAACACTCTGCTATCTAAAAGAAGGCTCACGTGGTTCGTCAATGAAGGGCTGGTAGATGGATGGTATGTTGATGCAATTCTGCTATAGCAGTAGGTGTGCATAATCACCGAGATATGCTATTCAGGAGAGAAATCCTAGAATGCATGTGTCCACTCTTCTTTGGATAAAGAAATACTAACTCTTTCCACCTATAGCTCACAAGTTCTCTTCTCTGGGTTTTCTTGACACTTAAAGGCCAAGTGTCTGATAAATACCTACAGTCAATTTCCTTTTTTTTTTTTTTTTTTAGTCTTTTATGAAGTAAGCCAAATTGGGGGAATGCAAGGGAAGATTATGTTGAGATTCACAAGTTAATCATTATGCTTGTGTTTCTAGGGCAAGACATGATGTTTTCTTCCTTTTTCTCCAGATGTGCTAGCATTGCCATGCTCTGCTTCAGTGTCTTTTGCTATAAAAATGGGGTCACTTCTTTTTACTCCTGTAAAGCGCTTTGGTCACAATTTTCCAAAATGGGTGCCTAAGGTTAGACTTCTTAATAGAGACTCAGACATCAGAGTGGTGTCTAGAATTTAGGAAAGTTGGTGACAACAATAAACGGATCTTACAGCTTGAGTTGGTGCACGAGCACCTCGCTCAAGCCAGCATTTTGTTCTCCAGAATCTCACCTTTCAGTTTAAAACAAGTGTCTGTTATGGTTGTGAAGCAACAGTTCACATTTTTGGTGCTAACTGATGCAGAGATATTGGAATTTGCAGAGAGACTGAACAGTATCTGAGAGCTGAACTGCTCCGGGCATCTTGGTGAGGCATCTCAGAATGCCTTGTGAGGATTTTTTTAAATCTAAACAGTGACTATTTCATTCTTCATGTAAAAGAAATGTGGAGGGAGGAGAGTCTCGTGCACAATGCACTATGATTTAAAGTCACAAGTGGATGACTTTTAGGGGATACTACATTTTCTCCCCCACCCCATCAAGGAAGAGCCAAACTCAAAGTCCAGTGGAGGTTACAGGGAGCTAAAAGAGAGCATTTTGAACATCCGCACACAATATACTGTGAGCAGTGTCTCATTTTGACCACTCACATCAGCAGAAGTTTTGTGGGTGGGGCTTAGAGTACTACCGCCTTATTCCTCCTAATTTGAAAATTAGATAGAGGAAGAAAGCTGGAAGTTCTAAATGTTGGCATAGGAGGGGCAAAGAGTGCGTTTAAAGCAAAAGTGAAGGAGGGGCAGGATAATATGTTGCACTTCTCAATATATAGTACACTTGTGATGGGGATATCTAACTGGTACCTTTTCAGTTCTTGGCAAACACACCTAAGATTGAATGGGTGTGGAAAAGAACTACTGTTATCAAGATGTTTTCCTATCCCATGTGAGTGTTCAGGAATGTTGGCAAGCAGTATGTGGAAATGTGTATGACAGCTGTACATAGATAGCCCATGAGATTAACTTCTCTGTCAAGCTAACCGCTTTTACCTAGCACTAAATTTACATGAGCAGATGATACAAAAGTTCATTTTCTTGAAACTGTGGCTTACACAGTTATAGTGCGTGATAGTAGATACTGACTGAACCTTTCATCTTTATTCTCCTTCTGCCAGGGATGATCCAAGATTTCCCACTGTGCGTGGAGTGCTGAGAAGAGGCATGACTGTTGAAGGATTAAAACAGTTTATTGCTGCACAGGTGAATGTCTTTCCCTTTCCCCTCCGATTATTTGAGTCTGATGGTAAACTTGGAAACTAAATATGGTGAGCTTACAGTTAAAACATGTATGCCACTCTGCCCGTAATTTCTCCTTTGAAGGCTCATTTCTGTCACGGCTAAGGTCCCCATCCTGATTACCCTGATGCATGTGAGCAGCTCCTTGTGTAAGGTTGTATGGATCTGCAAGATGATGTGCCTACAGTGTGTTGAACTCCCATTGGAATCAATTGATGTTTTAATTGAGCTTGTGACAGCTCTTAATGGGCCCTTAATGTTTGTTTATTTTAAGATGAGAATTGAGCTGAAAAATACATTGTTGCTTTCGGTAAACATGAATAATACGTAGCATTTATGTTGTGCTTAAAGGATTCTATAGACAATGAGAAGAATAATCAGGATTACTTATGTTTGTTAATCTTGCCTTCCAGGGCTCCTCCCGATCTGTTGTGAACATGGAATGGGATAAAATTTGGTCATTTAACAAAAAGGTACATGATTGCATTAGTTTGATGCTTTTTTTCTCGGTATCCTCTTCCCTGGGTTATGCAGTGAATCCACTATTTACTTGAGTGCTCATCATATAGAGTAGCGAATTTTTTTTGAATGTATGGCATCATCTAGCACATTTTCAGGAAAATGGAATGTCTCTTCTTTCTAACATGAGCTAGGTCTAATATTATTGACTTGACAAATCAATATTGAGTTGTTTTCCTTAGAACTGTATAGAAAGGTAATGGTAGTTATTGTGAATCTGATATGAAAACTCTGCATTTCATTTTTCTGCTTTCAAGCTGCGAGCTATCTGTAAGAAGGTATTACTTAATGCTTCCTTTGCCTCAGCACATAGCTTACAGTCCCGTAAGCATACATAGCACAAGCCATTGTTTTGCAGCTTCATAAAACAAATCCATTAAAAATGCATTATTCCTATTTTTAAAATACTGCCAGTTCTGCTTTGATTTACTTATCAAAGTAAATGGAAATCCTCTTCAGTCAATTCATGATGGCCAGTTTTCCTTTCTGGAATGAAAGGACTGAGGGCTTTTGTGTTCTTCCTGTGCCTGAATATATATTTAGAGAACCCTTTTTGATGTTCCTTAACTGAGTGTCAAATAAGGAATACTGCATCTTCATATGGTTAATTGCTTCTTGGCAGCGAATGCTTGGACACTATAATAAGGCGAATCATTAGAATGCTGTCTGTATAACTTGTATGAATGTGTGTGAATGCCTGTAACTTTTGCACTGGGGTTCCTGCTTGTTTTGCTGAGGCCTTACCCAGATCTGTTCATTAAAGTAGTATTTGCTTGTCTGGCATGTGTCTTGTATTCCTTCCTACCTTTTGTATTTGGTATATAAAGGATTATCAATTGGTTCTTTCTGTTGCTGCATAAATACTCATGACTCTTTGAGTAGTGGATTTAAAAAAAAAAATATGGGGCAGTTAGAAATTGAAAACAGTTTCTTGAAACTCGTACTCCTTGGGTAGCACCATATTTATCAGCCAAATTTTGTCATCTTTTATTTGTGTAGTTGCATTGGAGTCAATAATATAGATGAGGGCAAAAGTTGTTCCTATACGTTTCCCACTCTGAGGTAAAAGATCTGTCCATACAACGAGCTCTTATTAAGCTGTTATATTGTAGAGATGGTCACCTGGAGAAGTTTTGAATTGAATTGTTAAATCAAAGGACATGGTAATCGCAATGAAATTATATTGTTAATTGTAAAATTACATATTTTAGTTATTAAATCATACAGGATCATGTAAGGCACTTGGATGTTGAGGTACCTTAATAAGCCGTTTATCTGTTGCATCTAGTCTGAAACGCCTTAGCGGCATGGCATCAGCATTTACTAACTCGCTGATAAATGTGTGACTTTGGAATCCAGAGCGCACTCCTACCTGCTAGTGCTGAGCAGTTTTGGGGTATAAAATAGATTTTGACAACCTGTTTACTTGTAAAATTTGCTTTTTAGTGGTGCATTCCTGTTGCAGTGAAAGGATAAACATAAAATATTTACTTACATTCATTCAACTTAGCATCCAGCTCCTTGTTTGTTAGTCTGCCACTGTTTTCTGTTAGCTCTCCCCTGCCCTTTGTATGTACTCTACTGTTTTAAGCACCTCCAAACATTTTATGACAAGTTGTAAGAGAGATTCAAGAGCCTCTGTGAAAGGTGGTGCTGGGTGAGCATGAAAACAGACTTTATAAAAAAAATATGTAGGAAGAGGCTGTGGTGGCAAATAGTTTGGCAAGATGATGCTAAAGTGGGCAACTCATGAATTTAATACTATGGTATTGCCTTATTATAGTGATCTAATGCTGCTGTATTAAAATTGTTCCTTAATAATATAAACCCAACTGGTACTCACTTTATAGGCAAAGCTGAGTCTGAGCTCCATAGAGGTTTGTTTGTCAGAAACATAGCATCTGGGTCTGGGCTAGCAAAAATGTGTCAGTCAACATGTTGCTTTTAAAATGGAGTTTCCTGGAAAGAAAATGGTTCTGCAGGCAGATTAGTACAGTTCCGTACAGCGTAAAACTACACCAATGCAGCTCTTACTGTCTTCTTTCCTAGTGCAGCATTGATTTGCAAACTGGTTTACTTCTAATATGATAATACCAGCTTTGCAGATTCTGTTTATATTTAAACAGGCAAAGCTGTTGACAGTAGACTTTCATGGAAGGTATGAAAAATTGCTGAAGGATTGTTCGCTTTTGACTATATTTTCTTGTTTGTGTTTTTGTTTATAACTTTCAATTAAAGTAGCATGAAAAGGAAAACAAATGCAGTAACATAAAGAATACCATTTAATAGTCCTATATTTTCACTTTACTTTTCTTCCATGTGATCTTTTGCTCTCTCACTGTTGAATAGTCATGATTATCTTGTTTCTATTTCCTGTAGGTCATAGACCCCGTGGCACCTCGGTACACTGCTTTACTGAAGGATGAGGTGATCACAGTGAACATTCCTGAAGCCCATGAGGAGATGAAAGAAGTGGCCAAACATCCAAAGGTTGTGCAGATATTTGTCATCTTTTAATAACTACTGTATTGTGCTTGTGCTGATCATTAAGACTGGGGCTAGTTATAGGTGAGCGCAATCAACTGGGACCCGAGAATGTGTCTAATGTTTAAAATTTAGCACTTAAAGTAGGAGATGAAGGCAGGGAATTTGACATCTGTGTGCGTTTCATATAAGACTAGAAGGGACCACTGTGAGTTATTCTGACCTCCTGTATAACACAGGCCATGGGACTGTCTCTGAGTTAACTTCTGTTTGAATTAGATCATATCTTCAGGAAAAAATCTGTCTTTATTTACTACTTGCTAGTGGTATGAGCCAGTGTCCACCAGGAGATGATCTAGATGCTAAACTCATTTTTCTTGGGATCAAAGATGGAGCCAGATCTCGGAACAGAAATTGTGCACTACCACACTTCACATCTTCCTTACCTCTGTCCATGCAAATTGCATGCCCTGGGGAGGAAATGACTAAAACGCTTTTGTTGACAGTATTGTCAAATCCAAACACTTTCAAATCATGACAGGCCCCAAAATATGAAGTGGTTGGCCTAAAAATCTGTTTTGTTCATTTGTGGTTTTTTTAAAGACTATATTGCATTTGAGTAGTTGTTTGTCTTCTGATCTATCAGGATGCATTGGGGTTGCATTTTAAAGCTTTTTATCTGCAACTCCAAAAGTTAGAAACACCTTTTTGTTTTATTAATAAAAGGCAAAATTCTCTTGAAATCACACGACTCTGGGAGCTGGAGATTTAAGAAAAGCATGAAATGTCAAGACTTTTGATAAAAATGGCAACACTGCATCACTCAGAGCCACCTCTCCTTTTGACTTATGGAGAATACTTTCCCTGTTTTAATTATGATGATCCTCTAAGTATGTGATGTGTAATTAATTCTTTTTCTGTATACGCTCACGTGAGCCATATGTCAGGACTCAGCTCTGTGAGCTAAGCCAGTCAACTTGTATGATAACAAACTTGATTTTTCTTAATACACAGAATGCTGATGTTGGCCTGAAGCCTGTGTGGTACAGCTCCAAAGTGCTGATTGATGGTGCAGATGCAGAGACTTTGACCGAGGGAGAGACAGTTACATTCATAAATTGGGGCAACGTTATCATCACTAAAATACACAGGTAACAAGTGTACGGTTAGAGTTAGAGGTTTCTGCATATGAGGTTTTCATTGTCAGTGATAGGCTTCTTGCATTTTGAGGTGTTTTAAGATTGCATGGATAATCATTTTTAAAGGGATCACAGAGCTGCCTGCTTAATACATATACTTTCCGATCTGAAGTTGCCAGTGAGTCCAGGTACAGTAGAACCTCAATGATACAAGCACCAGGGTTACAAACTGACTGGTCAGCTGAACGCCATGGGGAAACCAGAAGTAAGCAATCAGGTGGGGAGAGGGATATGAAAGCAAATACTGTACTTGTACTCTGCCTGTATTGCATCTTAAAAGTCGGCATGCAGAGCAGAAGCAGTCTAGGGTCTGTGCTGTTTCCTGTGAGCCAAGGGTGCTTTCACCCCATCCAACTGGGAGGGGAAGCTGTTTTCACCACCACCCCTTTCAGGAGGAGAGCAAGCTTGCAAGTGCAGTTGGAGCTGGAGAAGAAGCTGCTTAGCTGTGTCTGTTGCACCAGAACCTGGCCTGGAGCTGGAGAGGGAAACAGAGTCAAAGGCTCCAAGCTGCAGCCTGCATGGAGGAGTTTTAAAGGGCCACACTCTGCACACCTAGTTTTGCCCGAGATTGCACTCCTGGATCCTACCAGCCCCTTGGAGAGTGCTGGGACAGGAGAGGGAGGGGGGTGCTAGCTCACTGTCAGTACAACCTACCATCACATATCCATGCCTCTGGAGCATGGCAAGCAGTGCTCAGAGCAGAATGAGCCTTGGGAAGAGGCGGCTGAGGGCTGGGGCTTGTAGTGCCGAGGGTGCAGGTTCATTCAGCCTAAGGGCAAGAAATAGGAATAGGGCAGGGAGCTGCTTGCAAACCAGGCAATGCTCCCAGGTCCCAGCTTTGCAGAGGACTCTCCCAGGCCTCAGCTAGAAGAAACTGACTGCAGGGTGCTGTACTACAGTGTTTTGTTCAGAGTTACAAACAGCCTCCGTTCCCGAGGTGTTCGTGTCTTTGAGGTTCTACTGCGTTACATACAGATTCTTCTCGTTCAATTTACTGAAGCATTTCTGTTGATTTTTTTTTTTGTCTGTCAGTTCTTCCGCTATGAATTTTTTAAAAATAAACCAACACCCCTTTATTATACAGCTTGCAAATCTGCTCTGGGACTGATATTTGGTATGAGAACACTCATCCTAAAAGTGAACATACAGTCTTGCAGTTTGAAAAATAAAATCTGTTTGGCAATTTAAAATACAAAGTTGCAAAAAAAAAAAAAAAAAAATTAAATTAAAATGTAATGGAACTTTCACAGTGCAACCATTCTGAAGATGGGAGGTTTATGGAAATGTGTAAGGCCTTTTCCCGTGCTTTGTACAGCATTTTGCTGTTTATTTTTAATAAATTAAAACCATGGAAATGCTTTAGATGTACCTGCTGTGGTGATTTTTTTCCAAAAAATGGAGTATTTTTTCTGTGTATAAAACCTCTTGATGATCCGTAGTATATGGAAGTGTAAAAAGCCTCCCAAGACTCTGCTTGATGGCAACAATATACCAGTCACAGATGTAAATCTAAAGTACTTGTATGTTGGTATAGAGAAAGATTTGGTATATCTTCAGAGAAAACTACTGCTTCAGAATTTATTAGAATAATTCATTTATGGTTTTCATGTACATTCTAATCTAATCCAAAACATTTTACTTGGAATAAAAGTGAAATGGGGATGGGGTACAGATTAGCCTTTGTAATATGGCCTGTAGTGATAGAACCAGAATGCTACTTGCCAAGTCGTTCATTTGGTTCTCAATTTTTTTAATCAAGAGAGCCCTTCAGATTTATGTGACTATGCGGACTGATGCCTATTAATAATGAGATATCCCCCTCCCTTTTCCTGTGATTGTAAATGACGTTTTATATCTGTCCCTGGGTTGCGAATTGGAGAATTCTGATGGCTAGTGAGTGAACTCCACAATAGAAAATATCTTCTTTGCAGGCCATGTGCGGTACATTCTAAGACTATTTTTGACATAGTAAATTTTTATCAGTAATTTCCGTTTTCTCTTCTGAAGACAAATTCAAATAGAGGCCATAATTGCTGTGTAAAAATATTGATTGATTGCATTTTTCTGTTTTCTTTAGAAACTCCAGCAGTAAAATTGTGTCCATTGATGCCAAGCTGAACATGGAGAACAAGGACTACAAAAAAACAGCTAAGATCACTTGGCTCGCAGAAACCCCATGTGCTCCTCTCATCCCAGCCATCTGTGTTAATTATGACCATCTGATCACCAAACCTGTCTTAGGGAAAGATGAAGATTTCAAGCAATATGTCAACCGAAATAGTAAGGTAACCATTTATTTTCCTCTTCACATACGCAGCTTTTGGTTCCTTTTTCTTCTTCCCATCATCACCAGCACAAGGTATTTTTTTAAGGTGTTAGGCTCTCTTCCCAAATGTGCAAGTTGTATTTGAAAGCTATACTCCTTCAGTCTAGATTAAAAAATATACCAGTTTATGCTATCTGAGGATCAGACTCATAGTTGGCATTTTGATATTGGTGAAGTCTTTACAGTAGCACTGTTGTGAGATAGATGAGCTTTTTTTTTGTTGTTGTTGTTCCACAACAAATAGGAAGCTAATGGAAGCTGCATCCTGGTAGGGGATTAGTGTGTTTTGCAGAGTTTCATTGTCTGTTACAACGATATTCAACTTTTTTTCATTTGCGGACCCCTAAAAAATTTCAAATGGAGGTATGGGCCCTTTTGGAAATCTTAAACATAGTCTGTGGAATCCCCGTGGTATGTGGACCATAGGTTGAAAACCTCTGGTCTAGTAGGTAGAATAAAATGAAATTTTTTTGTAGTTTTTATGAAGACTTTGCTTCACTGCCTCTTTCGGTAAAACCTCTTTAAATGTGCTTTTGTCATAGAAACACTTTATAGGTGTTGCAGTCACTGGCTTTGGTATTTCACTATCTCCTTTGTAAGACACTTTGTCGCACCATTCTGTGGAGTTTCTTACAGTGATTCTTAATGCTTCTTCAAACCATATATCACCAAATGATACTGTTGAATTGGAAGCAATCTAGACTGAGGTTCTTCAGGAAGAGAGAGAGTGCAAAGCTATGCCAAACTGAGTCTTTAGATTACAGTAGCAGAAAAGTAATGTGGGAAGGAATATTTTGGGAAAATATTTCATTGTCACTTTGAGTTGCATTCTTACTGTATAACTAACTAAACTTTATTTTGTGTTCTCATACTTCAGAGGTAGTGGAAAAAAATCTTTAAACATATTCCAGTAATTGTTCTTATTAGTTTTGCTACCCGAAGTTCCTGTGATTTTAAAAAACCCTCGTACATGTTTACTTTTCTTGGTATAACTTGCACTGACTTTCCTAACAGATGTGTCCATAGTCCTCTGGCACTGATGGATTGGGAGCTCTCTTTCACCCTAGCTTATTCTCATACTAGCACATCTTGAGAGCGTTATCTTTTGGCATTGGGATTAATTGACACTTCAGCAGTTGTGTAATTGGAACATCTCTAGAATCCTTCAATGTAACTGCCATCATTCTTAGTATTATTTTAAAAAATGCTCATGAGACATGGTCTCAATTTCCTTTTTAACTGTTACAGCAAGAAGAACTGATGTTAGGTGATCCTTGCCTTAAGGAGTTGAAAAAAGGAGACATTATACAACTTCAGAGAAGAGGATTCTTTATTTGTGATCAACCCTATGAACCAGTTAGGTGAGCAGCTGTAAATAAATTCCATGTATAGCCTGAGAATTGCCATTGTCTGTAGCAATTATTTTAATGCATTTCTGTTTAATACATTCACATACCAATACTGAAGTCTCTTTGGAGGAAATGAATTTTCTTGTCCGGTAAAATTAAAAAACATTCTAACGTATGCATAAATAGCTATATCTTGCACTATGCTACAAATAATGTTTGCAGTTAAACCAGTTGCACAATTGTGACACCACATACAAATGTTTTAATATAGTTAAATCTTGATATCATTTTAGGGCCTCATTTTGACTTACATAAAAATTCCCCACTGCTCCTCATTTCCTGATTTACTTTTATGCACCAAGGTGTTTTGTGGATTGTATGTCTTAAGCCTTCATGTAGATAGATGTACACTGTCATCCAGATGATATTTTCTATGAAGACCAGGAAGCTCTAAAATAATGAGGGAGTCACTTTTACCTTGTATTCATTATGAATAGGTATATCAAGAATCCCAGACATGAAATAAAACAGGTGATTGCTTGATGAGAAAAACCATGTTTATAACTAATAGAGTGAAACAATGAATAATTTTTTATGCATCTCTGTGTGTATTTATAGATAGATTAATCTATGATCCCAGGAAGTGTCAAACACTTGATTTGTTTCCCATCTACAGAATATGCAGGATGCAAAGCCTAAAGGTCTCTAAAATGGTGGCCAAATCTGGCTATTTATACAGAAGAGGTGAGAGATCTGCATTCAGCTGCTCTTTCAGCTAAATGAGATGAGAATCAGATCACTGAAGAGAGGGAGTTTTGAGATGGAGAAATTATGGGAGAAATAAACTTCCATTACAGTATGCAGATCAATATAGAATGTGAACTGACATTAAACTCTTCAGTAGTTGCAATTATTTACAGAAATGCCATTGCTATTCCAAAGGATTATGTAATGAGAGTGTAGGATGTGACATGACCCTCTGCAGTCTGGACTGGTGTATTGCTGTGTCACCCCAGTCTCTCACCCTTGGAGCCTGTCTTGCACTTGCCCTGCTGTGTGAACCACCCACTCCTGCAAGCAAGTGGCTCTGACCTTAGTGAATAAGGGCTTTTGGCCACCCCCTCATGGCACTCTGCAACAGAATGACCCCCAGCCAGTAACTCCAGCCCTAAGAAATGCTGTCTTACAGAGTTCACTATTGCCCGTTGGACTTTGCAAGCTCTTTGATTAGTCAGCTTATCAAAGAAATTGATGTGCGCCAGCCCTGTCATTCAAAATGAAGTGTCTGTATCCTGCATTGCTGTCCCCCGTTTAGTCTTTTAGTTGCTTGATGTTGCTTTGTAGATGGATGATAAGGGAGAGCTCCAGAGACAAAACTGCCTCTGCCTTTAACGCGTTTCCCTGTCGCTCCCTCGGATCAGGTGATTGGCCATGTCTGGCATGATTTCCTTCACTGGAGTGAATGAATATCACTGTATCAGATGCTTGAGTCTGTGCATTGTTCCTGTATACATGCCTCAGCAAGACATGAACTCTCACTCTGCTTTGTGTTTGCCTGGAGCTTTTCAAGCCACTTGAGAGAGACATTTGGGAATTTCCAAAAGGAAACTTTTACATTTGGGAATTTTACTTAGCAGAGTTTCATAACTACACATGTGACATTTCAAGAATAATACTATCATAACAATAATGTTCGATATGTCATGACCATTCAAAAAACACCTTACCTGACATACTCTATATTAAACAATACATCGTTATAACGGTGAACATGAATGATACACAGATCACTCCATAATATTTTGTTCATTAAACCTTTAACTTATCTGTAGCCCATATAGCTGTAAAGAAGCCCCTTGCATTTTGATTTATATCCCGGATGGACACACAAAGGAAATGCCAACATCTGGCTCAAAGGAGAAGACGAAGGCAGAAACTGCAAAGAAAGAGGTAAGACAGACTTTTAGGAGAGGCTGTCTTAAATAACATTACTATTTAAAAACAAAGAAACAAAAGAGAACCCCAAAACAAACCCTGAGAATGTTTCTTTTTTTTAAAGGCTAGTTCTGTTTCAAAGGGAAAGTCTGCTCCACTTGTTGCTGATACTAATAGCCCTGCACCTGAGGACCCGCTGGTCTTTTACAACAGAGTGTCTGTTCAGGGTGATATGGTTCGTGACTTGAAAGCTAAAAAGGCTTCAAAAGAAGATATAGATGCAGCTGTGAAACAGCTGTTGGCCTTGAAGGCAGAATACAAGGAGAAGACAGGCCTGGAATATAAGCCTGGAAATCCTCCAGCAGCAGCTGTAACAGTATCAAATGTATCCTCCAAGCCTGAGACCTCAAGCACTGTGGACTGCAAATCTCTTTATGATAAAGTAGCTGAGCAAGGGGAGGTAGTCCGCAAATTGAAAGCTGAGAAAGCCCCTAAGGTAAGTGTATAAAGAAACTGATCAAGAGAACAGAATTTCATGAATGATTGCATAACTGAGTGTGCTCTCCCATGGTGGAGGTGACATTTGATCATTAAGTTTACTTGGGTTGTATTAGTTGGTACATCTTTTCTCAAGTGTCATATCCTAAGTGATATTGGTATGATTAATTCTCTCCTAGTAATATTTGAGGAATATTAATTAAGTCTTTTAGATGTGAGCAGAGCTGCTACATTTTTCAAGTTTTTTTGTTCTGCTGAGAAACTGGACCAAACTTGTTCGAAAGGGATATCCGTGTTGGTCTCGTTCAGCAAAACAAACAAATGCCACTGGACCAAACCAGTGTTCACCCTCACCCTTCCAAACCAAATACGGAATGTCTGAATCTAGTCCCTAGCGAAAGCTTTCAACCACAGTCTGTTTTCCTCTTTCTCTCCAACACTGTGCAAAAGAAATGATTTAAATTAGCTCAACCATTGCCATTTGGAATCGAAAACTTGAGGAAGGAGCTTCCCTGCTTCAAATTGTTCATAAATAACTATTAAAAAATCGTCAGGTACTTGCTCACTTAATCTTTTGACTGCAGATTTTGGTGAGTAAATGGAACTATTTTGAACAAAACAGGCTACAAAAAAGGAAAATGTATGATGATTCCTGCCTAATGATTAAATATTTTGGGAATTAAACTTCTTGTGGCATTACAGAATCTGAATGAAGGCACATACTTAGATATGTTATCTTTAGTGGTACTGTATTGCAGTGTACTGTTGTAAGTGTACAAAGTGAAGTATTTCTGAGAAGTATTTGCCTGGCACAGTAGAATTATGATCCACAACTGGGATGCCTAAGCTCTACAAATAAATATCTGAGCGTTAACTTTAAATGTTTTCTTTGCCAGAGCTGCTCAGTTAGCGGAGAAGTAATAGTTATAAATAGCCTCTGTATACCATAAGACTTTGAGTGTGTTCCTTTTTTATTAAAAGTATCTGTTGTCTAGTGTAGCCTCTCATTCTTTCTATGTCCTTTCACAAATTCCTTTCTCTTCTGCTTCAGGATCAGATAGGTGCTGCTGTGAAAGTACTTCTGACTCTAAAAGCAGACTATAAACAACAGACAGGCCAGGAATACAATCCTGGAAACCCACCTGAAGTTCTCATTCCTTCTCCTCCTGTTCCTACTTGTCAAATAGACAGCAGATCTCTATACAATAAAGTAACTGAACAAGGCGAAGTGGTTCGCAGACTTAAAGCCGAGAAAGCTTCAAAGGTATAACGACACTGAATACTAAAAGTTTATTGCAAAGAGATCATTCAGTGTAGTTTAAGCCCTGAAAAAGGTTTTGTGAAGCTCACAGAGCCTAAGGGGAACAGAAGTATTTACATTCTTTTGGTTTTTAATTTCAATTAGGTTTTCTTTGATTCTCTGTAGTTTTATTTGGCTTCACAACAATCTTGTGCTACGGCATGTGAACCAGAAAGGGAAACTAACCAGTCTGTTTTTATTGTGCAAGCTCAGTGAATTGCAAAACATAGACATAAATGGTGAAAAAGCATTTGTTGCTTTAAAACTAATTTAGGGTGGGGTGAGTAACAGAATTTTAGTAATGGTTTTTGACAGTCCCCATTTAATCATTTTTATTCATAATCTTGCCTACTTGGCCTCAAACCTGCAATGTACCAAAGGTTACTGGACTGCTTTGTCCATCTGGGGCTGGGCTGACTTCACTGAGCAGCCATGAAGTCCCAGGGTTCATTCTGATCCTTGGTGTGAAATTTTGTTGCTGTGGGCCTGGTAAACAAAGTTAAAATTACAAAGCACTTATTTATAGCCAAATCTTATTCCCTTTATTAGAGACGTGTTAATTCCTGGGATAAACTCCTGCTTGTGTGAGTAAGAGAAACAGGATTTGGTCATGAGGTAATGCATTACAGTAGTTGTCAGAGTGCCACTCTAATTAAGGTTGCAGTATCTTTCCCACTGTATTCTCTTGGCTGCTGCAATTGTATTTGGTTACTATCTTTATATACATATTGCATTCTCCTTTTGCTTCAGGATCAGATAGATGCGGCTGTGAAAATGCTTTTAACACTAAAGGCAGAATACAAACAAAAGACTGATCAAGAATACAAACCTGGAAATCCACCTGCAGCTCCTTCTTGTACATCTCCTTCTGCACCTACTCTTTCGTCTACTATATCCTGCAATAATTTAACTCTTTCTAGCTCAATAGACAGCAAAGCTCTTTATGATAACGTAGCTAAACAAGGGGAGATGGTTCGTAAACTCAAAGCAGAGAAAGCTTCAAAGGTATAATAGTGGTAAATATATAGTTTCCTCAATTTTAACTCTTCCACATTTTCACACTGGGTGGAAGCATTCCACAAAATAACCCTGAGCTAATTATCCTGGACTATTTTTCTGCCTCTGGTGGCAGCTGCGTCTCCAATCCTGTACAGTGAAGCATTCCTGTATCTCAGAAGAGGTTTGGATTTCTGATTACTGAAACTTGCAGTTCCTAAATTCTTCTCTTACCATCACAGTACCATCATGTGTGAAAAGTCAGACTGACTTGTGGCAGGTAGACAGGAATCTATATGACCAGGTTGAAATATCAGCACTACAGAATCACTGTTTTAAAACAGTAGCATGGTGGAAGAACAAAACTACCTGTTAGTCCAAACCACCAAAGCAATGAGGCTTTCCCCAGCCAGAGAATGAATTTAAAAGGAAAATCTGTTTCCTTCAGTCATAGCACCAAAAGGGAGCAACAGAAAAAAATTCATCTGCTTTCAGAAGCCACTGGTCTCTTTAAATGCACTCCTTGGTCTTATATTTCCTCTTGAAGGAGGAAAGCCTTTTTCATGTTCTTCAGTATTTTGTTATAGTCCTTGTTATGAGATTGCTGCTAACAAGATAGTCAGAGCTACATTCTGCTTCAATCCTGGTAGCATTCAGCATTGCTAGATACTGTGTGGTGGCTATTCATTTCATTCTCTAATTACCACACATATTTTGCTTGTGGCCAGATAAAGACTGGACACCTTCCACCTCCTGCTTCCTGCCCAGATTTATTTGTTGCTTTTTCTTAGAGAGAGAAGATTTTTTTTAATCTACTTTTGAATATTATCTGTGATCATTGCTTTCTTTTTTTGGCCTTCCACATAGGATAAAGTAGATGAAGCAGTGAAATGCCTCCTTTCTCTGAAAGCAGAATATAAAGAAAAGACGGGGCAAGATTACAAGCCAGGACACCTGCCAGCAACTCAGCTATCTCATTTACCCCAGACGACAAGTACAGAAATCAGTGGCCCAGACACACCAGAAGCCAAAGCTCTGTTTAATAAGGTGGCTTCTCAAGGAGAAGAGGTCCGTAAACTAAAAGCAGAGAAAGCAGACAAGGTAAACTTTTTAAAAACAAAACTTAATTGAAAATAATAACCTTAGAAGACATCTCAGTTGATGTTGGGCAGTAGGATCACGTTCTGAGAAGTGGAACACCTATATTTTTTGATTATCATTCATGTTAGGTATCAAGATAGTCCCTGGAATGCTGGGGCATTTATAATCAGTAGATTATGTCTAATGTGAAGATTAAATACTTCTGGGATTTCATCAGGTCCCAAAGCTGGTTTGTCAAAACTTGAGATTTTTGAAGTTCTATCCTCCCTCCCCTTCACATCTTCTTAATGGCTGTGAACTGTTACAGTAGGACATTTGATGAATATGTAGGATATATGTGTGTATATATGGAACATCTGTAGGTCCATTTTCTCCCGTGATTCAGCTTGATTTCTCTTTATTTGTTGTTCTTCCATGGGAATGGCTTCAAACCAAAGGATAAGATAGATACAGCAGTGCAGGAACTGCTTCAGCTGAAGGCCCAGTACAAGTCTCTTGCAGGAGTAGACTATAAACCTGTCTCTGCCACTGGTGCTGAGGATAAAGACAAGAAAAAAAAAGAGAAGGAGAATAAGTCTGAAAAGCAGAGTAAGCAACAGAAACAGAGTGATACCCAGAAGAAAGAATATCAAAAAGGCCAAGGTGGTAATGATCTTTCCTCAAATGGTTCAGGAGAAGGTCAAGGCCCTAAGAAACAGACCAGGTAAGGAATTTGCAATCCCATCTACATTGGGAGGGCTGAACAGAGCTAAATGAAGAGCACTATTTTAAAATGTTTATCATCAGTTGCTAGTGTGGGAATATACAAAACAAAAATAATGCCACGTTCCATTAATGAGTGCTACCATGATCATTTCTCCTTTATAACTATAAGGAGGGAGGAAAATCCTTGTACTGTAAATTGCACACTAACAAGTAAGGATAATAGATTGTTTTTATTTCAGTATAAATATTGCATTTTATAGGCAGAGATGCTGGAGAATCAGAAACTGCAGGAAACCTATGGATTCTGCAGTCTTAAAGTCTGATCTTATGAAGAGCTGAGCACCTCATAAATGATCTTCTGTCTTTGATTTTGCTAGGAGTAGATGGAACTCAGCTTTTTACAAGATCATGCCACTATGGCTAGTATCCTTTTATTTTAATTGGTGGTGATAGGTTTAACCTTTCATTTTAAATAAAACATTTTTTCTGAGGTAAAAAAGCCTTTAAGTTACCTTAACAGTTTCACAAATCTCTAGTCAAACAAATAACATCAGTGATATGAAACTTAAGGGTTTAAAAAAAAAAAAAATCCGGGGTGTCTGGATCAGCCTCCTGTTCTTACCAGGCTTCTGTGTGCAAGTTTTTATTTTCACAGCATGATGCATTGAGGGGCGTAACTGGTGCAGGTGGAATCTAACTGTGAAAAGTTGAGATGTTTGCATAGAATGCTCCTCTTGTCCTGATTAGAAAAGGAGCATCATAATCCGACACAAACTAAATTGAGGGAGGAGGGTTATTTTTTTGGAGTGAGAGGGCAAAGCGTGTTTGCAGATCACTGAAATAAATATACTTTAATATTTAACAAAAGACTTTTAATTACATTAAAAAGTGGGAGGGCTCCCCCAAATATTTTTGCATGCAACTTGAAGGCTACCTTCACTTGGCGATGACCTAGGATACAGCATTCTGTTCTTTTGAAATTCCATAGGCTGGGTCTAGAAGCTAAAAAAGAAGAAAATCTTGCTGATTGGTTTTCTCAGGTAAGTGTGCATCACTTTGAATTAAAGAATTGTTTTACTTGTGCATATGAAATTTTTGCCCATTCCTTTATTTCATTTGTTTGAGTGAGGTGTGTGTGACTAAACTCTGTTTTCCTTTAATTTCTGGACAGCTGTTTCTAAGTGCTGCTTAAACTTGTGGACCTATATAAGTGATAATGGTCATCTGTGTTTTTTTTAAACCCACATTACGCATTCAGTACATTCTGGCAGTGAAATGGTAAGGATATGATGGACCTTTAGCAGGATGAATCTATCTCAGGATGTCTTATAACCAAAACAAACAAGATTAACAAATGTATTTATCTCATGAGCTTTCGTGGGAGAAAATCCCACTTTGCCAGACGCTTGAAGATGGAGAACTTAAAGAATGGGAGCTGATTCTCCCACAAAAGCTCATGTGATAAATAAATTTGTTAGTCTTTAAGGCTATGTCTACACTAGAAAAAGTTAGGTCGACTTTGTTAAGTCGACTTAAAGTGGTGTCCATTGACGTGGACTTAGTCCACTTTAAGTCGACCTAACTGCCCTTAGGTCAACCTAACAAAGTGGATTTAAGCGTCCACACTGTGCTTAGGTCGACCTAAGGAGGGTTAGGTCGACCTACCCGGCAGGTCTTATTAAGTTGACTTAAAGAATTTCTTAAATCGACTTAATGAAAGCCTGGTGTAGACAGGGAGTAAGTTAGGTCAACTTAAGCCTCCTTAAGCTGACCTAACTTGCAAGTGGTGCCATAGCCTAAAAGTGCCACAGTCCTCGGTTGTTTCGCTGAACTAGACTAACACGGCTACTACCCCTTTGGAAAAGTTACTACCATCTGTTATGGGGGGTTAGTGTGACATGAGATTGGCCTCAGGTAGTCCTGGTAGGGCAGGATTTGAGGGACACTGATGGGACATGTAGAGAAGCTTACAGTATCAGATTTCTGGATAAATAAGCTGTCTCCAGAGCGGTCAAATTGGCACCTTTCACCATCACTGACACTTGCCATAATTTAATGAATGTATTTGGTGGCTTTTGGTAATAAGTTAAGGACACTGATAATTTCTGAGCGTGGTGAGGGAGAGAATGATCATCTGCACTCTAAGGGTTCTAAGGACCTGTTACATTTCCCATCTTGTTACTCATCTTCAAGATCTTCCATTCACACTTTTTAACTCTTTGAGTAAAGGAACTGTATTGAAGTCCTTGCAGACTGTCTTAGAGGTGATCTGTGGCACTTTTAAAGACTAACAGATTTATTTATCGCATGAGCTTTCGTGGGAGAAGATCCCACTTCGTCAGACGCTTTGGGATCTTCTCCCACGAAAGCTCATGCGATAAATAAATCTGTTAGTCTTTAAAAGTGCCACAGGACTCTGTTGTCTTTCTACAATAGACTAACACGGCTACCCCTTTGGAATTAGAGGTGATCTGTAAGTGAAGCCAGGAAATACATACTTGTCACTGTAGTATCTCATCCCCCACCTTTGTGTTTCACAACTCCTCTGCTTTTTGGGAGGAAGTTTTTAAATATAATGGTTAGATCTTTGTTTACAAGCTATTTTTGGCTTTTTTGGTTTTAAATTAGAGCCATTTTAAACTGATGCATTGACTTATTGTGAGCTGGATGTCATTAGGTTTGAATTGTAGTGATTTTTGGTGCGTGCAAACGGAACTTGGGTATCTTAAAAATGCTTTCTTGACAGGTGATCACAAAATCCGAGATGATTGAATACTATGATGTGAGTGGCTGCTATGTTCTTCGTCCGTGGTCTTACTCCATCTGGGAAGCCATCAAGGATTTCTTCGACAGTGAGATCAAGAAACTTGGTGTAGAAAACTGCTACTTTCCCATGTTTGTGTCTCAGGCTGCGCTGGAGAAAGAGAAGACTCATATTGCTGACTTTGCCCCTGAGGTATACACCAGAATTCTTTTAGCTTTTGTCCCATCAGTGGCGTGAACTTTAAAAAGAAACAATTTAGTTTAAAAATCTAAGGAAAGTGTGCAGATATTTTTATATTCTTATAAACAAAAGTTGTGCAAACAACTTCTTGTATAGCTACTGTTGCTACTACTCCTGGGGGAAATGATGTAAAAAATAAAACAGTTAAGTTTATTTTAAACTCTTCTTTGAGAGTATTTTTGGAGAGGGATTGGAGAACTGCTTTCCATAACAAAGAAGGGGTGGAAAAAATGTTCCTTTGGTGTGCATCTGTCTGAGTTCTTGTTAGAATGGTTATTTCAGCATTGCTTAGATTTCATTATATTGTGTAATTAATGAAAGCGATAGAGGACCTAGACCCTTGATTAGGATCTTTTTATTTTAGATATAAATAAATAAATCCAATTAAAGGAAACTTAATATTTTAAATTTTAGGTTGCCTGGGTTACAAGGTCTGGCAAAACAGAGTTGGCTGAACCAATTGCTGTGCGCCCTACAAGTGAAACAGGTGAGAAATGAACTTGCAAACAATCAACAGTTTCAGAATGAGTAACTGGTACTGCAGAATCTTGCTGTGGTTTTGAGATCAGCTGGTGGTCCAGTAAACAGGATTCCATAGTTGAACATCGGAGAAAAACACTTAAAGGAAAATATTTTTATTTTTCATTGATACATTTCTAAATTTTCCAATAAACCTAACTATAAAAAGTTTAACACACACATTGCAAATTATTTAAAATTTTCTTATTTAGTATTTCAGAAAGTTCTTTGATTGGAATTTCCTTCAATATTCTATGGGTTTGGGGATGAAGAAAGGTGTTTTATTTGGTTGGAATGAAACAAAAACAAAAAACCCAACTTTGCTTTTAAAAATGATATGATGGGATATATCTTTATTTGTCATGTTGTAATCGTAAATTCTATCCTTATTAAATTAATTTTCATTCCAATTCAGATTTTAATGTCATTAAGTATAAGATACAAAACTGGAGCAACTCATAGTTAAATCAGAGACAGTGTACCAAACAATAATATGATAGCGTGCTATCATGAAATTTGCTGAACTAGCTGACATTTTGCTAAGTATGAATCTAGATACAATTAAGTGTTCTAGTCTTAATGAAAGCCAGTGATTTTAATAATATGAGAAGTGACTGCACATGTATAATAGCAAGATTTCCCCTTCCCCTTCATAAAGAGCCAGTGGAATAGATGTCACTGAGTTCTGAGATGAGTGTGAACCCGTTTCCCTTCAGACCAGCCCACGAATTACCTGAGGAGTGGGAGTAAAGCAAAAATTTCAGCGAAGACTTGTGTCCGTTTCAGAATTACACTTGAGCGGAACAGAAGGTGTGAAAGTGCAATCTTCACAAGGGAGCACTGACTTTCTTATGCTTACGATGTTTAACAAAATATGTTTAACAAAATAATTTCAAGAGAGGTAGATGTGTTAGTCTGTGTACAGAGATGGCCTTTGGCTATTGGGGGCCCTAGGCAAAGGCCCATTGTGGGGCCCCCCATAGCCCTCCCCTCTGTGCCCCACTCCCCTCACCCCCACTCCACCATCACCACCCTGCCCTCCCTCCTGCCCCAGCTCCCCACCCCATGGCCCTGGCCCTGAGCCCAGCTTCTCCTCCTGCTGCTGACCAAGGCAGATGTGGCTTTTGGGGTAGGCGACAGGTCCCCTTATTGCTCGGGGCCCTAGGCGTCTGCCTGCTTCGCCGACCCCAAAAGCCGCCTCTGCCTGTGTACAGCACAAACAACGAGAGTCCTGTGACACCTTAAAGACTAACAAATTTCTTCGGGCATAAGCTTTTGTGGGCTCCAACCCACTTCGTCAGATGCATGAAGTGGAAACTACAGTTGAGAGGTGTATATATACAACAGCAAGAGTCCTGGAGCACCTTTAAGACTAACAAATTTCTTCAGTCATAAGCATTCGTGGGCTTCAACCCACTGCATCTGTCGAAGTGGGTTGGAGCCCATGAAAGCGTATGCCCGAAGAAATTTGTTAGTCTTTAAGGTGCCACAGGACTCTTGCTGTTTTAGCTTAACAAAATAAGTTTATCATTTAGAGAGTTATTCCTCAGCTCATAATAAAGCAAAATATTTTGGCTCTTTTCTTTTGCAGTAATGTATCCTGCCTATGCAAAGTGGGTGCAGTCACATAGAGATCTTCCTATCAAGCTTAATCAGTGGTGCAATGTAGTGGTAGGTACATTTTCTGATTAGTTAACCATTTATATTTTAAAAGTGAAGCACGTGACATGGACTTCTATATGGTCGGTATGTTTTTAAAAAAAAAGGTTCTACATTTATTAAGGATTCGCAGAGCGGTATATCGGTTAAACGGAGCTCTTGATAATGCCAAATAAATACCTTTTTAAGAAATACAGTGTAAGTAGTTCATGGTTATAATATGAATATGAATGTTTAAAGAAAAGTGCCTTTTCTTTGCAGCGTTGGGAGTTCAAACATCCCCAGCCTTTCCTGCGCACTCGTGAATTCCTTTGGCAGGAAGGACACACGGCATTTGCTACTTATGAAGAAGCAGCGGAGGAGGTACAAAGCACTGAAAGGTTTTTTTTTTCGTTTGGTTTTTTTAAAACTGTTGCTGATCTTTGCTTTAGCAAGTGATCTTGCTCTATAACAGTATAGTATGTATACTATACTATGGAAGACAGATTATATGGGTGAGAGAATAGCTTTCATTGGACCAACTTCTGTTGGTGAGAAAGACAAGCTTTTGAGCTTTACACAGAGCTGTTCTTCAGGTCACCTTCTCTTTCTAATATCCTGGGACTGACATGGCTATCACGCCGCACACTTATGAAAGAGTGAGTCAAAATGTGAACCTAAACGAGTTCAACTACTTACTGTTAAGTAGTTTAATTTTTCCTTTTGCACTTTCTCTTGCATTTTTCTTAACTTCTCAACTAAATTGATTTGATATTTATTTTTGAGGGCCAATGCGTCTTTTGCTTTCTATACTTCATTGTTCCTATAAAAGAAATTGTTCTAAGGTTTTATCCTATATCTACACCTTATGGAACTAGAAATTTAGGTTGAATATGAAACTTCCTCTCAGTAAAATGTATTAAATTATCTAATTGTTGCCATGGAAAATGATGGAAGTGCCATTGTTAAACTTAAAATTTAGCTGGACAAAACCACATGTAAATATGGAATAATCCTCCACCAAAAATCAGATGGATTAGATGACCTAATACTAGCAGGTCTGTTCCACTTCTAATGTTTAAATTCATCCCTTTCTGAGTAATTGCTGTAAATTGGTTGGCATGAAGCACTTCGGAAGATGTTTAAATCAGGGCTTGACAAACCATGGGCGCCAGGTCGCCATAGTGCCCAGGATTTGTAGCATGGCACCTAGCTCTGCTGTGGAATTGCAGTGGCAGAGTGCCCCCTGGTGCCTAAAAATAGTTGCTTTCACCAGGGCTTAGGGGATTTGGTGGTATTTTGGCAGTTGGGGGAGGGAGGGAGGAGGGCTCTGTGCCACTGCTGAAAATGATGGCAGCGATTTTTTGGTGGTGGGGGCATTCCAGCTAGGCACCTCAGTTTGAAGCTGGGCACCTAGCTGGGTGGCAATTTTGTTGATCCCTGGCTTAAATAAATAGAAGCATCCTAAATGTATTTAAGCAGAATTTGGTGAGGTTAGCTGACTTGTTAATCACCCTTTCCCAATGTACTTGCATTAGTTTGCCATCCTTTTTTTTTTTTTACTGAAGGTGGAAAAAAAAGTTGTAGCAGGAGTGCACATTTCTGGAAGGGGAAAATGAGCCACCTTGTTTCTCCACCACTGTGACAGCACTGGGGACTGATTGGGCATATTTCACCAGATTTGCCCCTTCTGTAGAGCTCCCAAACAGTCCTTTGGATCAGTTCCAGGTGTCCTCCCAGGTTTCTGTGCAGGCTTCATCCTGAAACGCTTACTCTTTGTTATCAAGACTCCTGCTCTTTCCTATTCTCCATCTTGACAGACTCACAGGAAGTCCCACTGTTTCCGTATTCATGATTGCTGGCAAATTTTTTTGTTTGCTTTGGTTTTTTTGTTTTGGCATAGGCAGTGTCATGTGTGAGCTGAACTTTGACTTTATTAAGGGTTTACGATCACTGTGTGACAGTCTAATATTGAATTTCAATTTTTTATTTTAACTTTTAGCACCAACTTACTTATGCTATCTAGCTGTTTTTGAGCAATGCAAAGCAGCAAGGACTTCCTGGCCACTTATGTTGGGTTTACAGCTGCTTTGCATAGCCTGAATCATGCAGAAGGGGTAAGAGAATGTGAATGAATGAATGCGGGGAGGGGGGAGGAGAAGGTAGATGAGCATAGAGAAGCATGGATGTGCATAGGCTTGGAATGGAATGTAGTTTTGGAGAAGGGGGCTGTACTAAGTAGACTAGCACTATAGGAAAGAGGATCCTGAGGAGGTGGCAGTCCCTGAATTATAGCATCTTTTGCGCTTGTCTCGGCATCCATGGTCATACTACTTCAGCAAACAGTGCTGCCAACGCAGCTGTGCCATAAAGGACCTTCCAAACGAGAGTGCAGCCACAGAATTTTTAAAGAGCAAATGACAGTTGGGCAAGCTAAGTGATCACTGAGAATTTGTGGTACATTTGTTCATATCTTGACGCATTTCAGTTTCAAATAGAATTGTAGCCTGTAATTTCTCTGTAGAGAAAGTGGTAATCTGAGTAGATGCAATCATTTAACAATTTAGCCTATTAATTTCACTAATAAAAATTAGTGATCTTTTTTTCCCCTTTAAAATAAAAAATGAACTTTTGTTTGGATTTTTTAATTTAAAATAAATAGTTTTAAAATGGCAACTTATAATAAGGCCTACGCTTACCGTATTTTAATCTATTAAAATTTAAATTCAATAAAAAACATAATATTAAGCTAGCAAAAAATTGCTGACTTGACACCTAGAAACTGAGATTTCTGAAGTGCTAAGCCAGCTTTTATTAGTCGTAGACTCTTCTCCAAATATTCAGTGCAATAATTTACTAGTTATCTTGAAGGACCAGAAAACCAAAAACAATAAGTTCATGTCACTAACTACAGATAATATATCTTACTTTGTTTAACAAATTAGTTATCACTTCATATGCTTTTTTCTTCTGCAACCAGCAAATTTAAGATGACTTTATTTGACACAAATGACAATTAAAAATTATCTAGTAAAAAGTTGCACTGTATAATTGTTTAAATATCTCAATATAGTGTATATGCCAGGTTACCAAAAAGTAGTACCAAATTTAGTGTAAAGGCTATGTGTAATTGCAAATCAACATGTTTTAATGGTTATCAGCTTTTCTAAAGGAAAATAACTAAAAAGTAAAAAAATCCAAAACAATTAAAATCAATTTTAATCAAGGTTTTCTGCTTGTTGATTTAAATAATGATCAAAATTGTTGATTTTAAATTGCTTTGATTTAAATCAATCCTCCCTGTTCTAATTACAACCTTGTTTCTTCATGTATATCATGTGCATGACATTTCAGTGAGTTCAAACTTTTCAGGTAGTTAAAATGGTCTGTTAGTTTGTGAAGAAGAGTGACACGGGATGTTGACGTAAGGACCCACTTATAATTAATTATAACTTTATAAAGTAATTTCAGCATACATTGTGTGCACAAAGTGTAAGTGCTGCAGTTTTTAGGGCTGGTATGCCATATCTTCAAACATAACAAAAGGTCGAATCTCTGCATTGATTTCTGTTTTGCACTTTATCACATATGGAGTCTGCCTGGCACCTCCTTAATAATGACTGTGTTATTATCTAATCGTTTCCGGACTTGGATGTTTTCTGTAAAACAAATATTTACCTCAAAAAAATATCAAAATAATTTAAAAACTAAAATTTCTCTAAAGTTTCGGTTGAAGAGAAGACAAATAGGATTTTAAGATTTTATGCACCTGTAGGCTGGTCACACTGTTCAGTAATATTTTGGATTTGGAAAAAGTTGGAAGAGTAACTTGGTAAAATCAAATCATTATAGTAACATTAAGATTTTAACCATAGGTATTGCAGATTCTTGATCTGTATGCTCGGATATATGAAGAACTCCTGGCAATACCTGTTGTGAAAGGAAGAAAGACTGAAAAAGAGAAGTTTGCAGGTGGAGACTATACAACCACTGTGGAAGCGTATATATCTGCCAGTGGAAGAGCTATCCAGGTATATACCAATACATGCATTTTTTTGAAAGAAGGCAAAAAAGGAATGTTACTGACCTTATACTTTGCAGTCAATGTGCATGTCTTTTGAGTAGAGACTTCTGTGTGTTTCTGTTTCAGGGAGCAACATCACACCATCTGGGGCAGAATTTTTCAAAAATGTTTGAGATTGTCTTTGAAGATCCCAAAGTGCCAGGAGAAAAACAGTTTGCCTATCAAAACTCCTGGGGCATTACAACTCGGACCATTGGTGTGATGACAATGATCCATGGAGACAACATGGGCTTGGTGCTACCACCTCGCGTGGCTTGTGTTCAGGTGTGTAAAAATTACTTGTATTATTTGTTCAGATGGCATAACTTTACCCAGTCAAGTTAGTTTCCTTTTTTCATTTCCTGTCTTGAATGGCATTTATCGTTATTTCCTCCTTTTGTGCTTGATGGAAAGAACTCTTAATATTGAGCTACTGGAGGGGGAAAAAAAAACCTGCTTGTAGAACATTCAATATATAGTCAGTAAGAGTTATCTGGTTGGTTCTAGAGTTATATTATTTCTGACAGGCAAGCTATATCTTCTACATTTCCTGTTACCCAAAATTAGATTATTTGTTGAATATTTGGCAAAAAGTTGTCCTAATCTAGGGATTTTGGAAAACATTAACTGGATTTAGTACCACAACACTGTTTCAGTAAACATTCCACATCCTTAAACTCAAAACTTAAAGGTTTTATTTTCTTTTGGTATTATACATACAGTAATTTAAACGGTAACAACTTTTCCCGTTACCATATGTAACTTTTACCTTGCATTTTGTCACAGGTTGTAATTATTCCTTGTGGTATCACAAATACACTTTCTGAAGAGGACAAAGAGGCGTTGATGAAGAAATGTAATGAATACTTTAAAAGGCTCCTCAGTGTTAATATCCGTGTACGTGCTGACTTAAGAGACAACTATTCACCTGGTTGGAAGTTCAATCACTGGGAGCTTAAGGTAAATATCTTTTCAGTAGATCTTAATTGTATGTTCATGTGGAATTTTTTTGTATTGTTGGCAGGCAGGTGTTTTCTCTAAATTGAAAAATGGTTAACTGTTGATACAGCATGAATTGTTGCATCTGTTGAACTTCTCTTCATTGAAATTTCATAAAATGGTAGTTTGAGACCATAGATGTTCTCACAAGCAAAAATAATTATCTTGGACAAACGATGTCTTGAATTACAAATCTTGACGCTATGCACCTGTAGAGTGATATAAAAGTAAAGTTAAGGAAGAGGGGGACATATCTCATATCAGTAAAAGAAGAAGACGTTATAACGCCAAGCACATTTGGAGTCGGTGGGAGCACACTAGTTACTGATATCCTAGCAGAGCAGAATATAGGATGGTCTTGTGTGGTACCACTAATAAAGAATCCTTTTTGTTTGTTAGAAAAGCAATTACTTTAGCACTCAAATACTACAGTTAAAAGTAGCTTCCGTCCTTGTGCAGGAAAATTGAGAAATTGCATATATAACAAGATATTTGAGAAGTGAAGAGAATAAGCAGATCACATTCCAAGAATGGATTAAACAAGATGCATATTATTCCATACTGAAAATAAGACATTACAGTAAGACAAAATGAGGCTCTGTAGCATCAAAGTTGGAAGTTTATAAATGTTCAAATGCAATAAAATATAAAATTATGTAGAAGCCTCCTGGGCAGTCCAAAGGGTCTTGAAAAGAACCGCCCATTGCAGGAAAAGAGTGAAAATGTCAAATTTTATATTAAGGCTCCATTTCTAGGTAGTTTGTTAAGGGTTACTAGATTAAAGTTGTAATTGTTCTAACTAGAGTCCATTGGATGCAATAGGTTGATGATTACCTTTATTTGCTCTCCCCTTTGGTATCTTCTGATGTGCTTATAAATCTTTATAAATGCAACCAAAAAGTCATGAAAAACATCTGTCCAAAATCTGATTCCAAAACCATTTTAAGAAGTGAGACTTAACATTTGAGAGAGTTTATATGTTCTCTCTTCTTACAACTGTAGTAATGGTCAAGACTGGTAAATAGTCTTTTTTTTCTTTTTTAAGTGCATGGGGTTTTTTGTTTGTGAAATTAAGGGGCTAAATTGTGCTGACTGGGGTCTGGTGTGGTATGGCAGGAACTGTATGAGCTTTCAGAGACAATTTTGTTCATTGACTTCCTTTGACTTCTACAAAACTCATGCCATTCTGGTCTAACGTTTCTCTTAAACAAAGATTAGCTAAGTATACCAAACTGTGCAATGCTTTTCAAATTTGTAATATATGGTCTTGAATTTCAACCTCCGTACACTAACTTGCTATCCTAGAGAGAATTTTTTTTGTCAGAATCTATTAGAATATGAAAATGGTGCAATTTTAAGACAATGTGATTTATTTGAAAACTGCACTTATTTTGCTGAGCCCCAGTATGTTCACAAGGTAAGAAGTGCCTTTCATCATGAAAAAAATGGGAAGCATATCTTTGGATTTGGGTTTTATTATATCTAGTTTCAAATTCCAAGCAAGGTTTCTGAGGTTCTGGGGATAGCCACTTTTCTGGCTTGTTTGATTTGGCATAATTTAATTATGGTGGTGTCCAGAGGTGCTAAGTCTCATTGGTGCTCTGTTGCATTAAACAATATACAAATGTTGAGAGAGACAGTGCCTGCCTTTGCAATTGAAAAGCTTTTCACTAATAGCTGTGTGTAAAACTCCAGCAAAGAGACATCAGTATGGGAGAAGGTCGCGGGTGATTTCTTCAATTCCTTCACAGTGCATCTTTGCTGAGTACCGCACTTCATTAAGCCAAGATCTTCATGTGACCACTCCCATTCCTCTTACTTAGGAAGTGGAGCCCTATGCATGAAGCTTAGAACAAAGAGCTGATGAAGATATTAAATATTCTTCCCAGAATCTCAAATGATGTTGTTGGCATATTGTAAATGGCAAAAACAGTATTTTTGCTGTTACGAGTTTATATAATGCCAGTGGCTGATAGAATTTTGATATCTTTATAGCTGACTTGTTAATGTTTCCTCTTAAAAATAGGCCACCCTGCAGTATCAAACTACTAGCCCTAAGGAATAGAGGTAAGGAATCCTAATATGTAGATTAAATGCCAACAGCTTCTAGAGCCTGCAGTGAGTGGAAACCTGGACAAAGATATCTTACACGGTTTTTAAAATGACTGGAGTTTAGAATCTCTTTGGCGTTTAGTCTGTTGACATGGATTTTCACTAGAAACAAACTGCCTCTTCTAAATGAAAGGATACGTAGAGCACATTCCTACAATAAAACATCTATCTATCTAGAGATGGAAGTAATAAAATACTGCACTAGATTCATCACTCCAGGAATTAAAAGAACAGCTGTAAAGCTGTCACAAATGGGAACAAATAGTTGTGTGTGTAGGTCTGCCCTGTGTCTGTAAGGAGATGGAAAGTCACAGACACTTTTATCAAAAGGCTTAAGAAGCAGTGGTAACATTTACACAATCAAATTAACTTTTCTTAAGCCTTCACATGTTCTAGCACCATCAATATTAACCATTAGGGGAGTAGTTTTCAAGCAACTTTTAAAAAATGGTTCCTGCTAATAAGTTTAAACATGCTTTGCTAAGCCAAAATTAGAAGAAATCATTCATTGACAAGAATTATGAGGTATAAATTAGTAAAACTGTTTAATTATAATTTAAAAAATCATCTGTGATAGGTCAGCTGTGTTCCATCTATGTTAGAAGTGTGTCAAAACATGTTTTAAAACTGTCTGAATGTGATTGATATGCCAGTATTCACAATCAGCACTTAAATTAACATCCACCAAAAAATTAATGTCAAGATGCAGCACACTAGTAAAGAGGGTTGTATGTGAAATAGGAGTAAACAAGTATACACAATGTTCTTTTCCAGAGTCTTTTTCACACTGTTTACCCAGAGTCGGGGCATAGTTATGCAAAGTTTTCCCTAATACAAATCTTTTCTTTCCATTCCTTTTTTATTTCCTTACCCTCAGGGAGGTCAAACTTCCAGCAATTTAAAGCAAAATCTTATAACACTGGGTTACTGATCATGATGACATTGTTTGAACACAATAAAATTCTATTTGATGTGGGAAAATCTGTTACTTTCAGAAAGGAAAAGGCCTAACACTTGTGCTAAGTACACAGCCACATTCACAAAAATTATTCCTTCTCATCTGCTTGTTGAAAATGCATGTTTTTGGGATCTTAGCTGGGAAAGATAGTGTGTGTTTTTAGTACTGAAAGATTTTTTTGTTTTGTTTGAGGACACTAAACTTGGCCCTTTATTTATACTCACTGTATTATACTGTAATCTGCAATAACAGTTAATCTAACTTCCATTTCAATGTCCCATAGAAAGGCGATGCTAAAGACCCATGCATAAATCCAGGAGATTTGCTAAAAGATTAGGGGCTTTCCCATGGAACTCCCCACAGCTAACCATCTTTTTGTTCACATGTGTAGCAGCATCATCTGGAAAGGAATCATCCACATAAAAGAAGGCTATTTCTTTGTCTTGTTTCATATACTATTAGGGAAGTATAAAATGGGCATTAAAAGCCTTGCAGGAGTATTGTGTTAAGGCAAAATTGAGAATCGATGCAGCTTTACGTTTTCCTATTTTCAAGGGTTAAGACAGTAACATGGTTCTTTTGTTAAATTGTATGTATGACTGTGAGGCAGAGAAGTAAAAATGTATAAAGAGAATCCATACTGAGAAAAGTATCCTCTTAGGACAAAGAAAATTCTATTCTTTTGAGAATAACTGATTCTGCAATTTTTTTGTTAATTATATATTGCATTATGTTTGCTTTAGGGTGTTCCCATCAGGCTTGAAGTGGGACCACGAGATATGAAGAACTGTCAGTTTGTAGCTGTCAGAAGAGACACGGGAGAGAAGTTGACATTTGCTGAACATGAGGCAGAAGATAAACTCATACGCATTTTGGAGGAGATCCATGCTAACCTTTACAACAGGTTAGGCTAGAAGGAATGTAAATCACTGTGGCTGACAACTGTATTTGAACGGTAGAGGAGAGATCCATCTCCTTTAGATTTAACTATGGGGAAAGTCATCTAGACAAGTCTACTGTGTGCATGCTGTTTCATTTTTCAACTGGAGAAGCTCGTTCTGAGTCAGTCACACATTTTCCCAAATGTGCCTGTAAAATAGAATTTCCAAATGTTAGCAACCCTTTAAGTTCAGGTCGTCCGGTCATGCTTCTACCAATATCCATATGGCCCTGACACCTAAAATGTACTTTTTATTGGTGGTGCTATGCAGTGTTCTAATGTTAGAAGGCTTTAGAATCTTGTCACAAAACCCAAAATTCTTTGATAACAGCGGTGTTTATGTCTAGACCTAAGGTCAAATTTTCCAAGGCACCTAAATTCCACTTTCAAAAATGACTGAGATACCTAGACACTTATGTCATATTGACTTTTACTGGGACATAAGCTCCTAAGTCAGTGAGGCCCATTTGGAAAAGTTTATCTGTAGTTACTATGTATGGCAAACACACTATATATAA
Organism: Pelusios castaneus; assembly: GCA_007922175.1. Lineage (NCBI taxonomy): Eukaryota > Metazoa > Chordata > Testudines > Pelomedusidae > Pelusios > Pelusios castaneus. The sequence goes on along the minus strand of ML685763.1, from coordinate 11,762,043 downwards.
TGTCATGTTTGTAGTACTATAAAACGTAGTTAATAAAAATAGTAAGTAAAGGGAGGACTAGTTGAACAACAATAGCACCAAATCACGTGATCCTGGAAGCTATTATGTACCCTTCTTTGCTGTGATCAAAGCTTTTTATAGACTGACAATTCATATATTTTCTGCCAGTTGGATAACTTTGGACTGTGCATAAAGAATCAAGGGTCTGTCTCTCTAGTACTCTACCTGCTTGTGTCTACAGTTAGTCAAGATTAACTTACTTGCCGAACCATGTGAGAAATAGATGTAAGGAAGCATTTAATTTTCAAGATGTTCATCCCAGGAAACAGTACAATTATTCATTACAGAGCTAAAGGATGTTTGACTTCGTTTTTATTGTAGTATTTCTTTCCATGTGTAGCTTTTTAAATGACAAAAGAAAAGGGAGAGCAAAGAAATGGTGAGGTTTATTGCATTTTAAGCATATCTGGGTACACATCACCACTCTGTTATTCTACAGTCTGCACCCAGAATTAAATTTGGGGTCTGACATGGGTGGGGCACTGCAATACAGATAACTTGAAACTATGACCAAGCAAAAAAGGACAGATAGCAAGGTGGGGAACTCGGAATTAAGAAAAGCAGTTATTACCTTGTCAATGTTTTACATGAACTTTTCTCTCCTACCCTGACATGTTAATGTAACAATCCTTCTTTTCTCGGCGACATTTTGGTGAGACTGTACTGCATTGTGCTCAATTGGGGCTGTGTAAGAAGATCTGTCTATTGGAGTTTAGACATTACAGTTGGACAGGCAGTTCACTACTTCACTCTGTGTTTTCTCTCTGGTAGTGTGCAGATCCAGTTTTTTGTTTAGGTCTGTGATTTTCTAACAGGGATAAGAGTAGGTACCCAACTGCAATGGAAACTTCCGCTGAACTCCCATAACCCTCTTTGTAAATCTCTGCCTAAAGCTCTAAACCAAATGCATTATCTGTATCATCTTAGTCTTTTGACTCTGTACTGTCCTGCTCCCTAAGATGCTGTGTATGTGGCTGTGGTGCCAAGGACATGGAGGGCTGACGGTGTTTTGAATTCCAAAAGGGTAGCTGTGTCAGTCTAGTTCAGCAAAACAGTTAGGACTCCTTGGATGTTTTGAGTGTATCTGTGAGCTCTCCGTCTTTGGGATGCCTTGCCTTGTGATACAAGTCCAACAGACTTCAGTTCCTTTTAATAGGGATCGAAAAACTATCTGATGCTATGAACTTCAAATAATTTCAACTTTAACATTTCATATTTTAATGAGATGCTTTATCCTTGACACATCCTTGAAGAATTTTTGTGTGTTTTATACTTAATTTTAAAAATTACTATGAAATTTAACTGATAATGTATTGTTGGACAAAAAGTTTTAAATTTCCTTTTTGTGACGCTTTTGAGCTGCATTCAGTTTTAGTATTCTGTCAATATAAATGTTACTTTAGGAAGGACCATCGATATGCTAATTCTGTCCAAACAATGAGATACAAGATCCTTGCTCTGAGGAGCTTACAATTACTTTAAACTACTATCAAAACAAATAGTTTTCCAGTGTGGGGTGTGTGACAGGCTGCTCCCCAAATCCAGTCTGGTGTGCTGCTATGACCGCTTGAACCCCACTCCTGAACCCCAATTTACCCCGCTCTGCTGGGTGACCGCTCACTCCTGAGTCAGTCCACACCAGCCACCAGCGTGTAATTGGTCCCAGGCAGTGGGTGTAAATCCACTAGCCACACAGGCGTTGGTCCCCAAGCGAGCACACCCAGCCCCAGACACTACACTGGGAGCCACTGCCTTACAGGGATTGGGACCCACTCCCAATCACCTTGGTCTCAAGTCCGTCCACTTAACAAAGAAGTGGATTGTGCCCAGCCTCTCACATCCACACCCTCTAAAGACCGCACAGCTTTAGGTAAAACAAGTACTAGTTTATTGATCAGAGTCTGATTTCAAGTGAGAACATGGCCAATCAAGGCAGAACCATACTATAAATGAGTCAGGAGTGACCACTATCAAATAAAAGGTATAAACCGCATACTACCCTAACATCTTCACCTAAACTGACCTCAGAGTCCAAGATTATGCACATGGTGTTCGGCTGTTCGATGTTTTGCAGCCATTCTCTGCCTGTTCCCAGGCAGGGCCCCGATCTTGCTTGAAGTTGGTTGCAAGATTGTGTCTTCTCAGGCTGAAAGCCTGCAGCTTCTCCCCCCTCACAGTCTCTGTCTTTGTTTTAACAAACTGCTGACAGCCCCTCCCCCTCACTGTCCTGTTGTGAGATTCTCTTCACTCCTACCTGAGCAGGGGAGGGCATTAGCATTCCCTTTGATGTGTAAATCTTCAGCCATTGTGCTAGAGACAGTCCTGAGTCTGAACCCTGTAACATGCTTCACATCTATACATACATGTTGCAGCAGGGAACATGGCACCCTGGTAATCACGTGGCACATGTTCTGAGCGTTCACAGAGGAACCTGGTATAGCGTAATTGTCATCAAATAACACAATTACACTGCAAAACTGAACAGAAAGATTATACAGGTCACGCCCAAGGGCTGCACAGATGTGCATCCCGTCACAGGGTGCCTTTGAGAAATTTAAAAAGTCAGTAACTTATTTTCGAACAAGTGCATGTATTCTGTTCTATTGTGTATTAATGATGGCTTCAGTAGGAACAAAGCCTATTCAAACTTTGGCCACGTCTCCACTGAAAATTCTGCGTCGATCCCCGTGGATCAACGCAGCAGGATCGATTGAGCAGCCAGTGTAGACCCGCTCAATCGATTCTGGAAGTGCTCTCTCTTCAACATTGTAACTCCACCCCTCCAAAAAGAGTAATGCTGCATTGAAGGGAGAGCATTGCCGAGCAAAGACAGCACAATAAGTCAAAGTAACTAAGTCAATGGGAGATGCGCATTCTGCAGCACGCAGGTTGCGTATCTCCCAGTAACTTAGCTCTGTAGCATAGACCAGGCCTTCATTGCAGTACTGAAAAAATTGTTTAATAAGATGATGGCTAAGTATATGATTCTTTTATATAGGTAAATGAGTTGATTACCACTCTAGTTGCAGTTTAGGGGTCATTAAAGAACCCTTCACTCAAATACAAAAGTCTTAACCAGGAAATCAATGTAACTGGGGCGTCCTTGATGTGATCCAGTGGGGATGCTTAGCTTTTCTGTGGTTTAATCTGTTGCTGATTCTATCAAAGGTTTTAGTCAGTCCGTACTGTGATACATGCTGCAAACCTATGATATGCTTCCCTGCCTGTTCTTTCCACGTCAACTGTATTGACTGCATTTTGTTCATTCCTGATCACCTGTACTGACTGAGCATATTTCAGCTTCAACCTCAATCCCACTGCAATCCAGATAGAGCCATTTCCCAACTTCTTGGGCTTTGTCTAATAGTGCGATGAGACTGCAACAGCCTGGAGAGAGAGATGATTTTAGTTGGTCAGAATTTTGTCTTTCAGAACAAAAGCTGTAGAAAAATATCCTGGTTGAAAGGATTCTACCATCTTTGTACTTTCTCTCTTGTAATTTGGTGTTCTATGGCTTGGCACAGTTTGGTCATTTGATAACTTCCTTTCGAAGATGAATACTCATGTCTGTCTTCACTGAATTTCAAATTTTGTTTTAGAGCTTCTGAAGACCTAAAAAATCATATGGTGGTGGCCAATACCATGGAAGACTTTCAAAAAGAACTTGAATCAGGAAAGGTAAGGAGATTCTGAATAAACTGAAGTCTGAATAAGCATTCAACTTTGTTAAAACAGGACATGTATTTTCCTAACCAGCACAGGCCAGTTAGAGATGAGATGCTTTCACAGCTTAAGCCAGTGGTTCCTAACCTTTTTGCCTCGAGGGCCACAAATACAATTTTTACACCCGTGAAGGGCCACGAGTCTATTTCGTTTAAAATTAAATTAAAACTTATTTAATTAAATTTCTATGACATTTCCATTAAGTAATTAATTTGAATTTAATTACTTAAATTTAATTTTAATTAAAACATTTATTTAAAATTTCAAAATACTTATTTAATGAAAAGAAAATTAAAAAAAATACAAACAGCTTTAAAATTTAGAACTTAAAAAAAAAAAAAAAAAAGACAACGAACTCTTAAAAACAGTGGTGGCCAGCCCGGGTCCCGGCTGTGTGCCAGATGGGGGTAGGGGGAGGGAGCGGCTGGAGCCCGGGTTCCGGCTGTGCACCACAAGGGTCAGGGGATGGGAGGCTGCAGCCCAGGTCCCGGTTGCGTGCCGGGTCTGAGTGACGGAGAGGTGAGTGCAGGTGGCTGCAGCCTGGGTTTCAGCTGTGTGCTGAGACCTAGAGTGGTGAGCAGTGGGGTTGGAGGCCTCAGTCCGGCTCCCAACTGCGCACTGCGGGAGGGCTGGAGGCCTTAGTCAGTCTCGCCGCACACCAGGACCAGGTGGGGGGGGCGGGCAGGCGCCTCCTGGACAGCTGCAGGGGAGTGCGGGCCAATTGAAAAAGACTCACGGGTCAGGGGTTGGGAACCCTTGACCTAAACAAATGCATTGTTACTTTTTGAAAGGTTGCTTGGTGCTTTAATCAAAGTTGTTTGTAAGTGGGAAACTTTTCATGTAAAAGTTGGCAACAAACTGTATCTTTCCCAAATTTTACAGTAGTTGTGGCTGCCATCTCCTGTACTACAGCACAGTTTTGATAAATAAAAATTTCCACACTGTTAGTCTTTAAAATATTATGTTCAGGCATTAGAGGTGACATGACTACTGAGGATAACTTTACATGCCTCTTATCAAACTGCATCATTTTAATAAATGAATGCAATGCTTTTTCAGCAGGAATTAACCAGAGACAATTTTAGTATAAATATCTTGTATTCAGATTAAGATAAACTACTGTAATTATTCCACTACAAATAGTTTATAAAAAAAAAAAAAAATCCAACCATCATAATAGCATTCCAAGTAAGAATTCATAGTGCTTACTTGTGTCAAAGGAGCCTTTCTGACCTCATCAGAAGCCAGTGAGTGCATTGAGGAGGGGTTGGGCATCAAGAAGTTAAGACTGATAATCAGAACAGAAATAATGTAATTGGACTAAACTATAGTAAATTCCCTGGTAAGAGCACTAGTGATTTGTGAAAAATTAAGTTTCGATATAGTAATTGAAGTCTAGATCAAAGATTGACTGGCTATATTTTTAATATTTAAGGAATGTTTTATTATTCCCTTGGGGGAACATTGACCTACCATTGATTGACTTAAGAAGATCCTACCCCTGAAGTTCTATTACGTAGACTCTCCATCATGTGAAATCATTTAAATGTTCTTGAAGAGTGCATCTACTTAACAACTAAGAATCCATATTGGTGCAAGAGTGTAGCTGAGGAATAATACAAAAGAAAAAGATTGTTTAAAAAAAAAAATTTGGGTGCCAAGTTAGCTCTACTCTGAAATGACCATACTCTGGCTGGACATGTCCTTTAAGGGATAGATATAGAGCCAGCAGGATTTATATTGATTAGAAAAGAAATTAACTGACTCATGTTACCTCCGTCAGCCCCTCGTATCCTTTTTTTCGTCTAATTTGGTGCACTCAAACTCGTTTGTATATTGTCTTACATTAGATTGTAAACTCTTCAGAGCAGAGACCAACTCTGTGTGTCTGTACAGCAGCTAGCACAGTATGGACCCTGATCTTGATTGAGATATGTTTGCTCCCAAAGTAGGGTGGTGCTCCCTAAAAAAATCCCTTGATTTTTTGCCTCACCAACACAGTTAAATATAGGTCAGTTATTTTGAACCTTCTCACAAAGGTTTTGTGCTCAGCCTGATGGTTCTGAAGTAACGTTTCACTGATGTAAATTGTTTCCATAGCAGGGTTGGCCGACCTCATGATGCTAGCTATAAAGATCTTCTTGTATTTGTCCCATAAATAATCAAGATGCTTTAATTGTATAATGATGCAACATCAATTTGTACTTTTAAAACCTGCCCTCTGACCTGGTGACTGGCAGGACAAAGGAGAGATGTGAAAAAGCAAGGCTTTTCCAAAATGTTGGGAGGTGTGATAACTTAGTTACAAAATAAGCAATGGGGAAAAGCAAGAACACAACTTAAAGCAAATACATTTAAAACAGGGATGGACAAAATCTGGCTCACAGCTGGCACCAGCAATTTCACTTTTGCTCACCAGAGGGCGCTCCTCCATTACTTTTCTGCAGTGGAGTGGCAACAGGCTACTAAGATTGGCTGCCAGGGTGACCAGAAACATAGATTTGTCAAGGCCTTCTTTTTTTTAATTTTATTTTTTTAAAAGTTGTATGAGCAAACTCTCATTATGGTTAAGGGTTCCCCGGCGTCTCCTGACCTTTCCTTCAACCTCAAATCCCGAAGTGACAATGACTTTCTCACTTCTGTGAAGATGATCTGGGAAGGGAGCAGTACCCAGCTTTGAACACACCACCTCCTTCACCCATGCAGAAGCAGGTGCTAGAGAGCTCTAGCTCTGCAGCTGGACTAGTCCTAGATCATAGATTCAAACTTGTAAATCACACACACAAAATGGAAGATAAATGGTGATCTGAACATCTTTGATTTGGAAAAGTGAACATTCCATCTCTGAAGTTACAAGTGTTCGTTATCACTGTACCTGACTGAAGAATAAAAGTTTGAGGAACTTCATTTTGTATATGAATATTTCTGTTCATTTGTGTATATTCCTGTAAAAAGCAAAAAGTATATAAAAGTAGTAATTTTTCATGGAAATCATTTTATTCAAATCTCTCTTAAAACTTCACTACTTCACATTGGCCACAGTCTAAAAGGAGATTTCCCAAGCTAATTTCCCATGTCCTCATGTATTTGGTGTGATTGCCTCTTAGACTGTAAGCTCTTTTTAAAAAGAGCTCTGTTTTTGTGTCTTAATAAATAAAACATCATGCAAAGTTTAATGAAAGCTGCATGAACGATCTACAACAGCACTTAAAGACCCCCCCCTTCCCCCCATTTAGCAAACTAGGAAGTTTAAGCACAGAATATTAGGCACTAACATTAGACACTTACTAATCCTTTCTTCAAATTGCAGAAAATGAAAGATGCTAATGAGAATGTATATTAAGGATCTGGTCCTGCTTCCACCGATGATGAAATATCCAAAGGGGGAAATGTTTCTTGTAGTATAACACAGCATAACATATTATTTTAGACTTCTAATGGGGAAAACAAAGTAGGAGTATGCAAATTTGCACTTAAGACTTTTTGGCATTTGAGCAGCTTCTACCTTCAACTGTTCTTTGCCTTCAGTTTTCCACAACAGTTCTGTTTACCTTAATAAAATCCTAAAGTCCCTACATAATATGTTGGTCCTCAGAAAACATGACTATCCATCACTAATCCTAATGTAATGGAGAATTTCATTGGGAATGCATTTCTTTAACATATGTAAATAAGTGTCAGTATGGAATCCATCAGATATACAGGGATTAAGATTTTTTTTTTTAAAAAAAAAAGCTTGAATATCCAGAGCTAGGAGGGAAATTTTTTTATTGACACCTTCTCATAAATGTAAAATTATCCCTTCAATGGTTGCGAGCTTATTGGAAATTTAGCACTCTCCAAATTCAGCTGCGAGGTTACACTAGACTAAGTTCTAATGCATTTTACCACAAAGGGGCAGCTGTTACTATATATTTTCAGGATGAAGAGGCTATAAAAACCTTTTTACCTTTGTTTTGTGGTGTCACTAAGCTGAACTTCTCCTGTTTAGAGTAAGGCGGGGGGCTGCACTAGATGACCTGTCAGGGTCTTTTGCTGCCTTACATTTCTATGATTTTATGAGCTGACTTTTGTAAAGAGTTTTTATGTTGCAGGTATACCAGCTTCTACTTTGTCATAAGAGGATGTCGGACTTTCAGAAGAATTTTCCACCTCCATGCTCTCAATTAGTCATGAATAAGGAGCCGGATTGTCAAAAGTGTTCAGCATTCGGCCCCTCACATTGATCTCTTCTGAAAATCTGATTCTGTTGTAGATGCTGAGCGCTGTTAACATTTGGTCTTGGATGTCTGATGTTTTAGTCCAATAATGGCATGATTTGGGAGCCTCCCCATCACTAAGAGAATGCCTGTTGACTTTCACTATATGAAGCTGGATCTTTCTTTCATTTCAGATCGTGCAAATTCCCTTTTGTGGGGAAATTGAGTGTGAAGACTGGATCAAAAAAACTACCGCCAGGTAAACTATGCAACTGTTAAATTGGAGAGAATTTAACCAACTTGAAAGCAAAACGTATTTGAGTACAATAAAACGGGAAAGTAGCGTTTCTTTACCAATACCCTCCATACAGGATTCTCACTCTTGAGTCTTGTCTTGTAGTATAAGACAGGGCATTGCTCCCTTTAGCCCCAGTGCTTTAAGCCTGCTAAAGTGCTGTCTGTGAGATTTTTCTTTTAAAACTGTTGGGAATTAAGTGTATTACATTTTGTTTTCTATTTCAGGGATCAAGATCTGGAGCCTGGTGCCCCATCTATGGGAGCAAAAAGTCTCTGTATTCCCTTCAAACCTCTCTGTGAGCTGCAGTGTGGAGTGCAGTGTGTCTGTGGCAAGAATCCCGCCAAATTCTACACCCTCTTTGGTCGTAGTTACTAGCAAAAACACCTTCTTCCTTATCTCTGAACTCAACTTCTTTTTTTAAGAAGAGTGAATCTCCCCAGATCTTATCCGTTTTGTGACTTTTTAAATTCCAAAAACAAAGCCATAAGAAATCATAGCAACCCCCCCAGTCGTCAGTCTTAAACTAGCAGTAATGCACAGACTTTTCTGTAAACGTCTCTAATAATAAATACTTATTGTGAGCTATAACATGGTTCCATCTTTATTTTTTGCATGTGCAGTTGAAAGATTTGGGTTTACTCTTGATTTCCTTTTTTTGGCTGTGGGGGATAAGTGTGCTTTCTTGTGATTTTTTGGTGAGGAAAAACCTGAAGGGTTGCAGATGATGCAGCTCAACCAGGTTGAACTGTCTGCACATGTGGATTATCTGTCTATATTTTAAAGTGATACAGTTTAGTTAGAGCAACGGACTGGGCACTACATAGTCTAAACCAGGCTTGCCACTAACTTACCAGGTGTCTGGCCTTGAGCAAGGCACTTTGTGTTCCCCCATCTCAGAACTGAACGTGGTGTCTGTTATTTCTCATTGGTATTGCAAAGGTTAATGGGTTCATTAAAGCCCCATCTCCAATCAGGGCTGGATTTAGGGGTGGGTGACCACCTCGGATGCCGGGCTTGGCGGGTGCAGGGTTTTCGGTGCCTTTTTTGGCGTTAGTGACAAGGGAAAATAGAATACTTATTTACAAATCCTAGCATGCGAATTTATCATCTTATATGACTGATAAATCATGCATTCAAATTGTGCATTAAAGCCATGAAATGGGCTACAAATGCTATTTGAAAGTTTAACAAATGAAGGGAGAGACACGAAGCCACTCCCCACCCGAGTTGCTATTTGGGTTAGGGCTGGCCCTGTCTCCAGTCGTATCTAGGTTGGAGTTCACAAGTTTGGGGTGAGGAGTGGGTGGAACCAGTAATATGCTCTCTGCTCTGACAAGATTTCTGGGGGGGGGGGAAAGGGGGGGTGGAAATCCACTTGGCACTGACTGCTTCTTGCTCCAGTTTCCTGTGTACATTCCCGTCACCTTAAGGCTCTGATCTATCAGATGGAGGGAGGAATAAGTACAAGAACCAGACTGCCAGTGTGGAGAAGTGTCTAGGAATGCGGGTCGCATGGCACAGGCGCAGAAGGCTTGTCCATCACATTCTTGTGGATCCTTGGCTTCCAAACCCAGCATCCTGGAGAGAGAATCAGATGGAAACTCAACAACCTTAAACTTGGAGTTTGTAGCCTCCCTCAGGCTTGTCTCCTGCATGTCTCCCTGGTTCCAAATGGATTGGGGTTATTTCTCATGCATAAAAATGATAAACCCTGGCTATCTTAGATGCAAAGCACACTTACAGCCTTATCCCCAAACTTTTATAGCTGCCTCAGCTTTTCAAAAGGTAGTGAAATGTGAATCCATGATTGTCTTTCTAGTCAGAATTCCTGAGTACAATACAATGATTTTTTTTAATGAGACCAAGTTGTTTTTACTGTCTCATTGAACCTCTTGGAAGCACATGTATGTACCTATTATTGTTTTTTCCAAACTATTTCAAACAATAGGAAAAAGTCACATTTGACTACATCTGACAAGTTCTTATCTCAAGAGAATATTGTACTGATAAAACTTTGAAATCAAGCCTCATGGCTTTGGTTTTTGCAGAAGTGTAGCAATCAGAAGATGGTGATGACGTGCTGCTTCACGCATCTCTGTGGTATGGGTTACTGTTTGTATTTAAATTTTAAAATGGGTTGGTTAGAAATACATCTACAATAGGCAGTTTTCAAGCAACAGAAATTGCAATGTCAGGTCAAATCAGTAGTCCATCTAGCATTTTGTGTTGTGTCTTACAGTGCTCAGTACCAGATTTCAGGGGAAAAGGGTGAGGTTTTTGGTTGTTTTTTTTAAGTGGACCATTGTAGAATAACCTGCTCAGAACAGTTTTTTTTCCTAATCCCTGTCAGTCAGTGGTTGGTTTATGCCCCTGAAGTGTTTCCCGTGTCCAGAACCCCACCCCTGTACAGAAAGAACCTCTGACATTGTTCTGTTTATGTAGGACCATTTTCAAAGTAGGATTTGATCATGATGTGCAACAATTCATATCAGTTGTCCTTATAGGAATCTGCCTCATAAAATGATTTATTTATTGCTGTTATGTCCAGATGCTCCTAATGGAACTGGAAGTTCCTTTTATCTTTTCCTGGAACCAGAGATTTCTGGAGATCAATGATATTTATGGCCATTTTTTGTGTGAAACTAGCTGGTATGGAGACGCTAGTAGTGCCTCCCAGTTAAGGTTGGGTTTGAGTTTTTTACATTTTAGATGCCCTGGTGAGTTGACTTTTCTAATTCACCCATTAATTTGATATTGAGTGAAATTCTTACGCACTCTGGCCCTTCTATCCTGGGTAAGGGAGCTGGAGCAGCATAAAGGAAGGGGATTTAGAAGTCCTGGAGATTCTACCCAATATAGGAATAGTAGAAGAAAGTGCAGCCTGCCTTCTAGGGATTTTTCAGAAATCCCAGTGTAGTTGGTGGCTTGCCAGGGGAGATGAGGACTGAAGGGCGTGGTGGTAGTGGAACCAAAGTTCACCATCCTGCGGAGATCGAGCCGCACTCTTGTGCATAACCATTGGGTGACAGATGAGACAAAAGAAGAGCACAAAGAAGATCAAATATAGCACAAGTTAACTAAGAAAGGGCATGTACCAGCAAGTTACTGAGCACCCTCAACTTCCACTGAACTGCCCCATAACACTTCCCCTAAAGATTGTTTCACATGTTAGAAGATGTTATTCTAAAACATGGAAGCTGCATTCAGGCTTCCTTTCTTCCTTTCCCCACCCCATTTTAGTGATCTCATAGATATGACACAGTTTATCCATTATTTTGAGTAAAGGACTGAAGGCATTTTGATCAGAGACAAGAATAAAAGAAAAAATGTTGATGGCATTGTTCTTGGAGCGGAGCTGCTTTCCATCTGACATGAATTTACTATGAAAATATAACAGTCAGGGAGAAACCAGTCTTTCTCACAAGAGTAGGTATTCCACACACTTTCTTCCTAACTATAACAGCCTTTGAAGTGGTGATGCCTCTGTCGTACTTGCTGTGGGTGATGGAAGCAGGGGTGAGAGCCCTGTTCCCCACTTTACAAATAAAGTCGCACACCTAGAAGCACTCCCTTATCTGTTCCGCAATTCTTTATGGAGACACCATTCCCATCCCGTTAGTATGAAATGTATTCTTCCCTGGAAATCTGCAAACGTCGATCGTCTTAAAATTGTAAATCAGGAGACATTGTAAAGAGCAATCAAAAACAAGAGATATCACTGATGCTGGTTAGATGACACAATGCCATTCTAATGAAGTTTCAGATCTCTTAATTGCAGGAAGCCTATAACAACTGTGGAGCAGCCTTACCCAGAGAAAATCTGAGTAAAATCATGTGCTGGGTTAGTGAGAGAAATAATGTAATGTTTGTGTACCACTCTCTGCCTCCTGGACAGAATCAGAAAACTCAGCTATCGTAAAATCTAAAAAGGCTGGAGAGTTGCCTTTAATTCAAGGGGCTGCTGTGGGGTAGATAGATGTGAATCCTAGCTTACTGTTGCTATAACATAGTCTGTTGTGCAACATAGAGACAAGTGTAACATCAGTTCATTCCCTGAGAGAGTCTTCAATGAAATATGAAAAATCAAATGAAGCGTGAGACGTGGTAAATTAAACCAGCATCAACGTTAGTAGTTCTTCAACTGCTTGCTCATGTCAATTAGGGAGGTGTGCATGTGTACATGGCATGTTGCCAGAAGGTTTTCCCCCTGGTGGAACACACAAAGTTGATGCAGGCACCCCCTGGAGTGGCGCTTTCATGACACTATGTTGGGCCCTGCCGACTTCCCATGTTGTCAATTCCTTGCTGCCTGTGCCAGTCATTGGCGCTTCTTGCCTGCCCCATGTTGGCAAGTTTTTCTTCTAGCACTGCGTGCTTGGGGCTGATCAAGAAAGCCCTACTTGGCCACAGGAATTTGTCCATCAGGGTCACATACTTAGCCAAGTGGAAGAGATCTACTATATGATCAATGCAAAAGGGCGCACCACTTCCCCTCATTCTTGACTACCTGCTCCATGTGGAACTTGTAGGATTGGTTACCATAAAGATACACCTAGTGACGATTTCTGCGTTCCACCTAGGAGTGGATGGACACTTGGTCTTTGCTGATATGCTGGTGGCACACTTCCTTAAGTGCCTGGACAGGCTATACCCTCAGGTTCACCATCCAGTATTGGTATGGGATCTTAAACCTGGTACTCATCAGATTAATGGGCCCTCCCTTTGAGCCTTTAGTGTCATGCTCGCTCTTTTTCCTTTCATGGAAAGTAGCATTTCTGGTTGCAATTACAGACACCCTCCCGGGTGATAAGCTCAAGGTTCTGACATCTAATCCCCGATATACGGTGTTTTACAAAGATAAATTCAGTTGTGATCCCCACCCAGTCTTCCTTCCAAAGGTGGTATTCCAATTTCATGTGAATCAGGACATCTTTCTCCTGGTGTTCTTCCTGAAGCCACATGCTAATAATAGGGAGTGAACCCTCTGTTCTCTACATGTCAGATGGGTGCTGGGCTTTTATATACAGAAGACAAAACCCTTCCGCAAACAACCACTTATCATTGCTGTAGTAGAGAGGATGAAAGGCCTTTCGGTATCAGTCCAGGGGATCTGTATCAGGGCCTGCTATGACCGGTGAACATGCCATCCTGACGCTAACAGCACATTCTGCAAGACTGCAGGTTTCCTCGGCAGCATTCCTGGTACACATCCCTACTTAAGAAATCTGAGGACTGCAACTTGGTCAACAGTCCGTACTTTCACATCTCACTAGGTCATTACATAGCATGTCAGGGATGATGCAGCATTCGGCAGAGCTGTGCTTCAGTCAGTGATCCCAGGAGTTCCAACCTCTGCTCATTGTGCTAGCTTGGGAGTTACCTATTGGCATCAGCAGGAGCAAGCAGTCAGAGAAGAGAAAAGGGTAACCTACCTTTCATAACTGTTCTTTGGGATGCGTTGCTCATGCCCATTCCAAGACCCACACACAGTGGTTAAAGTATAATTTGACAGGCTCTGGAACCATCCTAATCTCTGGGCCCCCTTCCCGTATTGTCTGGGCCCCCTTCATGCATGTGTGGGCCCCAGCCCAGGTAGGCATTTGCAACCACTTCTCAGTACCACATGCATCGGTTATCGCTCCATAAAAATATTTATAATTTTATATGGCGTTTATGTCTATAGCAATTGTTACAAACTAGCAAACACTGCATAACACAATAAGTATTGTGATTAACAACGGTGGGGCGTAGGACCTGCCAGCAGCCAGGGCAGGGCGGAACATACGTTCTGCCAGATTTTTCTATTTTTAGGGGCCTCGGAACTCTGGCCCCCTCAAATCTGGGGCCCCCGGAACTGCCTTCCAGTGTGTTCCCCCTTACTTTAACCCCTGCCCACACACCTTCCCCTCTGTTGGAGCAAGCCAGCAAGAAAGAACCAGAGGCACAGGTTAGCAGAGCCCTATGTACAGAGCCATGACATCATTCCAGGGGGCACCTGCATCAATCTGACGGTTACCACTAAGGGAAAAGCCTTCCGGAGACTGTGCACATGGCGCATGCACATCTACTTGGAATTGACATGAGTAACACACCTTGAAGAACAGTTACAAAAGGTAAGTAGCCTATTTTTTTTGGTGGAGGAGGGGGAGCTAGGCCTCTGTAAATTATCTGTCCAGGATGCACCGCTTGCCACATGGGTCCAAAAGGCAAAATAGAAGTGCCAATTAGGGTGTCTGCTACTAGGTTTTCGATAAAAGATGATGGATCCTCACCCAAAATAGTCTTCATCCTGTGGCAGGCTTTCATTTTTGATTTAGAGCAGTGACAACTGTCCACGAGCAAAACCCAAACCCCCCTGTGTTTCAAGCGCCAATGTTTTGGCTGGAGAGGCAGATGACTGTTAGTGCTCTAGGCTCACGCATTTTAGTTTTTGGGAAATGGCTAGTGGAGAACAGTCTCTTTCCTGTATGCAGGAAATCTGCTTAGAGAAAATATTCCTTTTCTGTTTTTTGTTCTATTCCTTTTCTGTTTTTTGTTGTTGTTGTTTGTTGTTTCTTATGCACCTTGGTAAGGAAACCAAATGCACTTAGGACGGAAAAATCCCATGCACTGCTACAGGCTGGGGATCGATTGGCTAAGTAGCAGCGCTGTAGAAAAGGACCTGGGGGTTATGGTGGACGGGAAGATGAATATGAGCCAACAGTGTGCTCTTGTTGCCAAAAAGGCCAATGGTACTTTAGGCTGCATCAGTAGGAGTATTGCCAGCAGATTGAGGGATGTGATAATTCCCCTCTATTTGGGGAATTGGGTACAATGGGGCAAAGGGGGACAGGGACCCTGGCAGGGCATAGGGGCATGTGGGGGGGCATGCCAGGTTCTCCCTGTGCCAGCCACCTTGGCAGGGAGGGCAGTGGGGAAGCCCTGGAGGCCCCTGAGTCGACTTAGGGGTACTCGACGTCTACCGTGGCTTAAGTCAATTTTAGAAAGTTGATTTAAGCAGAAAGTCGACTTAAAAGGAGGTTTAACAAAGTCAACTTAATATACAAGTGTAGACGCACCCTTAGAGGTTTTTAAGGTGCAGCTTGGCAAAACCCTGGCTGGGATGATTTAGTTGGGGTTGGCTCTGCTTTGAGGAGGGGGTTGGACTACTAGGTGATCTTCTGAAGTTCCTTCCAATCCTAATCTTCTCTGAGTCTATAATTCTTCCTCTGACACTGATTTGGAGCAAAATGGTGGGTGAGTAATTTAGCTTTTCTGTACCTGAATGGGAATAATGTAATATCTGTTTTTTGGAAAGACCTTGGGGATTCAGTGAAAAGAACTAAGAGGTAAGAGTATTCTCTTCAGCAGTTTGGAAATCATGCTTATGAACTGTACACACAAATGGCAACACTATGAAAGGAACCGAGGGCTGATGAAATGAGGTGAGTAGGTTATGTTGTCCTGGCCATTGGTGACTTTCTGATGCAAGGTCTTGAAATAGCACTTGGATTGTGGTTGGTACTCACAGTCTGATCTTCCTTGGTCAATTAATGATGACCACACTTCCATCTTGCTGAGTTCTGTGTCTCTCTTCCGCAGCCACAGTTAGAACTCTAAAGGTAATCCTCCTTCAGTCGGTAAGATCAGCGTTGTGTTTCTCTCCTGAAAGTTCTCTCAAATGTGACTTCTGTACCGAGTACCTAGCTCTTCCCTCTGCTCTGACTGTCCAAATCTGGATATCCTATGTCTGTCTTTATCCTTTCTGATGAATACAAAAGAAAACTGAATGTGGATGGATGAGGTTGTAGAGTAAAATACACTTTCCAAATGTCCGGCATCATGCAAGAGTGGAACACAGGGAAAAGAAACAATGGAGAACCATAGACAAAACAAAAATTTCCGGGTACTCCCAAAGCCTCTTGGACAAGCACTCGCTCTCACAGCCTACTCACTGTGTTCAATAGCAGTTGCTTACCACAGTAAGTGTGAGCAAGGAAGGTGTTAGCTTCCCATCCGGTAACTTTCCCACTCCTTTTTGGAGGGCTCCACTTGAATTCAACATTTTTTTGCTTATTTCAGTTTTGTGGCATAGATTTCATGTATTTTGCAAAGAAAGCTCTAGCCCAGAGGTCTTCAATCTGAGGGGTGCACCCTCTGGGGTGCAGGGAGGAACATTGAGGGGGTGCAGCAGAGATCAAGCTTAGTTCCCTTTGATTGTGCCCCAAATTCTGCTCTGCCCTACCTCCCCAGCATGGTTCCAGCTTCGGCCCTGGCTGGCAGCACAGTTACCTGGCTTGGCCCCCAATCCTACAGTGTCTGGCACCCAGCCCCCCCAGTTGTCACAGCCTGGGTGAGGCCACCGCTTCAGTCTCCAGACTTGGTCCCCCATATACTGGGCACTGCAGCCCTACTCCCAGTTGCAGATCTTGTCCTCAACTGTTCTCTGCTCCCACCCCCAGCTCTGGAAGGAGAGGGTAAGGTGGAGGCGTAACCTAAAAAGTTTGGGGGTCACTGCGTTAGGACTTAATTCAGAAAGAGCATTGTCAAGCCTGTATCTATGCTCTTAAGCAAACAGAGAGGAACGAGGAGGTGCTGTGAGCATGGTAACATTAATATTATCTCACTTTGTCTTGCTTTTTGGAATCTTCACATGGAGTGTTTTGCACAAATTCCAAAACAATTGAAAATAATCTTTGCCAAAAACTAATAAAAAAAATTCACAACTTTAATTTTTTTTTTATTACCCCATGCTGTCCAGTAAATAGAGCAATTTGCTCACTGCTAAAGTGACAGAATGCCCAGTATTAGAGAAAGGAGGGTATCTATTTTGATAGTGGGGCAAATTATATTTAGAGATTTCAGGTGATCTGTTCAAATCCAGGTATTGGTTTAAGGCAATGGTTCCCAAATGTTTTTGACTTGAGGGGCACAAATATCATTTTTACATCCTGGAGGGGCAACCAGTCTATCAACTCAAAAAATGTATAGATGTATTTGTATACAGTACAACATTAAGGACTATAGATAGCTACATATTAAAAGTAAACTTTTTTTTAGTGCAAAGCAAATTTAGAATTTAAAGTTTAAAAAAAAACTGTTAAAAGTCCATTTTGCACAACTCTAATCTAGTATGACTTTGAGGCTGGAGACTAGAAGCTAACTTGTCAATGTCTGACTTCAGGTGAGTGGTCGCCAGTACCGCTGGCTGGGAGCTGGGAGGCCTGGGAGCAGGCAATGGGTAGAAGGTGGATACCTGCAGGAGGCTGGGAGGGCTGTGAATAGGCACCGAGTGGGAGGCAGGCGATCGCAGACAGGCTCCTGGCTGTGTGCTCAGACTGGGCAGGAGGTATGCATCTGCAGTCCAGTTCCCAGCCAGCAAGAGAGGAGCATGGGCCATTTTAAAAAGCCCCGTGGGCCAGGGGTTGGGAACCGCTGTTTTAGGTCCATTACTAACTACTAACACCTTAGGGTGGGATTTTCAAAAGCATTCAGCCTACCTGCTCCCACTGAAATCAAACTGAGCACTTTTTCAAAATCCCACTCTTAATTTCTTCTCTTTAGTACAGCATTAGTGCCCTATACAGAAAGAACAGCATGCTGCTAATACAGCTAAACATTAAAAGTAATGTTTGGAAACCAGTGACTTAAAAACAAACTCTAGCAGTGATAATCAGAGATATCAGTTTTGTAATGAGTTCCACCGGTACTGAGACACTCACAGGATATTATTTGTAATAAACCAGCTGTAGACTGCAAAGTACAACGTGGAATTTAAATATGAATTACGCTTTGTAGCTGAGGGAAGAGAAATGTCAACAGATCAACCAATGAATAACAGCAATATAAACATTATTCTCAGAGGCACAGAACACTAGGGTAGCTGTTGAAAGGGTTGATGAGAGCTTTGGGAAGTGGAGGAAACTGAATTGCCCCAGAACTTGAAACAGAGTGACACGTGAACAGCAACAATGCAATGATTGATGCAATGATTCAGTGATGAAATGATCAGCAATCAAATGTTAATCTTTGTGGTGTTTTGTTAAATACCTACCAATGTTGGGGTTAAACAAGATCGGTTTTTCATTAATCAATCCCTAAGTGTGAATAGAAAATCATATATTTGAACTGGAGATGCATAGCTAAATTTCTGATTGCAATGGCACACCCTGGTCATCAACCATTCAACATTATTGATGTCTTATTCAGAGCGGACTGTATTGTCTGCTGTTTCCTCCCGGCCATATCTCATGACTAAACTAATACATGCACAGATGGTCAATTTAGGTTAAAAAAAATTGGATTGTAAAATCTTTAGGACCAGCCTATTATATTTATCACGTTGCTGCTTTATTTTCTTAACAGGTGAGCTGAATGCATCGACGTGAACACACCTTTGTAATGAGAATTCAAAAGGGGAACCCATTAAAAGGTTCATAATCTCCTAGGTGTACAGGAGGAGGTTATTTTGATTTAAAACTGGTGTTGGCTAGGATTCCTACATCTTTTCTCTTCCATCCACATTCTCCTTAAGATTTCCATGCCTCTTGCTTCCAAACCCATGAGGATTGATTATGGCATTGGGAAGTTGCTGAGAGGTTTATAAGTAGAAAATGACTCCCAGTGTGTACAATTCTGGTTTCCATTAACACTCAGCTTGCCTATCTGGGGGCCAGATATTTAGGAAGTGGCCTTCAAGTGCACAGGTTTTGAGGATTAATACCACTATGCAATTGTTAAAATTTCCCATCTGCACATGCAGGTGTTAATCCTTGAAAGGTGTATATGCAAAAATAGGGGCTCAGCTAAACCTTGCATGAGAATTTGGCTTTTGCAAAAATGTCTTCATCTCTAGCTACCCTCTGGCATGAATAATATTCACTCTGTTCATAACAAGCTATACTTAACTGTCCCATACTACAGACCTCAAATTACTGCTATTCCACAGACACATGGTAATACTTCTCTAGTACTTAAGTGGTTGGGAATTGAATTAGAACAGTTATAGAAAAATATTACTGAAGTGCATCGCCCATCATTTAAAGCTTTCTCCTCCTCTTCTGGTTCTTGTGGTCCTCTATTTGGTCCTCCCTGGTGTTTGAGAGCTATGTTACTGGTAGTGGCAAGTAGTTACAGATGCTCTTGGTATTGGGGTTCAGTTTGAAATATCTCCCCTCATTTTATTTGTAATAAGTGAAGACAATCCCCAATGAAAGGTATATTGGAGGAGTGGAGATAGCATTTTGGAGCAGCAATTAGGTGATTAGCTGTTGCTAAACTGCCCTTTAAACTGGTTTTATTGTTTTAGTGCATCTTATAAAAGTGACTTCCAAACATGAGTTGCACTGAGGTAAAAGGAAGTGTTGCAGAATTGTAGTCACTAATTCTCCTGCTCCTTCTTGTAGAGGCAAGACTAAGCTCAGAATAAGAGACTACAGAAATGGGACGTTACTCGGGAAGAAGCAGTCGGCTCATTGTAATGAGTGTTCTGACTCTTGTGCTTTTTGTGGTGGAGATGTCAGTAGCGTACATTGGTAATTCCCTGGCTCTAGCTTCTGATGCTTTCGCCGTCCTATCTCACTTCATCTCCATGATTATTGGTTTACTCGGTGTCAGGTTCAGTCGCATCAGATGGCACAAGAAGAGCACGTTTGGCTTCCCCAGGGCAGATGTGATAGGTGCCTTTGGGAATTCAATCTTTGCCACTGCTCTGATGTTCAGTGTCCTAATTGAGGCAATTAAGAGGTATCTCAATCCACAGAAGACCGAAGAGGCACTGATTGTTCTCATTGTCGGACTTGTAGGTCTATTCTTCAATGTGCTTAACTATGTTGTCTTTATGGACTGCTGTTACTGTGGGGCATCTTTCGTCCAAGAAGACACTGAAACAGGTAAATAATCTAATGCACTTTCCAGACTGTCCATAACCAGCCTTGTGAATTGCTATTTACCATGCCCACTTGCCGTTTCTTTGTGATGAGCAAGTAAAATATCCTTTGTTTTTTAATCATCATTTTGGTAATGGTGGGAAGTAGATAGTGTGTCTGAGCTAATAAATATTTTGTCTGCTTTGCAAAGTTGCTGTCACCACATATGTTACCTAATACCTGTCTGAAGTAAATGGTGTCCTAATGATGTACTTGACCTCTTGTAAAACACCAAGCAATGAGCTAGTGGGAAAAATTCTCCCTGTTTTCTGTGTTGCCAAATTGGAGTCAGGGTCTGTCACTGTCCTAACTAGGGGTGAACTAGATTTAGCAGAAAGTCAGTGGCTGAGTCTGACAGATGCTGGGCACCCACTGGTTTGACTGAGAAGTGTGAACGCTCAGCATCTCTGAGGTTGAGATCACCGGTGTACAAGCAGCGAAAACTAAATACTACAATGAAGTTGTAATAGTTTTTGTCCAAGACATATCTGAGATCTGTTCAGGGTTTGTATGTCAAGATAAAGGACCGATTAATGGCAAGAGGAGAATTCTAAGTCTAACAATTTACTAAACAGTTTAAATTAGGATAGTCTTTTTAAAAGTATCAGCAATTTATTTGAGCAAAGCTTACTGCAGAGGTCCTGTGTTCGTTACAACAGATGTACTGGGAACAGGAGACTCAAAAAGCCAGTTAGATTCATGATTTATAGCTTGAGAGAGAAATACGGATACTCTATTTAAATCAATCTTCTCCGAATGAACGTTTGTTCACACCATGATTGCACAGTATTACTACGGTGCTCGAGGACTCCATTGTTCAAGGCACTGTTCAAACACTGAACAAAACATCTGTTCCTGCACCCAAGCACTTTACAATCTTAGTATAAGAGAAGGGAAAATGGATGATTTGGCAGTGCAAAGAAGTGTGTTTCAGAAAGTGGAACAGATGAGCTGCAGTATTTTCATTTGCTTTTCTTAGAAAAACTAATTTAGTGCTCAAAAGAGAGAACTTCCCCTCATTTGTTCTTAATTTCTAGAGCCGCTCATCTTTTCTATTGATCAAAGGCAGCAAGAACCCACTTTTAAAAATAAAATTATTACAATGAGAGAGGGAAGGGAGGACATGTATTTTAACTTGGTGGGCCTATAAACCAATGCATGATTTCTATAACATTTACTGTTTGTCTTTACATGCAGGAATAAATCTTGTTTATAATATGGTTTCAAAACTGTTACAGTATCATGGTTATAGATTGGGATTCTAACAGTTTCCTTCCTAGTGTAGACAGAGTTATATGCCGAGAGTGATGTATAATTAATTCAGCAGAGATGCGCGCGCTCTCTCACTCACATTCACTCACACTCATTCTCATTCTCTCTTTCACTCACACTCACACACTCCCCCTCCCTCCCTCTACCCTGGTTTAAGCTGGGTCTGAATTTGATCCATATACTGTAGACAAAAATTGTAAATGTTCTGTTTTGGTTTTCTGTAAGGCGACAGTGGTTCTTTAATACTTGGAAAAACAGAGAGGTGCAAACCTCTTTAAAAAACAAGATTATACAATGTTACCATTGATAGTGAGCACCACTGTCTCTTTTATTCTTCATTCTCTTTCTTCTGCGGTTTTGCAGTTTCACAACCCCACTCTGAAAATGTCATACTTATTTTCTCTAAGAATAAATATATGGTATCCTATTTCAATTAAACCAAAAGATCTAATTTAGTCTTAGATGGCAGTTACAGTTTGAAAAGTGCCCGTGTATGTGTAAAATCTTTATATATGAATCCATATCCCTCTTGCTAGTTTTCTGTATTAAGTATGCTCATTTTATAAGTAGAAGATAGAGTCTCTCTTCTGGGTCACCTCCAGTAATAGAGATTCTACTAGACAAATAAAGCCATTGAGTTATACTCATGCTACTGAAATGTCTTCACACTATGCCCTCGGTAACACCTGTGCAATCCATTTATGTCGATGAGTGTTGAGAAATCACTGTCTGGAATTTCATGTATAATCCTGTTGGCCTTCTTTCAGTTAATAATAATGCTGCTTTTTAGTAAGATATATAAATGGGTAAATCAGGCCATGCATAAGTATTTCAGAGGTTCAGATTTTTCAGTCCCTACCAGGTAAAACTGCCACTGAAATTGCTTGTTTGCAAAATCAAGCTCCCTGAGATTCAAAACAATTATATTGGTGGGAAATTCTCTCATGATAGAAGAGGACACTTCTTATGACAGGCCAATATCCTCCTGATCTCTTATCTTGAATGTTCCCGTACAGTCCCTGCTTTCTGCTGTTCTGGGAGAGGCCTGGAAACATAAAAATGGCTCAGTGGTTCTGAACCTCCCCAATGAACTGTTGCTCTGATCAATTGTGGCCTGGTGCTGTTTGGGGAAGAGGTACAAGTGATCTAACGTGTTTGTCTCTTATTTGCTGATAAAGAAACGAGCTTTGTGTGTATATATGCTTCATTTGATACGATGAACCTGATATTGTGACCATGTTAAAGGAGCGAATGGCAGACTGTATAAACTCCTGTGACTTCTACAAATATATACTGTTGTAGAGTATGATTATTTTTTAAAGGAAAATTTTTGAGGCTAGATTGTAAGCTCTTTTCTGCAAGAACCATGTTTCTGTATATGTTTGAACCATGCTAAATACAATGGACTCCATGGGGGAGTGGGGGCCCCCCCAGAGTATTGATGTCTGATATAAATTACACATACAACTATGTTAGAAGAGGATTGATTATAAAGTCAAGCACTCCAAAGCTAGGAAAGGCCAGTATTAAAATTGCCCGTGCGATCTTAATTCAGCCCCCTTGTGCATATGTGTCATGATGGTTGTTAGTTATATGATTCACATTCATTTTTTCTATAGGACCCTGTGACTAGCTGCACCCCATGTAAACCCTTGTGGAGTGATCTGTGTCTCTTTCCTGTTCACCCTTACAGTGTAACTATGTATTGTCTAATCCAAAGTATGTCATGTATGGGGTTTTTGGAACATTCATGGCATGCTCTACATTATTGTCATGGAAGCATGTTTCCTGCAACATCAGACATGTGCACAGATATGAAATTCTGCCAGGTCATGCCCCAAATATGTCTCGCATGGCTTGAATAGATGGAGACATCCAGAGCTGTATTTTCACAATGGCATACCAGTCCAGATTGCAGGAGGGGAATGTCACAGACTCCTGCCTCATACAGTGCACAGGATGGATGGAGTTCAGTCCATGAGCAGCTGTTTTATCCTCATTGTCCAATGTGTGGCCCCAAGCTTCCATCCACTTCTTGCAAGCACCTGCCTCATTCATTACACACCTTCCAGCTTCCGCAACAAACTAGGTAGAGACCCTAGATACAACAGCTGCTTGAACTGCACAACCTTGATTCATGTCCAGAGCCAGTCCATCTTGTGCACTGAATGAGGTGGGATCCTGTGGGGAAAAAGTGTCTTATCATGTAATACTGTGTCCACTTTTGGGCTCCCCACTACAGAAAGGATGTGGACAAATTAGAGAGAGTCCAGTGGAGGGCAACAAAAATGATTAGGGGGCTGGGGCACATGACTTATGAGGAGAGACTGAAAGAACTAGGCTTATTTAGTCTACAGAAGAGAAGACTGAGGGGAGATTTGATAGCAATCTTCAACTACTTGAAGGGATGCTCCAAAGAGGAGGGAGCTAGGCTGTTCTCGATAGTAACAGAGGACAGAACAAGGAGCAATGGTTTCAAATCACAGCTGGGGAGGTCAAGGTTGGATATTAGGAAAAACTTTCTCACTAGGAGGGTGATGAAGCATTGGAATGGGCTACCTAGGGAGGTTGTAGAATCTCCATCTTTGGAGATATTTAAGGCCTGGTTAGACAAAACCCTGGCTGGGGTGATTTAGTGGGAGCGGTCCTGCTTTTTAGCAGGGGGTTGGACTAGATGACCTCATGAGGTCCCTTCCATCCCTATTATTCTATGATTCTATGTCAGTGAAAGTCTGTTATAATATAATTATATAGGCAATCTTAATTGACAGTTCCTAATTTTGGAATACTTTACTTTTCAACCATAATAATGTTCTTTTAACACAGGGGCTTCTTGGGTGTAATCTCCCAATTTTTTTTAAAAAAGAAAGCAAATTGAAAAAACAAATTTCATCATGTGGAGATTTGATAGCAACCTTCAACTACTTGAAGGGTTGCTCCAAAGAGGAGGGAGCTAGGCTGTTCTCGAGGGTAACAGAGGACAGAACAAGGAGCAATGGTTTCAAATTACAGCTGGGGAGGTCAAGGTTGGATATTAGGAAAAACTTTCTCACGAGGAGGGTGGTGAAGCATTGGAATGGGCTATCTAGGGAGGTGGTAGAATCTTCATCTTTGGAGATTTTTAAGGCTCGGTTAGACAAAACTCTGGCTGGGATAATTTAGGGGGAGTGGTCCTGCTTTTTAGCAGGGGGTTGGACTAGATGACCTCGTGAGGTCCCTTCCAACCCTATTATTCTATGATTCTATGATTCTATGATTCTATGTGCCCATAATACTCACATGTGCATGGGTCATCTGGTTGGAACCTTGATCCACAGCACAGACATCTCCCACTTGAGCTAATGAAGTAACTGGTAGTGCCTGTCTGTTTTCGTCTTCTGTGTGGACCACCATTAGTCAAGGAGGAGATGCATACTTTGCCAGTGGGTTTCTCAGATTTTGCTGACAGCAGAGGAACAATAAGATTGAGGAAGCATGGGCTCCATTTCAGCTCGTGTGTGCATGCGTGCGCTCTCTCTCTCTCTCTCTCTCTCTCTAGTAGGCACAGACTCTTCTGCCCATTCTCCCCCATGAACTGCCCCCCCTACCTTGTCCTCTCCATCTTGTCCTTGTCCCAGTCCTTTCTCTTCCTCGCTCTGGCTCTTTCTCCCAGTCACTTTCTCCTCAGATAGTCAGTTCCAGTTTCCCCTCCTCAGGCTTCTCATCCCAGGCTTGGTCTCCTTGCCCAGCAAGTCCTAGTCACTCTTCCAGACTCCCCATCAATATTTTCACCCCTCATTTGATCTGTCTCTCTCTCACCTGGGCATCCAGTCACCACTCATTACCATTGTCTTCCAATCCCAACCTCCCTCGCTCCCTCATTGCACCTCAGCGTGCCCCTCTCCCCTGGCTCCCAGTCCCCTTGCCCAGCCATTCACAGTTTTCCTCTCTTCCTCCCCCCACCCCAGATGCCTTGGCTCAATATATTCCTGCACACTTCCCCAGGTCTGGCTCTTGTCTCCTGCATTCAAGATAGAGGTTTCCTCATCCAGGCTCCCTGGGTGCCAGCAAGGAGGGGATTCACTCTGAGTGCAGGCGATGCAGTTTTCCTGCTCACAGTTTGTGTCCACCCTAGCCCCACTCCTACTGGGAGCAGCCATTTCAGGGAAAGTTGGCTTTGCTCCTGTAGCCCTGTGCTGGAGAAACATGCTCCTTTGCACTGTGCTCAGTCCAGCCACAAGTAAACGCTGTGAGGGGATGGAGCCAAGACTGGATTGTTGCAGGGGCTATAGGGACTGAAGCCCCAGGACCTGGCCTGAAGGAGGGCCAAGGCTTCAGTCCCTAAAACCACTACTTGATCTGGAACCCCCACCACACTCAGCATTTTTGGGGCTTGGGGAGCGCTGAGAGACTCCTGCCCTGCTGGTACTGAGGGGGGCAGGGCCCTGAGGCCAGGCTTTGTGCTCCTGCCCTGCCTCTGGTCAGCTGGTCTGCTGCCAGGGGCGGGGCAGAGCGGGCCAATGCCTGTTCGCTCTTCCCGGGGGGTGGGACCAGCTGGCGCACGGCGCGGCCTCTGGTCCAGTGCAGCTTTCCCCAGGGACCAGGGTGGGAGTGCCCTCTGGCCCCAGGGTCCCACCCAGTGATGGCCTGCCTGGGAGGTGGGGACTGGGGGGGTGGGGGCCCCAGGCAGGGGGGTCCCATAGTGGAGAGAAGCTCGGGGCCCCCAGGCTGGTGAATTTGGCCCTGGATGGAGCATCCTCAGCCCCTTTGTGGACTGGTGCAGTCTAATCACCACTAGGAGCTGAGAGACTGGAATTATCAGAGATTTTAGCAGTTAAGATCCAGCAATCTGTACAGGGACTTTATGTCAAGGATAGCGAGAGTCCTGTGGCACCTTATAGACTAACAGATTGTCTTCGGCATAAGCTTTCGTGAGCTATAACCCACTTCGTCAGATGCATCTGACGAAGTGGGTTATAGCCCACAAAACCTTATGCCGAAGAAAATCTGTTAGTGTATAAGGTGCCACAGGACTCCAGTTGTTTTTGCTGTACAGACTAACACGACTACCCCTCTGGATACGTCAAGGATGTGCTTTTTGCCAGTCCTGTGAAGATCTGCCCAAATTTGGCCAAGCTATGAACCTGAAGAATACATTTAGTTGGGAAGGTTATAGGCACCTGCATACAGTGACTTATAATGGGAAGTCAAATTCCAAAAGGGTAGCCGTGTTAGTCTATTGTAGAAAGACAACAGAGTCCTGTGGCACTTTTAAAGACTAACAGATTTATTTATCGCATGAGCTTTCGTGGGCGAAAATCTGTTAGTCTTTAAAAGTGCCACAGGACTCTGTTGTCTTTATAGTGGGAAGTGTCCAACAAGCTTAACAGGCAGTGTAATCAGCTCCATCTACAATACTTCATGATAAACATAGGAGCTCATTTTACTTCACATATCATTCAGATCATTTTTATATGTCTAGTAAGATACATGTATCTTTATTTCTATGTGACGAAGCAGCTTTCTCTGGAGCAGGGGAGCACTGTGTTAATGGGACTTAGAAATATGTATGTCTCAAGAAAAGCAATATTTAATTGGAGAAGGCATTGTTCCTGTTTTCCTTCATGTACTTTGGCTGTGCATTTTTGTGTGGTGGAAAAGATGATAAAATCTGTCTGTTATAGAACTGTTTATAAAATGGCTGAGATTGAAGGGGCAAATCTAATCAAGTGACGGACATTCTGACCATCTTTCAGTGAAGTAGAGTTCATTAACTAAAACTTGACAATGTGTTTTGTAGTTACAAGCCATGTGATGTGGAGCCATAGACTTCAGAAAGTACAGCTTTGATGCTGTGCGCACGGTTTTTAGATGATGGAGACGCTCACAATTCAACAGAGATCTCCATATTAGACAAGAGACCACATGCGAGTTACAGGTCAAATAGAATACATGCCATGCTTCTTGGCCCAACAGAGGCTGAGTTTGTTGTCTGCTGCATGTTTTATCTATTGACCCAGGCTTTTGCACAGGAGGGTGGTCTGAAGTGAGGAGTCATTAGCAGTAATAAGATGGGTAGGGTTTTATCATGGATGTTAATCTGCTCTGAAGGATTTGTATGCCTCTGCAGAGGTTGGGGACATCGATATATCAAAGTAACTGACTGCAAGGTTGTCAAATACTCTATCGCTGTGTGATTTGAGATCTCACACACCTTAACAGATATGGAAAAAGAAATGTTAGAGCAGAAAGCGGACCTCCTGTTTCATTTTTGAAAAACTGCCACCGACTTCAATGGAACCAGCATTTTCCCTAAGGCTGGGAGTTTGGAAGAAAAATCTTTGAGGGAGACTGGCTCAGGGGATTAGGTAATAATACCATGCATTTACATAGGAGCAGATTATTGCAGGGGCTTAAGCCCCAGGCCCTGGCCAAAAAGAGAGCCCTGGGCTCCAGACCCTAAAACCCCTGTGATAATGCAGCCCTGCTCAGCGCCAGCAGGGCAGAAGTGCTGAGAGCGCTCCTTCCCTGTCAGTGCTGGGGGTGGGGCCCTGGGTCAGAGGCTGGACTCTGAGCACCTGTCCTGCCCCTGGGCTAGCTGGCCCGCCCCTGGGGACAGAGTAGGGTGGGCCAGTCCCTGTTTGCTGTGCCTGGGGGGGCAGGGCCGGCTGGCTCTCAGCGTGGCCTCCATTGTGCTGGTTCATACCTGACTGGTCACTGCATTATAACTGGCTCTAATTTGCATATTTGGTGGTCTCAGAACAGTGTCCAGGTCAGAGCTGAAGCATATTTAAGATGATGTATGGGGATATTGTACTGCCGTCTGCCATTGCCTGTTCCTGTATCTGTTCTATGAGCAGAGAGGCTTTCAGCCTGGAGGGTTAGAGATTTTCATGAACATTAATTTAATCTACTTTTAGAAAGGAAAAATTGTTCTTCATTTGTACTCACTGTCCTACAAAAGCACACTTCTGAAACAGTCACTTAATTATCAGTTCTTCCTCCAGCTTGATGGCCTGCAGAAATTTTTAGGGAACATAGAAGGCCATCAGGCATAATAGCAGCAACAGCTGGCTTCTACAATCACGACAGATATTTTCAACTGTTACAGGCAAAACAAAACAAACATGTGGGCGGGAAAGAAGGCTGGCTGTTATCTTCAATTTATTTGTATAAAGTAGCACCCGGAGGCCCCAACTAAGAACAGGATTCTGTTTGTACTCTCTCAACTTGTTAAAGTTGGGATTTGAAAAAGATAGAATGAGCCTTTGTGATTAAAGTGTCTATTCCTACTTTATTGAGATATATGCATAATTTCTAACACCACTACTTGGATAAGCAGTTTACACATGCTTATCCAGGGGAAACGGATCATGCAGAGAAGGTTAAATCCAGGTGTATGGAGAAGAAAATGAGAAGGGGGCAGGCAAGCTTCTATGTTAATTTGTCTCAGGTGCCTGGAGAGTATGATGAAAGAAAAATCTACAATATTGCTAACTTACAACAGCCAGTGAACCAATAAATGGCACAAAACTATAGCTAGTCATAAAGACAAAACAAAAGGATGGACTTGATAAACAATACATTCTTTTCCTTTGGCATTTCAGGTCTCAGAATTGTAGCTAGGAATGGAATTAATAATAAAAATAGCCTGAATTAAAAAAATAAAATAAAGGAGCCCAAATTCTCATAGTTGTAGGCTAGTGAACGTGGAGGAAATAGTTCCCATTTCTTTCACATCAGCTTTTCTTTTTTCATTCATCACAGCATTCTTCGCATTAACACTGTTTCCTTTCCAGTCTTTTTCTAGAATAATTAGAAGGGGAGTGAGTCCAGAGTCCTTAGAGTGAAACAGTTTCATTTGCACTTCTCAAAACATAGCTCTCTAGTTCTGAAAAACAGAGCTGAACTGCTTTCTATGCTTTCTGAAGGGAGCAAAAATCCTAACTTTCACATAAAAAAATTGGAGCCAAGATTGGCCCATCCAGTTGATCTAATCTCAGGGTCAGCGGTAGTATCCTAAAATAAAGTTAAACGCCAAGTTGTATATTGTATATATGAGACAGATACCATGATTTTTCTCACCACACCCCCTCTTTGAATCTTCTATAGTGGTGTCATTACCCTCATTTTACAGATGTGTTCACTATGTGGATAGCCGTTAGCTGTTTTCCCAAGAAGTGCTAACCCACCTGAAAGATTGCAAATGCTGCATATACCAAATGACCTGGTTAAGCTTCTCTATAGGCCGATGATTGTCAAAGGCACAGTGCTAGATGAGTTCATCAATCAATGGTCTCCTCACTATCACAATAGAACCTTTACTGTGCAAATGGATTATGCATAATGCTGTTCAGCCCCCAGCTAGATGCTTGTCAACAGAATAATTATTAATGAAGGGCCATATTCTGCTCTCACTTGCCCCAGGCCCGTCCCTAGGGGGAGGTGAGGGGGGGTGACGGTCCTAGGCCCCACGGTTCTGCAGGCCCTCTACTGCTGTGCTGCCCCTGTCCCGCTGCCTTCAGCGGCAAGCTGAAGGCAAGGGGCAGGGTGGGGGCCCTGCCCCCCCGTCCCCGCCCCTGCCCCGGGAGGGCCCTGACTTGCCCCCATGCAACCCCAGATAGGTATATGGATGTTCATGCATATAACTGAGTTGTCCCAGTCTAGTCTAAGATGCACAGTTATATTTAGACTTGCTGTCATAGATTTGTGTTGGTTTAAGGTAATTACAACAATAATAAAAAGAGAGAAAAGAAAAGTCTTGAAAGCAATGTTCTATGCTTATCAGTGACCACTGACGGATGAATTTTTTGTCTTTAGAAGGTACTCTAATCAGTTCTTTTTTCTGAAATAATATGCCGAACAATCCGCACCAAATTCTTTCCAAGCCCATCATCTGAGATGAGTTTTCTGTCTAAATTACAAATATTTTTACAACTCTGAAGAGCCACCAGCCTATTAACTCATAAACAATATATTGACATATACACCATTGAGAACCACATATTTAAAATCAACGTTTTGATGCTACTGTGCTCATTTTTACATTCTCTATTTTGCACCTACAAATGACTCCCAGTATGTCACACACAGACAAAGCACTAGTGTAGATAAGTGACTGTTGCTGCATGCTGAAGAACATAGCCTGGCAGCTAAATCACAGAGGGTGCGTCTACACTTGTAAATTAAGTTGATTTAAGCTTGCTTAAGTCGACTTAATTTACTCTGCGTCTACACTACACTTTCCTTAAGTTGACTTAAGCAGCTGCTTAAGTTGACTTAAGGAAAAATTAAGTTGACTTTATTAAACCCCATTTTAAGTCGACTTTCTACTTAAGTTGACTTTCTAAAGTCGACTTAAGCCAGTGTAGACGTGGAGTACCCCTTAGTCGATTCTAAGTTGACTTAGGGGACTCCAGGGCTTCCCCACTGCCCTCCCTGCCAGGGTGGCTGGCACAGGGAGATCCCTGCCCACCCTGCCCCTATGCCCTGCCAGGGTCCCTGTCCCCCTTTGCCCCATTGTACCCAGGTACAATAGGGCAAACACTGAGCCCCCTGGCACTTGGCAAGGGGTTCCCCCCCGCCACTGTGGACCAGTCCCAGGTCCCCCTAGCCCTTAGAAGTTGACCTAGGCGGCCAGTGTGGACGCTCTAGGTTGACTTCGTAGGGGTCCCCCTAAGTCAACTTAAAATTTAAGTGTGGACATGCTAAGTCGACTTAGCTAAGTCGACCTAAATTAACAAGTGTAGACATAGCCAGTGATTGACAAACTGATTTTTAGAATCCTTTCCTTCCTCAAGCATGGTAGGTCATGGCTATTCAGCCAGCAGCCCTGCCCATCCCACTGGAGCTAGATGGAAGGAGTTCACTGAGGAGGCTACCTCCTTGCTGATCTCCTGTCCCCCCTGGCTGCAGTAGGGAAACTCTATCCTTTTTTAGCCCCATGCCCTCTACCTGGGTCCCTAGGCAGTGGCTCCCTTCTGCAGCCAGGGGAATGGAAGATCAGTGCTCCTTGCACTTTGGACCCCAGCGCTTATGGCCCAGGCAGAGCACTCAGCCATGTTCTCTGCTGCAGCCAGGGAGAGGGGAACATTGATCTCCCATCCCCTTGGCTGCAGCAAGCAGCCTGAACCAGTCTCATAGTCCCATGGCAACGAACTCCACCTGGATCCTTAGGCAGCAGAACCCTTCTGCAGCCAGCAGGAGGGGAGGGGTGGGCCACTTTAAAGCTCCCTGGGCCACTTTTGTCCCCTGGGCCACAGATTGAGAACCACTGGTCTAAACAGTTATCCAGAAACAAGGGCAGATCCTCAGTTGAGGTAAATTGGTGCAGTTCCTGTGATATCAATGAATCCATGATGATTTACACCATCTACAGATCTGGCCCTGAATCTTTAAGGCAAAGAAGATTGGATTTTGAAGAGACTGTCAATCCTTTATAAGTAAAGCTGCTCAAAAAGAGGTAAGTCTATTTCATGAAAATGTTTAAAACAAAGGATTTTTTTTCATTTGAAATTTTCTGTGATTTTTTTTTTTGTTCCTTTAACAAAAAAAATTGAAAATGAAATTCTTAAAATAGTCAAAATTTTCAAAAAGTTCAATTTTGGTAGAGGAGGGGAACCCACTTTCTCTAATTTTTTTTCTTGCTTTTTTCTGGTAGAAACTTTCATTTTAAAAAGAATAAATGACTCTCTTTCTCACCAAAATCAAGAAGAATGTTTTTCCCCATAGTTTTCCTTTTGATTAAAAAGGCATTTTCTTTTTTGTTTAAAAGAGCTCCAATGCAAAACATAAAACTCTACAAGCTCAGAAAGTAAAGAAGGGCACTGCATAGAACAGTTCACAATAGTAAAATTAGAAAGAACTACTTTATGACTTTTGATTTCAAAACTGTTCGTATCATCTAGTTTTGAATGACAGAGTTCATATTGAAGGTACAGCAGACTTTCAGAATTACATCACAGCATCTGCTGTGAATAGTAAGAAAATACAGTCTCAAAGATAACTTGATATATGATCATAAAAAGCTTTAACACTGTACAGAGGAATTCAAGACTAGGGTGCTGTTTAAACTACCTTAGGCCTTGCACACACGATCACTTTATCGCGCATTAACAATCATTATCGCGTGATACCAACAACAGCGTACACACGTGCAATAGGGCTGTTGCGCGTTAACTGCCTTGTTGTAGTGCAATACAAAAACCACCTCGACGAGGGTGGTAGCAGTTAACGCGGAACAGCTGTTGCGCCTTTCCACTCGTGTGTACGCTTACCGCGCAATGATTGGCCTCTGGAACTGTCCGAGCATTCCAAAGTCGTCCTCTCTGGTCTTCCCCCCACCCGCTCTGTGGCTGTGACGAAACAGTCCCCGCCTGCTCATATTCCCGGGATTTTCGAATTTCTCGTCTGTTTCACTTCCTGTTCTCTTCCTCGTGGAGTGCAGCTCCGATCATCAGTAACAATGGCGACCCGTCGTGGAAGATGCACACCCCTTTGGAGCACGGCAGAGGTGCTGGACCTGATCAGCATCTGGGGAGAGTCCGCTGTGCAGGCGCAGCTATGCGGCAGCAGGCGAAATTATGATACATTTGGCATAATTTCTCGGGCCATGTCAGAGAGAGGTTATGATAGAGACACTGTGCAGTGCAGATCAAAGGTGAAGGAGCTAAGAATAACCTATCACCGAGCGAAGGAGGCAAACCGCCGTTCGAGATCAGCGCCTGCTACATGCAGGTACTATAAGGAGATAGAAGCCATCCTCAGTGGGGACCCCACAACCACTGCAAAGAGTCCTGTGGACACATCGGCCTCCCCTCATCCAGTGGATGCCAGACCCGAGCAGGATGAGGACGTGATCGATGAGGAGGAGGAGATGGAGGATGACCTGGAGGAAAGCGCAACAGCATGTAGCCAGGAGCTCTTCTGCACCCCTGCTGAGACGTCCACCCAAGACATGAATTGCAGCGTGTCCTCTGAGGTGGCAGAGGGGGGTTCCAGTAAGTTTCTCTTTCGTGCAGCTATGGCTCCTGCTAAAATATCATTGTCCGGGGTGGGGGTGCTTGCTGTCTCAGTCCCTGCTGTGCATGCTCTTTACTCTGCATTCATTAGAAGTTCATCAACACAAGCAGTGATTGTCAAAAAATCATCTGTATTTAGGTCAGTAAAGGTTTCCTTGATGTACCTCCAGAGCCTACTACTCAGGTTAGATGGGAGAGCGTTTGTGTCTACGCTCCCAAAGACGGATACTCTGCCTCGCCAGCAGCAAAGCACAGCCCTGGGAACCATGGCAGCACACAGTGCAGCAGCATACGGTCCTGGCTTGCAACCGGTGGCATGTAGGATATGTATTCTAGCTGGCAGGGGCACTCTGAGGAGAGAGATATCGGGTTCCATCTGTGTGCCCAGTGCAGAATGTTAGCCCCCAGTCAGCTTTCTATTAGGACGTACCTTGTCCGCTTCAGCGAAGCATAGGATGTTGACTGCCCTGCACCTTCCAGTGGAATGTGCTACTGGAAGGTTACATTGGTTATCTAGGCTCTGTGTTAACAGCTTTATTATTATCTTTTCTCTTTTTTAGATTCGACCTTCACAAGGCCGGTGTCTACCCCAGCTGACCGCATGAGAAACATTCAGAGGCGTGCTCGAAGAAACAGGGAGGATATGTTTCAGGACCTGTTGAAAACAGCACAGGAATCCGTGAGGGAGAATCGAGCCTGGAGAGAGGAATCCCAACAGAGGAGGCAGAAACACAGGGACGAACTGAAAAGCGTGATGAAGGAGCAAACAGAACTGCTCAAGAGCATGATTGCTTTGCAGACCCAGGCGATTAATGTACAGGGCTCCACTCCATACAGTTCAGCCGTGTCTGCCTCCCACACCCCGTAGTCCTTCAAAGAATTTCTTTGAAGGCCACCCGTCCCTCTGGTACACTCCAACATCCAGTCCCCTCCAGAGCTACTTTTTAGAGACCCGCAGCTATACCCACCTGTAACCCCCCCTTTTAGGTTTTAATAAAAACAGTGACAAATAATTTGAAGAGTGGCTTTATCTCTACACATTGAAAATCTCATAAGGTGCACCTGATGCGTCCTGGAAGTTAACTAGGGGAGGGCATCATTGAAATGGTCCCTGAGTGCCTCCTTTATGCGAGCAGCTTCTCCTTGGGCCCCCCTAATACTCCTAGTGGCTGGTTGTTCATATGCTTCCTCGAGGTGCTGTGCCTCCATAGCCCACCCCGGGGAAAACTTTTCTCCCCTACTTTCACAAATGTTATGAAGGACACAGCATGACGCAATCACAGCAGGGATGTTGTCCTCCGCTAAGTCCAGCCTCCCATACAAACATCGCCAGCTCCCTTTTAAATGGCTGAAGGCACACTCCACAGTCATTCTGCAGCGGCTCAATCTGTAATTGAACCACTCCTTGCTGCGATCTAGGTTCCCGGTGTACGGCTTCATGAGCCATGGCATCAGTGGGTATGCTGGGTCTCCGAGGATGACTATGGGCATCTCCACATCCCCCACTGTAATTTTTTGATCAGGGAAGAAGGTACCCCCTTGCAGCTTCCGGTACAGACCAGTGTTCCTGAAAATGCGGGCATCATGCACCTTTCCCGACCACCCAGTATTGATGTCCATAAAACGCCCCTTGTGATCCACGAGTGCCTGCAGCACCATGGAGAAGTAGCCCTTCCTGTTGATGTACTCGGTCGCGAGATGGTCTGGAACCAAAATAGGGATGTGTGTGCCGTCTCTGACTCCCCCGCAGTTAGGGAATCCCATGGCAGCAAAGCTGTCCACAATCTCACGAACATTGCCCAACGTCACCGTCCTCCGTAGCAGAACACGATTGATGGCTCAGCAGACTTGTGAGAGGGCTAATCCGACGGTGGACCTCCCGGCTCCAAACTGGTTTGCAACCGACCGGTAGCACTCAGGAGTCGCCATCTTCCAGACAGCAATCGCAACACGCTTCTCCACGGTTAGGGCTGACCTCATGTTGGTGTCTTTACGTCGCAGGGCAGGGGCCAACTCTGAACACAGTTCCAGAAAGGTTGCTTTCCGCATTCGAAAGTTCTGTACCCACTGCTCGTCATCCCACAGCTGCATAACAATGCGATCCCCCCACTCGGTGCTCGTCTCTCGCGACCAGAAACGGCATTGCACCATGTGCAGATGATCGTGAAGGAGCTGAGCAACGCGGTGCTGTTGCTCTGCATGGCATCGATCAGCCTCTGCTCTTCAGCGTCCTCGTCTGGCTCGGAGCTCATTGTGTACTGAGCAACCAGCCGAGAGGTATTTAGAATGCTGAAGGCGACAGTGGAGATCAGAGCAGGATCCATGCTGTCGCTGTTGTGATTGCTCGCAAGTAGTGCATTACTGCACTGTTGAAAATAGGCGCGAGTTGCTATTGGCAACGAGGAAGTCGCAAGGGGAACACAGTGCACCACGGAAAACTGAGATTTTACCCATGGTGCTTTGTGTTCCTTTCCTTCATCCCATGATTCCAAGCGCAGATTGAGGGAAAATTGAACTGTGGGATAGGTGCCCAGAATTCATTGCGCTACACCGCGATATTGCAAAGAATTCTGTTGCGTTACAAGGAGCGACGTGTGTACGTGCTATCCTGCAATAAAGGTCACGTGTTTTTTTATAGCGCGATTGCTATGTTGTGCTTTAATCTGATCATGTGTACATAGCCTTAGTCTTTCACTGCAGTTCTTTTACTGGTCCAGTAATGCTGTATAGAAGCTCATTTCAGGAAAGATGTGGACAAACTGGAGAAAGTCTGGAGAAGAGCAACAAAAATGATCAAAGGTCTGGAATACTTACAAGGGAAGATTGAAAGAACGAGGTTTTGTTTAGTCTGGAAAAGAGGAGACTGAGAGGAAACATGACAGTTTTCAGGTACATAAAAGGTTGTTACAAGGAGGATGGAGAAAAATTATTCTCCTTTACTGTTGATGATAGGACAAGAAGGAATGAGCTTGCATTACAGCAAGAGAGGTTTAGGTTGGACATTAGGAAAAAAAATCCTAACTGTCAGGGTGATTAACCACTGGAATAAGTTGCTGAGGGAGGTTGTAGAATCTCCATCACTGGAAGTTTTTAAGAGTAGGTTAAACAAACACCTGTCAGGGATGGTCTAGATGGTACTTGGTGCAGCCATGAGTGCAGGGGATGGGACTCAGTAACCTCTCATGGTCCCTTCTAGTTCTGTAATTCTATAATATATGCACAGCTTTTGACAATGAACCTCAGCCTCGAAGTGCTGCTCAGGGACAAAATTAAGTTGTGATAATCTGATTAAGTATTATTTTCAGTGAAAAACTCAAAGGCTATGTCTACACTTACTAAAGTTAGTTCGAATTAACTAATTTGAACTAACTAATTTGAAATAATTTTAGTTAGTTCAAATTAAGTTAATTTGAACTAGAAAAATTTAGTTCGAACTAAGCAAGTGCCATTCATGGCATTTGCTTAGTTCGAATTAGTGAATTGCATTGAGTTCAATGGGCTGGTAAATTTGAACTAAGCAATTAGTTCGAACTAACATGGCCACATTAGTTAATTCGAACTAACTAGTTCGAATTAACCCTTAGTTCGAATAGCATATTCAAATTTATTAGTTCGAATTAAGGAAGCCCTTAATTTGAACTAATTAAAGCCTAGTGTAGCCATGGGTTTAGTTAGTTCGAATTAAGCTTCCTTAATTCCAACTAACATGCCAGTGTAGACATAGCCAAAAAGACTAACTTTCCCGATACAGTACCCTCATTGAACCACATCGCATTACATAGTGGGCACCAAGTTTAAGTTTGAATAGGAAGGCATATTTTATGAAGGAAGGTTAGTGGGACTGATCATGTTAACCCGGAAAAGAAGTGTCTTCCTAAGTACCTGATGTGATCAGAAAGATGTCAGAAAGGGGAGCTAACATATGGGTGTGATTTTATTTAGATACAGAAAGAGAATTTTTAGGCTAGATATTAGGAGTGAGGTGGGAAGGGAGGAGGTCCTGAAAGACCTTTAAGATTTCAAC
Organism: Pelusios castaneus; assembly: GCA_007922175.1. Lineage (NCBI taxonomy): Eukaryota > Metazoa > Chordata > Testudines > Pelomedusidae > Pelusios > Pelusios castaneus. The sequence continues at coordinate 11,724,562 of ML685763.1, read as the reverse complement.
TTCTTTTAAAAATAAAACCCGCTCTATGGCTATGAATCACAGAATCAGTTCATTCCAAGTATTAGTTCAGGCTCACCCACCAATATGTCTCAGCCCAGTGTCTGGAGGGGACACTTCTAGGCAAAAAAATAATTCATCCTCTGTGTCCAATCAATCCTTTGCTATCTTCTGTGACAGTCTCGGGCCTGCTACTAAGTATATGCCTCCACTGCAGAGTTAGCAAGGGCTGGCCTAGTGCAAATGGAGCGTCTCCAAGGCAAAGCATTACCCAAGCCAGACCTGTGTAATTGTGTACCCAAGGGTGCTGTATTAGTCCATATACTGAGGTGGGTTTGTGGTGGGATATCTCTTGGTTCTTAGTGCATTGACCTGAGGGGACGCTCTCTGTCTGTCTAGCCTAGCATGGAGCTGCTGTCTGTGGCAGTAACATGAGAACAGCACTTTATATAAATAACTTCCAAATAGTGACTCATTAATGCAGATGGCTCTGAAGGGAAAAGCAAACAGCATTTGGCAGCAAGAGCTCTTAATGAGAAAGCCATTAAGGATGAAATCCAATCTGCAATTTATAATGCAATTTGCAGCGCACCCAATCCAACCCTCTGTCTCTTTCCTGTCCACTAAAGATAAAAATGCTGTTTTGGGTACATTGCCCCCAAATTGTGTCTTACCAATATCACAGTCTAGCTTAACCAGAAGGCTGGCTTCAGCCTCTGGCAGCACAGGAAGAAGGTTTTTTGGGTGGTGTCTCTCTTCAAATGCTACGGAAGCACAGCAGAAATGAAGCAGGCCAATGTGGGGTTGAAACACTGAGCCATATAGATGACTTACAACGCAGAAGAAGGGAGGTAAACAAGAAAGTACAGCTCAGGTGGACAGGGCAGGATTAAGATGCCCTGGGGCCCTGGGCTGCCCACTTTCATTCCTCCCCCCACCCCTGCAGTGGTGGCCAGCAGACTGCCAGCCACGGGGGGGCCAAACATGCTAGGGGGGCCAGAGACTCTGTCAAGCTGCAGAACAGAGGCAGGCCAGCATTCAGTGGTGAGTGTGTTGCCAGCACAGCAAGCTCTCGACCCTCCCCCGAGAGCTTTGTTGGGCTGGAAGGGGCGCCCGGCCCCCCGCCCCCGGGCCGGCCCCGCCGGCGGCACGGGGCAGCATCAGCAGTGTAGTGTGTGGCCAACTGCAGCAGCACTCAGCATGGAAGCAGGACAGGGAAACCAGGGGAGGGGGCCCTAGCCAGTAGCAGGCAGGGAGGTGCTGGCAGGATTCAGGGCTAGATTTTTTGCAGGGTCATGGGATCCCCCTTTAATCCAAGGCTGCAGCTCCTGAAGCCCCTGCGTTAATACGATTCTGCAGGTGGGATTGGGGGATAGCATTGGAGGGCTGACACCACTTGGCCTTGGTTAGCTTGCTTTCGCACTGCAAAGGAGGTGGGTTGCCAGCCTGGCCTGAATGAAAGCCTTGGCTGAAGTCTACAGCCTTAGCCATGCCTGCTGGCCTGGTTTTAAAGCATCATTAAACTGGGGTTACAGGTTTTTCTGTGTTTATGGAAGGGGGTTTGGACAACACGGTTGCTGCAGCCCAGGATAACTCTGCAGTAAAGAAATATCCTAAGGGCACCAACAGTCGTGATGGTTCTTATGAAGTGGGCCCCCCACGCATTGCAAATATGGGCTGATACCTTACATATATTTCACCAAGGCCACTGAATAGCTGTCTCATGATAATAATTTTAGACAGCTATTGACTTGGGCCAAAACTGACCTGGTGCGCTAAAGCTCTGTATTTTATTGCCAGTCTTCCAAGACATCCAATCCCACAGCAGTTCCCTACGGTACAGCTCTTTCTCCATCAGTTTTACAGATGTTATTTTGAGTAGTGTTAAGGAAAGAACTATGAGCACAGAGAACAAACCTAGGAACAAAAAGTTACGAACAGAATACTTTCATACCAACACTCATGGACTGAAGGAATTATTCTATAGTAGACACTTTTAATAAATAGATTGAAAATTAATCTGTATGCATTGTCCTGTCTGTTCTTACTTCTAAATCCCTTGCCATTTTCTTAGTTCTGGGCTCTGGGCTGAACGTCTTGGCTCATCTGGTTCTAATGGGAGGGAGATCAGTGACAGGGAGGGGAGGCTGTTTCTGTAGTTCTAGGGTCCAGTATTCATTGCTTTTGCTTCTGGCTGAGAAAAAATCGCCCAGATGTTAAGTGACCTGATGGCTCAACCAAATCAATACACACAGCCCTATGCCTTCGATGGCAGTAATTTACAAGAGAGTCTCTAATACCTCTTCAGTGGAGTAGTGGAAGAACATTACTATTACAAAGTGATGCTAAATTTTGGACAAAGAGTTCCTACTTTTAAAGTGATTAAAATTAATGCTGGGCAAACACAGACACCCCAAAGTCTGTACGCTTATCCAAGTATTTTTGGTATTCAGAACTGAATAGGAGAACAGTCGTGCTCATAAGGTTTCCAACAATTTTTGCTTGTGACTAGGATGGACAATTGGTAACAGTGGCTTCTCTAGCAATATTTTAGTTGAAAACAAGAAGGGTAAATAATTTAGAAAACCAAAAAAGCTGAACTTTTCTGAACCTCTTAAACAAGTGGGATTTGGTTCAAGTGTTGGGTGAAGGTTTGGACTGGTTCTTCCTTTCAACAGAACTGGTTTATTCAATTATTCTAGATATAGGATAAGTAACTAGAACTAACACTAGCCAATTAACTCATTATATGATCTTGTAATTGTGTATACAGTTTCCAGAACAATCAGAAAGACATGGGTCCTGCCCAAAAGCACATACAAACTGAGGTTCCAGTATTGTTCGGGGACCACAATTTGATAGGTGCTGGCAGAACTCTATGTTCACATAGGCAGAGCCCAAATGAAGTCAGATTGCTAGTGTAGACATACCCAAAGAAACCAGGGAGGAGAGGATGGGATAAGGGTTACAGAAATATCATAGAAAGTGGGAGAAAGTGGGATTTTCTCCCACAAAAGCTCATGCGATAAATAAATCTGTTAGTCTTTAAAAGTGCCACAGGACTCTGTTGTCTTTCTACAATAGACTAACACGGCTACCCCTTTAGAAATATCACAGTCAGTCATGTGCTTATCCTGAAGATTCAGTTAAATGAATCATTCTTGTTTGTTTGGTGAATTGTCACTTTGTGTAGGGAATAGGGGGAAGTGGGTTTTAAGAAGGAATTTGGTTGAGGAGTGGATGGTGGCTTGGTGAGCAGGGATTGGGAAGGCTGACATATGCAGTGTTAGCATGGAAGCAGAACAGGGCAAAAAGGAACATGAAGGCTACTGCCATGACAAAGCTGGGAGCACGGGCTTCAGGGAAGTGTCAGGTCTTGAAAACCAGAACAAGAAGCCTGATCTTGACATGCAGGGCAATCAGGAGCCAATGGGCACTTGGGGAAATTCCAAGAAGTTCAGAGCTGAGGTAGTGAATATGTATTTCTTCTGAGTTTTGTAGTGAGTCATCTTTAATTGTATTTGATATATGATGAATTAGTCAAAGGCTGCTGAGGTGTTTGACTGAAAACATTTTTAGTGCTGTTTTTCCAAAATAATTACTGTGGTACTTTTATAAGATTTTAGAAGTAAGCTCAGGACTATGACTTGTATGTCAATATTTTGTTTCATAGAGTATTAATGCATATTTTACTTAGCATTAGCAGTGTTCCGGATACAATATTGTACATACATAAAATTACGAAATAACTCTAAATAAGTATGGCCCACTCCTGCCACGTGTCAAGCCCCAATGAATTTTTGACTTACAAACAACAGGCCAGTGACTGATATTTCATGAATTAGTAGAATAATACAACAAGCTATTGTCTTGTTTTTCAGATTTTTATCTCTCTATTAAGGACATTTGATAATTTAATTCCTTTAAAAGGCATTTTGGTGTCCACTGCCTCACCGTTTAAAAATATTTCTTTAAAAAGCTGCCTAGCATTTGATTTTATACCATTATTTAAGATTTCTCTTATCATAATTTGTCAATTGTGGAGTTTAAAACAACTGAAGTATCTAAATGATTTTTAATGACGTTATCCTCTCTCCTTCTTGTGCTAGTCTTTATGGTAAGATTCCTTTTAAAGTGTGCTTTCAGTATATTTGTATATAAGTGTATTTATATACATCTGTATATTTTTAATTATTGGAGGGTGGTTGATCAGTATATGAAAGATATATACAAGAATACCCAAATAACATGGAAGTTGCATATGTAAATCCCTGTGTATCAGTGGGAAATTATCCTCTGAATGCCTGCCTACATTCACTTAACCAGCTGAAATTAGAACTGAGAGTATAATTGATTTTTTTTAGATTGCTGGAAATTAAAAAAAAAAAAAATTCCTTATGTGTTCATACAAAATCAAAATGTTTAGAAATTTCAGCAAATAAAAAAAATCAATCCAATCAAACAAACAAACAAAAAATCAACCACAAAATTCAGGTCAAATGAAATATTTTGTTTCAATTTTTCGTGGTTTAAAGATTTTTAATTTAAAAAAATACTGTTAAAGGAAATTTCAAACGAAAAAGTTTTCAACCAAAATATTTAAAAAATTGTTTTAAAAAATGCCAAATAAACTTAGACTTTCTCAATTTTTTCAACATGAAAAATAAGCAGATCAACATGAATTTGAAAAATATTTTGGTGATGCTAAAGCTAAATTTTTAATCAATCAATCAATCAAGCAATCAAGCAATCAAAAAAAAAAAAGTTATAGCTGAGCTATTTTGCCTAGCTCTAGTTGGGATACACCAGAAACTCATCTTTCTAGGATCCTAGATCTTCAAGAATTTCCTTTAAATTATATGGCTCTTAAAAATAAATTTGTTGTGAAAAGAAGAGGGGCTTTTTAATGGAAACGTATCTCTTGTATTGAATTCTTTTCAGTGCTTTCTAGGGTAATTCTTATTGTTGAGCTCATTAAGTGGCTTATTCATTATTCCAATGTTACTTATTTTTTCCGGCTTCAAGGAGGACTACTTAGAAGAATCTGTGCTGAATACAACAAAATGTGATTGGTTAGAGTTTGCCAACCTTTTGCATCCTTTGGCTCCACATCAGCTTGTGGAAGAATTCTAAATCTTGTTACAAACACTGTTATAGGTTCTTTTCTTACATATATATTTTACTAGTCACATAGATTATTTGGGCTCCATTGCCTATTTTAAGCCATAACACCACTGCCTCTGGTTTCATCAGCTCTCGCTAGTGCTATACAGTTGACATTTTACTAATTCATTTCTTTAAAAATTGGATGAGAAAACTTCCAGGAACAAACCTAACAAGCCTACCATTTCTCACTATAACCTATGTATTTTGATCTTTTTTTTTATAGGGAGATTCAGTCAATCTACTGGTTTTCTTGATGCTAGACTCAGGGATAGGTGCAGTGGGATTACTGTGAAATTTTAGGATAAATTGTGTGTTAAGTAGTAGCCTCAACACTAAAATGTTTTTTTTTTCTCAATTTAAAGGCTGTCTCCCAAGATATAATTCTAAGGAAATATGTGTCTTTCTTTTAACTGTCAACAATTTACAGATTTCTCATTTAATCAAATTCAAGTTTGATATTTTTCTAGGGGTTATCTCAGAATTTTTGGTTTATTATTAGAAATCAGAGACCAAACACTTTACAAGGGAAAAATGGAAGTTCATATTTTGAATCCTTAGAATTCCAGTGGCATTAGCACTTCTAAGAACGCAGTGAAGAGTTTTTTGAGAATGGCTTAATTTTTTGCATTTCTTTTTGAAATTTTGAGGGCTAGATGTTCAGGTAAGGGTGGCGCAGACAAACTTAAGAGACACATTCTGTCCTTCAGTCTTACACATATGCACATCATTCTTCTTAGGATTTGACACCAAGAAAAAGATAATCGGAACAACACTGAAAACATGGTATGGAAGTTTACTTATTTAGTGTTTGTATGTACATAACTTATAGAACTCTCTAGATATCACATAAATGCAGATATTTCTCTTTATAGGTTTATGACCGGATTCATGCAAATATATTTACTTTCTCAGTAGGCTGTCTTTTATTGGAGGATGCTGGCAGAGTATGAGTTGGAGATTCGGTAGAGGGCACTCTCTCCTTTGATTCAATAAGTATTCACTCAGTGCCTCAGCATGGTGCCAAGGAGCCACTGTGTTACTGGAAGCTGTATCTTTTAGATGCCACTAAGATTCCAATAAGGATGTTTATTCCTATGTCTTGAACAGATTCTACCTTAAATAACTATATTCTGCCTCTCTGCATTCCCCCACCCCTCCAAGAGCCCACATTTTCTAATGTGCATGGGTGCTTTTGTGCCCCTGTTAAACAATTTGGCCTGGATAGGGTATTCTTTATCTTGTTCAGACTTATGTCATTTTAATTATTCTTGCATCTGCACCCTATAAACAGCTTTGTAATGAGTGAAATTGGCTATCTAATATGACTTAATAACAATTGCTGGACTGAGCCTTTTTCTATTCCTTCATATGGCTTTTAAGAAGATTCTGGCAGCAAGCGTAATTCAGCTAGCATAAGGCTTCCAGTTCTGTTTTGCTTAATTAGATGAGTACCCTTAGCATTCAGCAGAGGGAACAAACACTATAACCGTGTGTTATTTCCCCAGTATGCACTGTCTTTTGCTGATGTGAGGAATGAGATGCTTTTATGTTCAAGTCTTTTCCATGATCGATGGGCATTTCCTATGTATCTTATTTTAAATCACAAAGTTGGGTGGCTGTGTCTGAGGGAAGAGAAATCTCTCTCCTATTTCTGCATCGAGGTTAGGGCTGAGATCCTGCCTCTGTATATTAACAATGAGCAAACCTATTATGGTTCAGCTGACCAGCCAGATAGTCATTTGCCTCCCTCTTGCCAGCCAGGCCCCCACTGCCCCCAGCACTGAGTGCTGGCTGGGCCACAGGCCCTGGGCCCTCCCAGTGCCAGCCTTGGACCCCCTTCCATCCCACCATGCCACCTCCCCTCACAAGAGTGGCAGCCCTGGGCCCCCAGGAGCCTTGATCCAGCCCTGGACTTCCCCTCTCCAACCAGACCCTTCCACCGACAGTCTTGGATTTCTCCTACCTGGTATCATATGAAGGCAAGGAGTAAGGAACATCCCAGTAGTTTTTTACTTTCTCCAATGTTTACCGGAAATCTCAACTGGAAATCTCAATCCCAGAAAACGTGGGAATGTCTATAAGAAATCTCAGTTACCTAGCCTGAGGAAGGGAAGATCCTAAAGCCTCTCCCATTGCCTTTTCAGAACAGGCCCTGTGTGCCACTTATGGAGCTGTCTGGGCTGTGATCTGGCAAAACACGGAGGTGTATCTTTTGTTGGACCGACTTCTACTGGCGAAAGGAGGTTCTGAGTCACACAGAGGACAGTCCAGCAGATCTGGGAAAGGCATTCACACCTGGCACCAGGTTGAAGCTGTGAGCAATCACTGCCTCAAAGGCTAGGCTGCTCTCTGCATCCCCAAATCGTACTCTGCCATCATCCTCCACTGAAAAGCCCAATCCAGCACCCCCATCTAGACCTAAAAGGCCATGAGCTGCACTGCCCCGCCCCGCTCAGGGCTGGAGACAGGCCCTAGCTCAGGGGAAGGTTTTCCCGAACAAAGGTCTGGTCCTGCCCGAGAAGGAGCGGCAGGACCAAGGGGCAGGAGGACGATCCTTCCCCAGCCACCCGGCCCCGCCCTCCCCAGCTCCAGCGGGGCGGCCGTGGGGAGGGGAGCGGGCGGTGTATATAAGCAGAGCGCGGAGGGGCGCTCCGGCCGGCAGGGGCAGGGTACAGGGAGTGGCTTGGGGCGGCCGGCGGCGGGGATCGGAGCTGTCGGAGCGGATGCCCGCGGGGCTGGCGCAGGCCGGGGCGAGCCGCCGCCATGGGGCGCTACTCGGGGAAGACCTGCCGCCTGATCTTCATGCTGGTGCTGACCGCCGGCTTCTTCGTGGCCGAGCTGGTCTCGGGCTACCTGGGCAACTCCATTGCGCTGGTGTCGGACTCGTTCAACATGCTGTCCGACCTCATCTCGCTCTGCGTCGGCATCGCCACCGGGCGCATCGCCCGCCGCGCCCGCCGGGGCCCCGGCGCCACCTACGGCTACGGCCGCGCCGAGGCGGTGGGGGCGCTGAGCAACGCCGTCTTTCTCACGGCGCTGTGCTTCACCATCCTGGTGGAGGCGGTGCTGCGCCTGGCCCGGCCCGAGCGCATCGACGGCCCCGAGCTGGTGCTGATCGTGGGGGCGCTCGGCCTGGCCGTCAACCTGGTGGGGCTGCTCATTTTCCAGGACTGGGCCGCTTGCTGCTGCTCGCAGCCCCGCGTGGAGGAGTGCCGAGGCGCGGCTGAAGCAGGTGCCTTTCAGTTGCATCCTAGCTGGCTCATGGACCCCGCCCGGCGGGTTCCTCCTCCGCTCTTCTTCCATTCCTCTGCTCTCCTCTCCCTTTCTTCATTCTGCCTCCCTGTCCCCAACCCTTGCCCCACCTCCCCCTTTCATCCGTAAATCAGAACTGGGGGTTTTTCTCTAAGCCTTTTCCAGTAGGAATTATTTGGGGCAAGTTGTATGGGCATGAGAGCTAACCAGGAGGTCAGACTAAACACCAGATGATCACCATGGGCCCCCTGACCTTGGAATCTATGAATTTTCCTTTTGTTTCCCTCTTAGTCTAGTTCAGAAAAACAATCAAGGAGTCCTGTGGCACTTCTACCAAATAAATAAATTGGTTAGTCTTTAAAAGTGCCACAGGGCTCCTTGTTTGTATTCTTTTTTTGTGTGTGTTCTTTCTGGCTGCATTCCCTCATTGCTCCTCTTTTATTTCACTTTTCCTTTTTATTATCTTCCTCGTCATTGTTAGTAGTTGTGGCTCTGATTTTAGGGGATGGCGGGAGACAACTTCAAAATAAATAGGAAACATCCTCTTACCTATTTGTGGTGAAATCTCTTCCAAAATGTGCTTCAATGGTACCTGCAGAGTGAATAAAATCCATTGAATGGGCTACATATTTTAGGGTTGTAGGTATAGTATGCTCCTGTATGTTTTGAAATGGGCGGGGGGAGAACTGTCATTATTTAAAAACTGATGGCCAGAGGCTGATCTTTTTTCTTGGGTTTTTGTTTGTTTCTCCTTAAAATAAGTTGGTGTTGAGAAGATTGGTGTTTTTTTCTTTCCATTTGTAGAATTTATACACAACACAGGGTTTCTTCTTTGAATGCAGGTGATTCCCTGAACCTCCAAGAAAGGCCTGAAGAGCAGACAGTGCAGAAAAAAGAGAAAAAGTCTAATGCGCTAAACATCAGAGGTATAGTAAGTGACTATTTTCAAAAAGAATCTTCAACTACAGCTGGTCAAAATTATCCAAATTTCATTTTTTTGGTTTTGTATTCAGAATTCCAATGGAAAAAAAGGGGGAAAAGATAACAGTTTCCCCAATTTTCTTTTCTGTTCTTAGGCCAGGTCCTCAAATGAAATGGCAATTTCGGTGAAATCGACAGAGCATTTTGAGGATCTGGCCTTTTGTGTGTGTGTTCACATTTTAAATTTTGATTGAAGTCCCCATGCTCTTCTTTTCTGTCTACATTTTAGGTGTTTCTTGAGCATCATTGCCAGAGTATTTCAGTATTTCGAGACAAAATGCTAGAGCAGTGGTTTTCAAACTTTTTTCCTCAGTACCCAGTTGAAAAAGATTGTTCATGCCCATGACCCAACATTTACATCTTTCAGCAATGCTTTCCAGTGTTTTGGCGGTGGCAGCAGGGGATGCCACCACCTACTACCTGAGGGTCTGCAACCCAGTACTAGGTCCCGACCTGTCGTTTAAAAACCACAGTGCCTGAGCGCAGATTCCATAAAGTTTACTGTGAATGGTTCCCCATAGTCAATTGGGTAGGGAGCACTCAAGAATCATATAGCACAGTGATTCTGCAGCCCTGTTATTCTGTGGACTGCTTCCTGACAGAGAACCTCTTATAAACCCACCCCTCCTTCTGGCCAAGCAGTCCTCATATTTGTTTCTCAAAATACTTCTTTCTGCCCAGTGCTAGAAAGAACACAGACCTCTGAATAGCTGCAGAATTAAGTATGTTAATTAAACTGTTCTTAAAGGTAACCTGCATGCACTTAAAAATAAACAAATAAAACTCACTAGATATGTGGTTATATTCTGAAGACCCCAAATGCATCCAGAGCATAATAATTTTAAATATACCTTTTATTTAAAAAGACGAAAGGAATCCATCAATAATATTTAGTATTTTATTTAATCAAAACCCTATTAAAATGTTAAGCAAATATTTTTTTTGTGACACATGACCATTTACTGCACCAGTGTGATGTTCCCACATCCATTATGCAAGTAGTGTCAAGTGGACCAATGTAAGAGAGTGGCCAGATCAGGTGTCTGTTTTAAGTATATGGTAAAGGTTTTTGCAGGGTTTTCAATATTATACTAATGTTAAAAAAGTATTTTGCAAATCTGGACCATATGCTAAAACAGTGACGCTTGCTTGAACTTCTAGCAGTCACTGTCAGCAGCCTTCCATGGTGAATGTGATGTCCTCAATAATACTACATTCTAATGTACCTGGCACACTCCAATGTGCATTTGAAGTGCTCTATCTTCTGATCTTGCTCAGAGTAGATCCAGCTGATACGGAGCTCAAAACTCAGTAGAGCTCCTAATATTGCTAGTACCAGTGGAGTTGAATCAATATTAGCAATGGTGAGACATTTTTAGAAGATTTTCCTACTGTAGACATCCACTGCTAGCATCCTGGAATTATAGGGAAATTGTGTCTTGTCCACCCCTCTTGTCCGTTCAGCAGTAAACGTCCAATTTCATTATAAATGAAATGCTGTGAGACTTCCACTGTTATTGCAGCTAAACCTGCAGTCAAGACTCAGGAGGACCCCTGTGACCTGTAGACAGCAGATTGCTGTGGAGAACCAAAAGGGAGAATTCCCTTGAACCTACCAGGAAGAAACTTGTTTCAACTGAAAGTTAGTGTTTAATGAGTACTTAGTTCTTGAGTGATTCAGGGAAGTGTAATGATATTGCCTTCCTTTCCCATATGAAGGATCAGCATTCAGACCCAGAACTGGCAAGGAGTGATAGAAGGGCTGCATTCTCAGCCTGAGGTAATTCAGTGTTTTTTACATCACTGCAAAGTGAAAACTGGTAGCTGAGCATTCATGGGTTTCAGAGGGAGCTATATGCAGCCATCCTAGCTGAGGCGAGATTTTAAGAGGAAGAGTAAATGGAATAATGCAGAGGAAGCAAATCCATGTATCTCCCTGCTTCTCCCCGTATCATTGACAAGTTAGTCTTATAAAAGAGAGCAATTACAGTGTAACATGGTTACCTTAAAATGCAAACTTGGATTGGAGAGATTGTTAGAAAGCGCGTAGAGGGAAAGATGCTTAAACTTGTAAAAAAGAAACAGAGAATTCTAAGATTACTGTGCAAGTGTAGCAGTCACATTACCTTACTCAATGTAACGCATAAGGTTGGCCTAGAGAGGTATTACAAGGGTCTTTTAAAATGCATACACTTTTCTCAATCTTTTTCTTTACATTCTGTGCCCATGGAAATAAGAAGAAGAGCTGTATGGGGGTCTTTTCTGAATTAATTGCGCAAATACTTACACTAGAAGAACTGAAACCAAATTGCAAATTTTACATTCTGTGGAGTTGTTTTCAAACTCTTAGGGCAAAAGGATTGTGTGTGTGTGTGTGTGTGTGTGTGTGTGTGTGTGTGTGTGTGTGTGTGTGTGTGTGTGTGTGTGTGAGAGAGAGAGAGAGAGAGAGAGAGAGAAAAAATTTGGTCTGTAATAGAGCTATGTAAGTTATGGGAAGCTCAGAACAAGATCCAAACTTGCCCAATGTCTGAAGATGTTTGGATCTGTGGTTCTGGTTCTGGCCCATCTCTGTATCATGTGTATTTAGAGGGTTTTCCCTCCCTCCAAAATGACTGTATTTATGTATATGGTTGCTGTTATTTCAGAACTCAGCAAGGTCAAGGAACTGCTATTAAAGGAGAATAATTAATTGAGCTGCTTAGGAGAGAAGTGGACTATGTGCCTCTATTAGCAATTCAGTGGTTTGATCTTTTATAATCATGATCAGTAAGATATAAATTGATCACCACCCTTTATAGGTGTGCCCAGATTTTAGTAGGCTCCAACAATTTGATTATGGACCTCTTGTATAGCCTAAATATTTAATAAGCCACCAAAATTATGCAACCAGACAGTTTTTCAGGCTCAATCCTACTCTCACACCACCCCAGTTGTTTTATTCTCAAAGATGATATTGCAGGCTTTATATATGATCATGGCAATGCTTTCGTAAATGCTACAGTTTCATGTTGAACAAAATAAATGAAACGTCTGTAACAGTTGGTTTGGATTCCCCTCCTGAAGGCTAATGTAAAACTGTACTTGGCCATTTATTTCAGGTGTTCTTTTACATGTGATGGGAGATGCGCTTGGATCTGTGGTTGTGGTAGTGGCTGCTGCAATATTCTATGCACTTCCTTTGGATGCCAATACTCCATGTAACTGGCAGTGTTACATTGATCCAAGCCTGACAATAGTTATGGTGATCATCATTTTATCCTCTGCCTTCCCGCTTATCAAAGAGACTGCAACCACCTTGCTGCAGATGGTTCCCAAAGATGTTAACATGCAAGTACTGAGTAAGTCAAATTTGTTGTTGAGTTTTTATTTATTTTCGTGGCATACTTCAGTGCTAGCATTATTTCTAGATTATATATCCATAGCAGCTCTAAATTCTCAAGAACTGTGAGAAATGGAGTCACATGTGTGTGTCCTAGCAACATGACTCAAATCTCTGTGGATTAGTTAAGTATGCATTTTAAGAATGTGCTACTCCAACAATACATACAAAATACCAGACCGTGAATGGGTAAAAAGCAATCCCCACAAAATACTATTAGTGCAACAACACTGAGTTATAATAGGACTTCCTAGTACCTTCTGCCAAGGATCTCAAAGCGCTTTAGAAATATTAATTAATCGACAGTAGCATTGTTTGATTAACTTTATAACTGTAAATGCACACTAATTAAGAGATTAGTGTGGTTTTTTTTAAATTCATCTGGCTCTGAGCTAGCAGAACAGAGAGCTGTGGTACCTGCCCGAAGGAGATTACAGTTTAGTGTTGGTCCTATGAAATGTTGAGTGCCTTCAGCTTCATTTGAAGACTGTACATGTTAAAGGGACTGCCAAATTAAACAATTTAGACCAGACCCTGGATGAACAGGAGGAAATGAAGTTTGTTGGGGGTGTAGATGTTATGTTACATACAACCATTTGTAAAAAATTACACACTTATATCTTAGATGGATAAGCATGGATGGGTGTCTTTGCTCATGGCTGTAGCTTTTAGACATTGTTCCTCATAATACACAGAAACTTGCAATTGGCCCCCTCAACAACCAGTTTCAATTTTTTATCTTATCTTTTCTAGTGGAAAGACTAGCTGATGTGCCAGGGGTTGGCAGCCTTCATGAGGTGCATGTCTGGGAACTGGCTGGTGGGAAGAATATTGCTACTCTTCATGTCAAGTGTCAAACCACTTCTGATTACCAAGGTGCCTCTTATAAAATGCGGGAGGTTTTCCATGAAGCAGGCGTCCATTCTGTGACCATCCAACCAGAGTACGTTGACCACAAGACTTCTGAGCTAATGTGCAGCTCACCCTGTATCTCAAAAACTTGTGCTTCTCAGCTGTGTTGCCCGCAGCAGGAAGCCCCACTTACTCATGAGAATGGTTATTCTGAGAAAAATGGCCTTCCCCCAGCACTGCTTAAAGACAACAGTTTAAATACATATAGCGTTGAAATTCCTATTGAGGATACATTGGCAGAGGATGGAATTAAAAATACAGACAACTGTAAAAAATCAGGTGATGACAAATCATATATATGCAGTACACACTTTTAAACAGTTAATTTTATACTTCATAATCTCTGTATAGAACAAAGCCTAATGGCCAAAATGTAAGAGTCCATTAGTTGGAGCTGAAGGGCGCATTGGAAAAATCTATCTGTGTTGTAGCTATAAACCAAAATGTATGCCCAAACCTGTTATCTGAAATAAGGATTGTCCTCTTCATTGTTTTCATTCACTTAAAATAGCTGTAAAGCAATTTAACACTAGTTTCTTGACCTAACTAGGTGGGAATTCTTATTTTTAGAGTGTAGCAGGTGTACTACAGCGCAGACTGATGTTTGCAGTTTCTGGCCAATGGCACTGGGAATTAAATGCTGGTCTTTTTACTGAAATGGGCTGCTTAATGAAAGCCCTGCAATGGGCTGATGATTGTACTGGATTGAAATGTATCATCATAAAAGAGTTTAGTAGTTATATTTTTCACTAATCCTTAAACTCAGTTTACATAGTCAGGTGCTTTCAATTGTAACAATAACTCTTGGTCATTTGAACTGTGAGCCTGTGAATTAAATCAAAATGTTTGGTAACCGGAAAAACACGCTCAGGAATGTTTGACTTGCATTATTTTTTGAACTTGTTCTTGTTTTTAGGGGCTGGAGCAGAAACTGATTTCTTGCTTCACTAATAGCAGGAATTTTTGAACCTTAGTATATTTGTTTCTGATCAGCGTAAAAAGAATACACTTCTCGACTTAAAGCACAGGAACATTTGTTAATTAATATTGTAGGAGGATTGTATCTCCTCTACTAAATGGAAATGCAGACACTTATCCAATTAATTCTATCACTGTTCACCATTTTGATTGTAAAATTCAATTTGTTTCGCTGAACAAAGTAATTGTAATAACTACATTGGGTCTAATTCGTGAGGTTAGGTGGGAGTGATTTTGATTTCCTTAACATACAATATCTCAATTTTCATTCAAAATGAATAAATAAGCTAATGTTATGTATTTGTGAATAGCTTTGATTTTGCAATTCCATTCTTTTCAGTAAGACACAGTTCAACCTTTTGTTTATTAAGAAAGTCCGTTAAAATTTGATACACAATTTTTATGCTTAAAGGAAGCCTTTTAAACTACAGAGAGTTTATTTCCTTGATTTTTATCATAGTAGCTTCCTTGGATTCATTTGAAAGCTCCCCCTGTCAGCACCCACCCCTAGCCCACAACCACCATAGAGATATATTTCAAAATGTTGTGTTATGTGCACAAATTCCATTACCACTGTGAAATGTACCTGCCTAGTTGTAATTTTAGAATTCATTCTCAAGTGCTTTGAGGAAAAACAAGATGTCTCACCAGTGTGTTGGGATTAGGCCTGGGCTGAGTCCACGTATCTA
Organism: Pelusios castaneus; assembly: GCA_007922175.1. Classification (NCBI taxonomy): domain Eukaryota; kingdom Metazoa; phylum Chordata; order Testudines; family Pelomedusidae; genus Pelusios; species Pelusios castaneus. Next base: position 11,709,208 of record ML685763.1, on the reverse strand, counting down.
AGAGGAACCCCTAGAAGCTACTCAGCCTGACTGAAAATGGCACTTGATCTTGCCATGTTCAGCAGCTCATCTCTACTGGGGCTCCTGATAAGAACTTTTAAAATGGATTCACTGTCAAAACAGCCTTTCAGTATCCTAGCTAGGCAAGTTATTTATTTGGTGGCCCATAATTCATCATTACCTTGCTAAGGTGGGCGAAGAGATTTTGTGCCTGGGCTGGTAAATTTACGGTATCCATAGGTAAGGCTGACTTGAAAGTAGCACACCTATATTTAGTACAAACAATTACCTCCTCTTAAGATAATCTTAAAGGCAAGACCTAATAAAGGGCATAGAAAGGTTTCTCATTGCTTGAGAACTTCCATTTTCTGAAGGAGCCATTGACATCAACATAGCAAATATACCCATTTGAGATCTATATTTTCCCTCTATAAGCAGCTTTTATCTGTTGGGTAAATAGATATCTTTTTATTAAATAGATGAAACTACATATTGATATTGCAGTCCTTTGGCCCAGTCATCCCACTGATGTCAGTGACAGGTTTTGGTGTAAGGATAGCAGGGTGGTGTCACAAGGGTGTTGCACAAAATCACAAATCAGAAATCAACGTCTTTTGAAACTGCGCTGCCTTTTAAAAGCATATGGCACGAACTTAGGTCCATTCTTTCTTCTGTTGGGTTGGTATACAACTATGATGTTATTTAAATTTAGTTTCCTTTGTATCTAACTAGCTTATTTATATTTCCTTTTGAGGATTAAAAAAGAAACGGCAGAATCTTTTCTGCTAAATAAGTACTGGTATGATGGAACTTAAAAAAAAAAAATCACACCTTAACACTTCCACTAACACTTAACACTAACACGTGCATCTTAAATTAGGTCACTGTGTTTTGTATTGGGTCTAGAAGATTGATTGTCAGTATTGTTTATTGTCTGGAATTACAGAAAATTAATAAATATGTAATGTCTTGGTGTTCGCTGATATAGACCATCTTCTTTCTCTTTTACCATCCAATGATTGTTAAAGTGGTGGTTACACACTTATTAGGTTCTGTGAAGCATTGTAACCTGAATGTATAGTGAAGTAATTGTCTTCAACCTGTATGCTTACCTGAGAATATGCTGTATTTGTGACCTATGATTAAATAAGAAAATATCAGGCACTATAGAAATCTTCAGGTACAGAAATCAATTGGTTTCAGACTTTGCTTGAGTGAACAAAATCTGTTTAAATTACTTGAAAGCATTTAATTATGAAGATGGGCCTTGCCATCTCTTGGCAGAGTTGATGAGCACTTTCAGGATAACAAACAAGGAGTCCCGTGGCACCTTAAAGACTAACACATTTATTTGGGTATATGCTTTCGTGTCCTAGAACCACTTCGTCAGATGCACTTTCAGGATAGTAGCAGGACTGGAAACCTGGTAGGATCAATTCTCTGCCTTTATTTAGAATTATACTAAAAATATTTTCTTCTTCAAAATACTTTTCTTTAGTCCATTATGAAATTAGCTATACTGGCTGCTTGTGTTGATCCTCTTTCTGAGTTACTCCATTCCAGCCATTAGGCATTTGATGTGAAGAGATTTCCCTTAAATCTCCTTTAACTCTCTTAGGCTATGTCTACACTACAAAAAGTTAAGTCGACTTTGTTAAGTCAACTGAATAAGGTCAACTTTAAGTTGACTTAAAATCGACCTTATTAAGTCGACTTAACAAAGTGGTGTCTATGGATGTGGACTAAGTCCACTTTAGGTCGACTTAACAAAGTGGACATAAACATCCACACTGGGCTTAGGTCGACCTAAAGAAGGGTTAGGTTGACCTAAGCAGGCTTAAGTCGACCTACCCCGCGGTTCTTAGTAAGTCGACTTAAGTTTTCATGAAGTTGACTTAAGGAATTTCCTCCTTAAGTCGACTTAAACTGCCAGTGTAGACATAGCCTTAATGTGTTTACCTGATTGTTTATTTCTGTATTTTACTCATCCTTATCCATGGACCCTTATTCTGAGTCATATGTTATAGTGTAGCACATTTTGGCATACATACCTTTTGGTTTCTATAACTCCATTCCATTTTTCTTCATTCAGTACCTGCAATTTCCTATATTCCTGTTCTTCCAAGCCTGTCTGATTGTAGGTGCAGAGCTCATCCCTTCCTGATTTACTGTCCTCCATACCACACCAGACTGGCCTCCTCAGTCCCTCTCTCAACATTCCTCCTTTCCATTTGTTATAGATGCTTACAGTGAATGAAATCTATTAAAAGACCGATGGAATGACGGATGGTCATCCATCTCCTTCCTCCATTCTGAATTGCTTTCAACTCATAAAGACCCTCTGAATGTGGGATTTAAGCTAGTACTTTGTTCACCTACCCATCTCACTCCTGAGCCATATTTATTCGCTGGATTTGCAGATTAGATTTTTGGAGCCAGATCTTTAACTGGAGTAAATTTGCATAACTGTTGACTTCAGTGGAGCTATACTCTCATTTTTCAGCTGAGGATCTGGTTCAAAAGTCTGAATTCAAGTTCTCAGTTTCCTGTGTTCTTGCTCTCTGATCATAGCCATACTGATTATATTTTTTTCTTTCTTTCTGCCAATACATTTTCTGTACTTGTTTGTCATCTTGCCCCTATTTTTCTCTGTAAAAAGTAAGAGAGGGAATTCAGTAATACATTTTTAGTTGTGCCTCCCTCATGTTCTTACTCAGTTTTCCTCTGGCCTCTTGCTCTTTGTTTTCAATAGAAGATACTTACCTTGACCTCTTCTGTGGCCATTTTTCAGTCTCTTTGGCTTTGCTAGTTTCTTTCTTTATTGTCTAAATTTACTTACGAACAACCCTCTTTTTTTTTTTTTTTTTGCTAGCTGTCACTTCTCCTATTTCCATCTTAAAGCTTGCATGGGCTATTTTCATTTCCTGATTTAACTTTTGCACTTCTCGCTCATTCAGATTGACCTTTTCTTGCCTCCTCTCTGTGTTTATTGCTAGGTGAGATACAAAACTATTGTAAATAAATCTTTGAATATTTTTAATTCTCCCTGTTGTCAGGATCTTTTGATCTCCCTCCTGTCCTATTTGATTACAGCATTCTCTTTCTCAACATTCCAGTGTCTTCCAAATATTTTTTTTCTGTCTTTGAGTGCTATTGTTCTAACTACAAGACTAAGCACCAATAATCCTTGGCTTTTTTAGGCTGCTTTCATCTGATGATCCTCCCTGTTACTATGTTTGAAAATGTTTCCTGTTAATGAATTAATGGTTTATAAACATACTTTTCCACTCAAGGGGACGAGAAGACCATAAAAACTAAATTATTGCAAGCCAGCTAGTTTTTAATATGCGCCACTAATCAGAATTTAAAGATTAAACGCTTTGCTGCTGATATGCAACCCAAAGGTCATTTTTCTTAGCTGCAACCTTTAGATCACAGCTTTTTAAATAATCACATTTAGATTAGCTATAACAGTAATGTGCCATTAGATTTGAATCCACAATTCTGTTGGGTTGAAATTCACCGTGCATGGACTATTTGCTACCTGAACCATGTTTAAGAAATTTGGGGAAGCCCTATGCTGGCTTTCTGCACAGGTATGAATTTCACCCTGATCTGAATAATTTGATTTTTTAACAAATAATCCAGCTTTTAAAATTTTAAATGGCTGTCTTGTGACCGTGAGAAGATAAAATGAAATCAGTAATATTCTGCAGGGGTTACCTCAAGGAAGTAGTTTGACCTCTGATTTTTCACATGTGATGGGGACAAATTGCAGAAGTGTTTATCAAAATGGTACGAAGATTTCTATAGAAACTGCTTACTGTGCAGTCTGAATTATGTGTCCTGTATAGTGGATGCGCTGGCAAATGATAAAAACTTTCTTTGGACTGTGATTCCTTAAATGAAGACTACACTGTGTAAGGGTTTTGTTACAATCATGGAGTTATGTTGCTTAAAAACTTGTTTTCTGCCTCTTTACAGTATCTGATTTGAATAATGTACCAAAATAGAATTTCCTTGATTGTTTAAATCCCTGAATTGTAACCTTCAGTCGTTTTATTAACTTAAAGAGGTATTTCTTAATGTGTTGTGTACATTTATATTATTTTTGAAGTAAAAAAGTTCAGAGGTGTTGTAAATAAAATCTTTTTCAATAAAAATCTTGCTGTCCTATGCTTGATATGATTAGAAACTGGAGACATAAAATCAATATGCGAAGTTTATTTAACATGATTGTGATTGTTAAGGACTTGTTTGACTTCATTGTGAATCTTGCTTGTGAAAGAAGAATAGGTTTGGGTTAAAAAACCCCCAACAAATCCAACAAACAATTTTTCAAATATGCTCAGCATCCAACAGCTCTTGTTAAGAAACAGGGAGCTTTTGGATGTTGAAAATCTGGGCCCACATTGTTTATCTTCAGCCACTCAAACTCTTTTTGTTCCAGGTTGGAGTGAATTTAGAGCTCTTCATTTGAGACAGAGGATCTAAGAAAGGGTACTGCCTACAGCTAGGCACAGAGTGCCCAGAATGCAGATGCTTTGTTCAGTAAAACTGCCTAGCTCTGCCAAGTCATGTTTGCTCTTCCAGTGAGCAACTCTTGTGATTTCTGCTGTGGTTTTGCAGTGTGGACCAGAAACTAAGCAGAAATTACTAAACATATTTTGGGCATGTGAACTAAACAGGATTTAAAGTTAGATTTCCTAGTTATTCTTAAGGCTTTAATCCACTGTGCTATATTGCTCCCAGGATGAAGCTATTGGCAGGGCCCCCCATATGGGGGAAGGGCAGGAAATGGTACACTTTATCAGGGCCTGGACAGGGCTGGATTAATGCCCCTATGGGCCCTCTGTGGGTAGGGCAGTAGGGTCTCTGGTTCCCAGGGGCCACATTTATATTTGCATCCCCTCCTGTCCGTAGCAGTACCCCATGAGGGGGGTCTGCGGGCTTGTGTCCCACTCTCTCTTTCTGGCTGTTGTGACAGTGGGGGCTTCCTGGTGGGGGCACCATGATGGTCTCTGACCCCCTGGCTTTCTCTTTTTTCTCAGAGCAGTGGTGAGGGGCTGGAGGATGCCCAGGCTGTGACAGGGGGTGGCTCCTTCGCAGCCCAGCACCTAGGGGCGTGCTGCCCCCTTCACTACAGTGGGCTAGCCACCAGCCAGCCTGGGGGCAGTGTGGTGCTCGGTGCTGGGGTGGGTCCAGCACTGGGACGCTGTGCTACGTCACATGGGCCTGCCAGTGCAGTGGTGCTCTGGGAGCACGTAAGTTGTCTAGGGCAAATCCTCTGGCTGGGGCTGGCACTGGGGCCTTGCGCAGGCTGGAGGCGTTGCAGCCGGAATTGCTGCCACTGCTGCGGAGCTGGGGCCGGGCCCCCTCTTAGCCCAAAGTCCTGAGCTGCATCCCTTAAAACCGCTGCTTTAATCTAGCCTTGGGCCTAGCGGGTCCGGGGGGCCTGGCCCAACATTACCAAGGAGCCGGTGTTACAAGTTTGTACTGGGCCCCAAAAAATTATGCTAGGGCCCCAGAAGTTGGTGCCTACCACCTGGAAAAATGCTAACAAAGGGCCATTTGTGTAACATTGATGCACCAGTGAGGGAAAGAGGGCAAAGGAAACCTAATTCTTGTGAACCCCATCTAATGAACCAGTACAGGAGCAAGGCAGGATACTTTGCTAGTGCACCCTTGAGCATGAAGGACTAATGTACTCCTTAGTGGTCCGGATCTCCAAAGGAGGCCCCTGTCTCCCTCTAAGTGTGCTGCAGTGTGTAGGAAAGGTGCACACACAGATGCTTTTAGCTTAGCTGTATGGCATGCCCAACCACACATCTGCTTTGCCTACCTCCATTCATCTAACCTAAGTCATCCTCACCAGAAACTAGTTGCATTTACTCTGCTTTGCACCCTGCCTACTTGGCTATAAACTGCAAGGCAGATTTGCACAAATCTGTATTAGCAACGTTAAGCCAGAACAGTATTGACTGTGTATAGATTTATTATTTCTATAGGCTATGTCTACACTTGTAAACTTAGGTCGACTTTAGCTAAGCTTAACTTAGTTAAGTCGACTTAGCATGTCTACACCTAAATTTATAGTCGACTTTGGGGGGGACTTGCAAAGTCGACCTAGAGCGTCCACACTGGATGCTCTAGGTCGACTTCTAGGGGCTAGGGGGACCTAGGGCATGTCCACGGGGACAGGGGCACCCCTTGCCCAGTGCCAGGGGGCTCAGCCTTTGCCGCATTGTACATGGGTACAATGGGGCAAAGGGGGACAGGGACCCTGGCAGGGCATAGGGGCAGGGTGGGCAGAGCGGGGGGGCAACTTAGGGCTACTCCAGGTGTACACTGGCCTAAGTCGACTTTAAAAAGTTGACTTTAGGCTTAAGTCGAATTAAATGAGGTTTAATTAAGTCGACTTAATTTTCATTAATTTGACTTCATTTTCCTTAAGTCGACTTAAGCAACTTGCTTAAGTCGACTTAAGGAAACTGTAGTGTAGACGCAGGATAAATTAAGTCGACTTAAGCTTGCTTAAGTCGACTTAATTTACAAGCGTAGACGTAGCCATAGAGAGTAAAACCTCAGAGTTATGAATATCTCAGGAATGGAGGTTGTTTATAACTCTGAATAAAACGTGGTGGTGGTTTTTTCAAAAGTTTACAACTGAACAGTGATGCTACAACTTAGAAACTTTACTATGCAGAAGAAAAACACTGCTTTTAATCATCTTAATTTAAATGAAACAAGCACAGAAACAGTTTCCTTATCTTGTCAAATACATTTGTAACCCTGCTCCCCCCTTTTTTTAGTATTTTATATTTAAGAAAGTACTTTACTGGATTTGCTGCATCTTTTTGTTTTGTTTTTTAATCTCTGCTGCTGCCGGATTGTGTACTGTGTTCTTTAGGGCAGGATGCAGCCTGGGAATTTGTGGCTATAGGAGCTGTCTGCTTAATGTCTGAAGGAGCCTTAGCCAGCTGTCTGCAGTGCTGACCTCTTCAGATACATAGGGCTTTGTCTTCACTGACACAAAGGTCAGGGGTTTTGTTGTTGTTGTGACAGCAAGATAGCAAATATGCAATAGCTCTATCTTGTAAAATCCTAAACTGAGACAAGGAACTTGTGGTGCTTACTGCGAAGTAGCTAGGCGAGGTTAGCATTATCAACCCCCCAGCCCTGCCAGTGGTTGACCTCACCTAGTTTATCTCACACTAAAACCACAGTGCTTTGTCTCCATTATATTTTTACAGCAAGACAACTCACATGTGTTAGCGATTCCAGTGTACGAACACACCCTTGTTATCAGTGAAGAGCTTGTCACTTAAGTGTGAAGTGTTATATGGAAAAGCTGTGCATTATACTCACCTTTTGATGCTCCACATAAGGTTATATACTGAGACTAAACATTTTTAATGCACGCTGAGCACTCACACAGTAGCATCTGCCACTCCTTCAGCTGACAACAGGTGCCTCTCCCCCTCCAAAATAATGTTGTTTCAATCCTAGCCACCATAGGCTCATAGGCTATGTCTACACTTGCAAGTTAGTCATGTAATTGGCTACCATTGCCTATTATAGGTGGGCATGGTTTAAGAGATCTACTGGATATGCCAGTGACCTAAGAAGGGATGGTAGATGGGGTGGGTTCTGAGTTATTACAGAGAATTCTTTCTTGGGTGACTTGCCCACATGCTCAGGGTTTAACTGATCACTATATTTGGAGTGATTTAAGCCACACTAGGCTTTCATTAGTTCGAATTAAAGGCTTCCTTAATTCAAACTAATACATTCAATTGCTTAGTTTGAACTAACCCTTAATTCAAAATAGTTAGTTTGAATTAAGTCAATGTGGCCATATTAGTTCAAACTAACTGCTTAGTTCGAACTAATCAGCAGAGTGACCTTCATGCAACTGACTAATTCAAACTCAGCAAGTGCCCTGCATGGACATGGCTAGTTTGAACTAGCATTCTAGTGGGGCCATGCTAGTTCGAATTAAGTTAATTTGAACTAACTAATATTAGTTTGAATTAGTTAGTTTGAATTAACTAATTCGAACTAGCTTTTGTAAGTGTAAACATAGCCATAGACTCAAAGGTCAGAAGGGACCAGTGTGATCATCTAGTCTGACCTCCCGCACAATGCAGGCCACAAAACCTCACCCACGCACTCTTGTAATAAACCTCTAACCTATGACTGAGTTATTAAAGTCCTCAAATCATAATCTAAAGACTGTAAGATACAGAGAGTCCACCAGCAAGTGAGCCATTCCCAGTGCTACAAAGGAAGGTGAAAAACCACCAGAGCCCTACCCAATCTGCTCCAGGGAAAAATTCCTTCCGCACTCCAAAGATAGTGATCAGTTAAACCCTGAGCATGTGGGCAAGTCACCCAAGAAAGAATTCTCTGTAATAACTCAGAACCCACCCCATCTACCATCCCTTCTTAAGCCACTGGCATATCCAGTCGATCTCTTAAACCATGCCCACCTATAATAGGCGATGGTAGCCAATTACATGACCAAGAGGAAAAATGTAGCTGATTCAAACTTTCCCCAGTGAAGGAGATATTCATTTTACTCTGCTAGAAGTGTGACAGATCCACAGCTGCCCAGATATACAGAGTTATCTGTGTGCTGTGCATCATGGCCACTTGGAACTTGATAGTGACAGCAGGGATAAAACTCAGATATGTCTCTTTCAAAAGGCTGTCCCTCACCTCCTGCTGTAGAGCTGGAGGACAATTGTTGTTAGCAGAATAGGCCCTGTGCTGCTCAGGACAAGAGTTACTATTGTATTCAGGACTGGGTAGTGATGTGCACTCTCTCTCAGATTATTTAAAAGAAGATGGATGCTCAGTAGTCTTCCATGTGCATGGATTTGTCTTGGTGATGTTAGCCGTTCTGTTATTTCTCCTCATTTTCTATTACAACTCCTCAGAAGGCTAGTATTGGTTGGACAGACCTATTGTTGTGTAGGACTAATGTGTATGTACCACTTGAGCTCTGCTGTCTGCTGGATGGAATATCAGATCTACCTAAGCGTATATGTCATGGAAATGCTGGACTGGAAGGAAACTTCCTAGATCATTTAGTCCAGTCCCTTGCCTTGAGACAGTACTAATTAGTATCTAGACCAATCTTGACAGGTGTTTGTCTCTAACTTTTCCTTAAAAACCTCCAATGATGGAGATTCCACAACCTTTTTGGGAAATTTGTTCTAGTGCTTAACTATTCTGACAGAAGTTTTCATAATGTCTAACTTAAATCTCTTTTGCTGCATTTTAGTTAAGAATAACAATGGGTCACCTTCCTCTTTATTACAACCTTTTAACTACTTGAAGACTGTTATGTTCCACCTCAATCTGCTCTTCTCCAGACTAAGCAAACACAATTTAAATTTTTTTTCTCTTGGAAGTCATATTTTCTAAACCTTTGATCATTTTTATTGCTCTCCTCTGGACTTTCTCCAGTTTGCCCTCATCTTTCTCAAAGGGTGGTGCCCATGACTAGACACAATACTCCAGGTGATCCTTTCTTGTGCTGAGTTGACTGGAAAAATTTCTTCTCCTGTCTTGCCTAAAATACTCTTGCCAATATACCTCAGAATTATGTTTTCTTTTTTTGCAACAATATTCCACTATTGACTCATATGCAGTTTATAATCCACTATAACCCCCAGATCCTTTTCTGCAGTACTCCTTCCTAGGCAGTCATTTCCTATTTGGTTTTTGTGCCACTGATTATTCCTTCTTAACTGTGGCACTTTGCATTTGTCCCTATTGAATGTCTTCCTATTTATTGCAGACAGTTCCTCTAGTTTACCAAAATTATTTTACATATGAATCCTGTCTGCCAAAGTACTTGGATCCTCTCCATTGCTGGTATCATCTTCAAACTTTATAAATATACTCTCTGCCATTATTTAAATCATTTACAAAGATACTGAATAGAAACAGATCCAGAACAAATCCTCGGGGCATCCCACTCATTACACCCTTCCAGCTTGACTCTGAGCCACTACTAACTACTCTCTGACTACGGTTCTCCAGCCAGTTGTGCACCCATTTAAAATTAGGCTTATATAGCCTGTTTATGAGAAGATCATGTGAGACAGAACCAAAAGCCTGAATAACATTGAGAAATATGACATCTACTGCTTCTCTTATCCACAAAGCTTGGTACACTGTCAAAGAAGAATATTAGGTTGTTTTGATGTTGATCTGCTGCAAACCCTAGTACCACAATAGCTAGTAAAGGGTCCCTGTTAGCACAAGCAACAGAGCATGGCTGGGTTTTTAAGGTGGAAAGCCCTAAGTTGTCTTCCTACTGACAACTCTGAAGTCCTGTACAACTATAGAATGGATATGCCATTTTCCTGGTTGTGAGGGCAGGATACAGCTCCTCCAAAGCCTTGCCATGAAAATTTTGGATTAGCCGGAGAGTAGTCACTTGAGAATTATCCATGGAATCTCCACTAAAAAACCTCAACATATTGTCTTGTCACTTCTTTCAGCCTTTACCAACTGAGGAAAGACCAAAGGAAGGAAACAGTCCAGTTCCTGAGTGCAAGATTTTAGGGCCAAATTCTCAGGTGTGGAAATGGACCGAGCTGCACTGACTTTTGTCCATTTCCATCAGCAGAGAATTTGGCTGTTAATTAGAGTGACCATATTTCCCAAGGGAAAATGAGAGACTGCATGAAGCTGGCCCAAGTCTATCCCTACTCCATGTAGGGCTAGCCAAGCCACTTGCCCAAGCACCCTCTCCTCCATGTGAGGCTGTGCTCACCTCTCCCCCAAATGTTCCTCTTTGCCCCGCTAGGGGTGCACACCCCACTTTTTTGGCAAAACTGAACATCAGTTGGCATCAGCAAATGAGACAAATGCCCAGTTTTGCCAAAAAAAGTCAGAGCTTAAAAGGGGGATTGTCCTGGCCAAAACTGGATGTATGGACATCCTACCCTTAATTCAGATCTCCTCTATATGTCAGAGAATTGAGCTGCCATTAGGACAGTGGACCAGCCCTACTGAGAGACTATATAGTACTTCATCAGTTGCCTCTAGCAAGTGAAAATTTGTTTTCTTGGGCACAGTTGGGAGACTGTAGAGCATTAAGGCAACATTCTGCCTCCTTCTGTCCTGTGACAGAACTCAATGGCTCTCTTTTTCATGCTGTATTTGTAACCCACAAATAGTGCTTAGCTCATATTTCATTTTGATAGAAGAATAATGGAGCTGTCAGGCACTCTGCAATGATCAAAAAATAATCACGTGAGACAGTAGCAGCAGGAACCAGGTGAAACAAAGAGGATTGTATCTGACAAAACTATTTAAAAAAAGTTGTTCACTTGTCCAGGGCTTCTTCCAAGCCAACTTCTCTTGCACATTTCCATGCTCATTGCTGTTTCAACAGTTCATTTTGCAAAGTGGAAATTGTTTCCACTGTTGTTGCCAACAGTGACTTCACTGACTGAAAGGGAGTCAGAGAGACTCAGAAGAAGAAATGCCTTATGTTGTATGTTGAGAGTTGTTACTTCAGTCTCAATAAAATACAAATATAGGTCACTTTTCACTATGGAGTCACATCCAGGTACTTCTTTCCTGTCTCATATACCCACTAACATGTTATTTTACAAGTGGCATGGTGTGATGTATAGAAGTAGGCTAGCATCCCTTTAAACTGTTTGAGAGCTCTCTAGGGCCTCCCACTCTGCTCTTGCACGAGCCACCAGTACACTGCGAGAGAAGCAGAGGGGTGTTTCTTGGGTGTCAGAGTAAAAGCCATATATTTTGATAAAGGCCATAGCACATACTCACGTTTCATTATTTTTGAACCAATGTCGCTTGTAATTGTTAAGGACTAAGAACATGCAATGCAATCTTTTCAATGAGCACTAGGGCCAGCCTTGTCTACTGTGAGTGTAGAAAGAGAGGTTCATTATTCAATCAACTCTGAGGTCTGATTTCCCACTGGTAATTAAGTCTAGTCCCATTAACTAGAGTGGGTAGCACAGGTACATGTGTGGGAAAATGAGGCCACTTTTAATGGTTTCAGCATCTCCATCCCCATTTCACTTACGGCCTCCTAAAACTTGATCTGAACCCAGGTCTCCAGAGGTGAAGACTAAAGAGCTAACTCACTGCTAAATCAGTACCTTTCTTTTCTATATTCTAAGAGAGATTGACTCTTGAGGAAAAAGAAAAAGAGCATTGGGCAATAACGTCATTACTGCATTTCTGGCAAAATATTCACACGAAGTAACTACTAATCCTTTTGGGAAAGTGTTACACTGTTATTTAACTCAATGGATAGCTGCTGATGCAATGTGTTTCTAGTTCTTCACCAGTGCCACAGCAAACACGATATACAAGCTGCTTATCTCCGCTTTGCAACCATGTTATGGCTGCCGCCCAGCCCTGATGGCTCTCAGCTCGCAGCTGGTTAGTTTACTCAGCTACTGTCCTCTGATCACTGGCCTCCAGCCATCTTGGGCCTCTCTAATCTTCTCTTTTCCTTCTCCATTTATCTCTAGGCTGCCAATCTATACTGGGCAAACCCTCCAGGGTCTAGCTGAATTCTTTCCCTTGGGGCCTCCAGTCTTCAGCTATTAGGGATCTTTTGTATTTCTCTTGTTTAATATAACTAATGACTATCCAGAGAGTGGAAGATGAGCACACAAGAACCGAGAGGGAGTGGTCTGGAAAGGCTACAGATTAAGAGGTGTGGGGAAACAGATTTGAAAACTCACTGACTCTACAAAATTGTTACTTTGTGTCATCTGATCTTCAGTTTCATGTCTAATCTTGGAAAGTGAAAATATAAAGCCTGCTGATTACTGGTCTTTATCATTTTACTGGAAGCCTACGAAATGACATGCTATTGTACAATAGCCATGTTGTAAAAGAGACTTGAGTAGAGGTTGACATTATGGCTCTTGGGTAATTATTCATTATGTGGATACATTTAAAGAGAAGAAAAAAGGAACCAAGGGTGACTTGTTTCAAAGTAGTTGTCAGAAGGGCTCACTGAAAAATAGGCCACAACAACATATTATGTCAACTGGAAATGTAGAAAGCCATTTGGCTAGCAGGTATTTGCTGATTGCCCAGATATTAATAGGGAATAAAGTTAATTTTGGGGTCTAGCAAGAGTTCTTCTAGACAATTCCCCCTAACCTCATTTAGCGACATTTGATTTTCTCATCTTGACACTCTTTCCCCAGTTTTCAATCCTGCTGAATGCTCGTTTCCCACTGGTTAGGCTGGCAGAGCTTACAGTCACGTCCAAGGGCGTTCAGAGCATTTTCCAGTTTAATAGTTGGAGACAGGAGATCAGTGACATTGACAAGCAGCCTTCTTCCTTAACTGCATTCCCCTCCCACTTGACAGCAAACTTGATGTATCATCCATAGAAAGAGGGTGAGCCGAGACTGATCCTAAATCTGGATCACCTACATCGGTGGTCTTCAACCTGAGCGATGTGCCCACTAGTGGGTGTTCTGTGATTTTTGGTGGGTGCTACAAAAATGAAGAACGGAGATAATGGCCATGCTCATTCGGTTGTAATTTATAAAAATTAATAAGTTTGTATGAATAATGAATAAATTTTGTTTGAATGAAATGTGTTAGATATTCTAGTTAAAATATCTAAGTTTAAAATTTAAATAAATTGAAAATTATAATTAATGGTTAACAGTATGACAATGTAACAATTAATAATTTAATGACAGTGGCAATTTATAAAAAGTAACAATTTATGTAGGTGGGTGGTAAACTTACTGCAAATGTGAAGCTATTGAAAAACTGGGTTCTGATGCAAAAAAAAGGTTGAAGACCACTGACCTACATGATGGAAACTTGCTCTGCCAAAATGCTTTACTGTAGATCTGAACAGGGCTGAATTAAAGCAGCCTAGGATCGCAAGCAAATCCCCACAAGGGAGATCCTTGGCCTCCTCCCTGTGTTTTGACCACATCCCGATTTCATAGTTCTATTCCTCTTTGAGGTGGCAGTGGCAGGAACCACACAGACAAGACACAGTTGAAGGTCTGATGATGGGAGCTATCTCCACTCCCTTTGGGCAGGCTAGGCCTCATCAGGCCACCATTCCTGGGCTGGGGGCTGTCATGTGTGGAGAAAGAGTCTGCACCTCCTCACCTGAGGTTATCAGCTGCCAGCACTCTTCCCAACACCACCCCACTGAGGCAAGCTATCTACATAGAGTCCCTTGCTAGAGAGATGTCAGTGGGCAGTGGGTGTCTGAATAAATTGCATGAGCTGTTCACATTACACCTAGCTATCTGAGAGACACTACAGATTTCCTGAGAAAAATCCAATCCATTGATGGTCTTCCAGAAAATACCATCCTGGCCACTATGGATGTACAGGCTCTTTACACTAACATCCCACACAAGGATGGATTACAAGCTATTAGAAGAACCATCCAGGATGATGACACAGCTAAACTTGTGGCTGACCTCTGTGACTTTGTACTCACCCACAACCATTTCAGATTTGAAGATAATTTATACCTTCAAGTCAGTGGCACTGCTATGGGTACCCGCATGGCCCCACAATATGCCAACATCTTTATGGCCGATTTAGAACAACGTTTCCTCACGTCTCGTCCCAAAGCACCTCTACTTTACCTACGCTATATTGATGACATCTTCATCATCTGGACCCATGGTAAAGATGCCCTTGAAGATTTTCATAGAGATTTCAACAATTTCCACAACACAATCAAACTTAGCCTGGAACACTCCACACAAGAGATCCACTTTCTGGACACTACAGTGCAAATTAGCAATGGGCACATAAAGACCTCCCTATACCGCAAACCTTCTGATCGGTATAGTTACTTACATCCCTCGAGCTTTCATCCTCGACACACCACACGATCCATTGTGTACAGTCAAGCCCTAAGATATAACTGCATTTGCTCTGACCCTTTAGACAGAGACAGACACCTTCAGGATCTCTACCAGGCATTCTTAAAACTACAGTACCCACCCGCAGAAGTGAAGAAACAAATTGACAGAGCCAGATGGGTACCCAGAAGTCAACTACTGCAGGAGAAGCCCATGAAAAACAACAACAGAACGCCACTGGTCACCACCTACAACCCCCAAGCCAGACCTCTTCAACACATCATCAAAGATCTACAGCCTATTTTACAGGATGACCCCTCACTCTCTCAAGCCTTAGGAGACAGACCTCTCCTTGCTTTCAGACAGCCCCCTAACCTTAAAAGGATACTTACCAGCAACTACAGATCACAGAACAGAAACACTAAAGCAGGAACACAGCCCTGCAGCAGACCACGCTGCCAACTTTGCCCTCATATCTACACTGATGACACCATCACAGGGCCTAATCAAGCCACCTACTCCATCAAGGGCTCGTTCACCTGCTCATCCACCAATGTGATCTATGCCATCATGTGCCAGAAATGCCCCTCTGCGTTATATATTGGACAGACAGGACAGTCTCTGCGCCAAAGAATCAATGGACACAAATCTGACATCAGAAATTGCAACACTGCAAAACCTGTAGGGGAACACTTCAATCTCCCTGCTCACTCCCTTGATGACTTGTTAATAGCTGTGTTGAAACAGATGAATAAAAAATCACAGCTTCAAAGAGAGACTGCAGAACTCGAACTTATATGCAAATTTGACTCAGTTGTCTTGGTTAAACAGGGACTATGGATTTTTCTCGCATTACAACAACTGATTTGACCTCCCCCTCCTCTATGTGCTGTTCCCCAGTGTTTTGAATCCTAACACCTATTTTGATTTGCTGTTACAGTCTGAGCTGATGCTATGTCATACACTCCCCTGCATTTAATTTCCTCCCATTCTGTAACTTTCCCATCTTCAAAGCGTCTGACGAAGTGGGATTTTCTCCCACGAAAGCTCATGCGATAAATAAATCTGTTAGTCTTTAAAAGTGCCACAGGACTCTGTTGTCTTTCTACAATAGACTAACACGGCTATCCCTTTGGAATTCGACTAAAATTAGTTCGAATTAGTTAGTTCGAACTAACTAATTTGAACTAATTTTAGTTAGTTCGAATTAACTTAATTCGAACTAGAAAGAATTAGTTCGAACTAAGCAAGTGCCATTCATGGCACTTGCTTAGTTCAAATTAGTGATCTCCATTGATTTCAATGAGCTGGTTAGTTTGAACTAAGAAACATGGCCACATTGGTTAATTCGAACTAACTAGTTCGAATTAACCCTTACTTCTAATACTGTATTCAAAGTTATTAGTTCAAATTAAGTCTCTTATTTAGTCTACAGAAGAGAAGACTGAGGGGAGATTTGATAGCAACCTTCAACTACTTGAAGGGGTGCTCCAAAGAGGAGGGAGCTAGGCTGTTCTCGATGGTAACAGAGGACAGAACAAGGAGCAATGGTTTCAAATTACAGCTGGGGAGGTCGAGGTTGGATATTAGGAAAAACTTTCTCACTAGGAGGGTGGTGAAGCATTGGAATGGGCTATCTAGGGAGATGGTAGAATCTCCATCTTTGGAGATTTTTAAGGCCCGGTTAGAGAAAACCCTGGCTGGGGTGGTTTAGTGGGAGTGGTCCTGCTTTTTAGCAGGGGGTTGGACAAGATGACCTTGTGAGGTCCCTTCCATCCCTATTATTCTATGATTCTAAGCCCTTAATTCGAACTAATTAAAGCCTAGTGTAGCCATGGCTTTAGTTAGTTTGAATTAAGCTTAATTCAAACTAACTTGCCAGTGTAGACATAGCCATTCACTCTAAGGTCAGGAGGGACCAATATGATCATCTAGTAATGGACCTCTTGTAGAATGCAGGCCACAGACCCTCATCCACCCACTCTTGTAATAAACCTCCACCCTATGACTGAGTTATTAAAGACATGGTTTAAAGTGCCGAGAATCCACTAGCAAGTGAGCTGTGCCACCTGCTACAGACATTGTACAGATGTAGTGTTTTACGTTGTCTGCAGATTGCGGCAGGTATCACTGCGTTAGTTTATACTCTGTTCACAGTTTGAAGACTCTTTGCAATCATGCAGGCTAGAAACTATGTCTCTCTTAAATGAGAGCTGAGACTGACATCATGTGAGTCCAGGAGCTGGGGCACTGAACCTATGTACATAGTGTGTCTGTCTTGATTTAGGGAGAAAATGAAGAGAGCAGCAACTAAAGCACCAACATTTATCTTTAATTTCCATTCATGTCCAGCAGTGTTTTACAGTATGATTTACTCTTCCAGAGTGTGAGCTTCTAAGAACAGGAAACTATTGCAGCTGTTAGGTCTTGAATATCAATTAATGATAAGCATTAAAATCCATGAATAAATATTAGCTTCTGTATGTTGTTCATACTTGATACTTACTCCAAACCATCCCACTTCCCAAATGGCAGCAACATTGTATGAAAAATTTGTCCTTCTAATTTGTATAATATTTCAAAGGCATTTTGGTGAGCTTGTGATGAATATAAAAACTAAGAATAATTTGTTTAGGTGTGGGTTTCACTTTTACATCTATCGTCCCCTCCACCAAAAGTAAGTGTTTCAGCTTTAGGTACAATAGTGCTTCACACATATTCATTGGTGTGTCACCTCTAAGGCTATGTACACACGATCAGATTAAAGCGCAACAAGGCAATCGCGC